>JAQSEB010000108.1:0-440492 GCA_030063045.1 Pratylenchus scribneri | reverse complement strand
GACAAATTGGATTTAAAAAAAACAATTTCAAATTCACTCACAAAAGTTTGCACAATTGGGCGGGCACTTTCCAATATGGCACACAAAATTTGCAATATCCACGTAGTGAATCGGAAGTCATCGAAATTGTCAAAAGTGCCGACCGTGTTCGTTGCCTTGGCCAACGGCATAGTTTCAGCAAAATTGCCGACAGCAATGACACAATTTTGGTCAACATTGGCTTGAAGAACATTATAAATCCATTGTATATCATCAATCCGTTGGACCCAACTGTTTCGGTGCAAGCCGGCATCACTTACAGCGATTTGGCCCCTTTCCTGCGTAATAAATGGATGCTAATTTTTTTAATTAAAAAAATAATGTTCTTTTACCTAGAAAGTAGTTTTTGACTTCCAATTAATCAGAAGCCGGTTTTATACCCTACAAATAATATCAATTTGTAGATCTCATTGAGTTTTTCTTATCTTATTAGTTTAAATCGAAACTAAGCGAGTTAAACTGTTTTAAACCATATTTCTTGTTTTGGTTTTAAACCACTTTAATTTTAAGCCAAACCTGACATTTTTTATATACCAATCGACACGTCTCGATGAAATCTACAAAATTGGTATAGGATTTGTTTCTAGGGTCCATAATCGGTTTCTGGTTTATTAGAAGTCAAAAACTGTTTTGTTGTTAAAAAATATTTTTTAGGTAAAAATAGTAACCTTAAATGAATGCATTTAAATTTCGAATTTATATGTATAGACCAATCCGGATACGGATTACCAAATTTGGCATCTCTGGCCGACATTTCCATTGCTGGCGCCTCCCAAACCGGCGAGTAACCTTTTTCTCCTGGCCACTTTCGTTTGATCAGCGATTTTGACTTGCCATAGCTCATCGACCAAAATGACCAATCAAATTTATCTAAAGTGCATTTAATGGCACTAAATATTGGCTATCCAATGGTATATTGATAATCAAAAATTCTAAAGAGTTTTGGTCAAGTTATGGTCAAAAACAAAGAAAAATAGCATTTGTCTTTGTATTTAAGGCCATATATTGGCCAAAATTTTATTTTTTTTGCATGACCAATATACCATTAGATAGCTGATTCTTAGGGCAATAAAATGCCCCATTAGATCATTTTGATTGATTATTTGTCTGATGAGCTATGGTTCGTCAAAATCGTTGAGACGAAAGTGACGAGAGGAAATGACACTCCAACCGTCCCAAATAGGTGCCCATGGCAGTGGCAATACCCTCGGTTGTTTGGCCACCCAAATTCGTTCAATGGCATTGGTTTTGGCCAATGGCACTTTGGTGACCATTCCAGCCGGGTCACCTCTGCTCAAAGCAATGTCCGTTGGTTTGGGCGCATTCGGCGTGATCACTTCCGTTGAGCTGGAATTGGTCAAAACATATGATGTCACAAATTATGTGTTTCTTGGGTAATCACATTGAATTTTTTATTCTCTTTTGATTTTTATGAGAAATAATTTTTTGGCACTAAAATAGTTTTAGGGACTTCTATTAAATCAGAAACTGTCTTTAGACCCCACAAAACTTTTACCATTTTGTAGATCTCATCAAGACACATCGAATGGTATACAAATGTCATCATATGGCACAAAATTAATGGTTATTAAACCATTTAAACCATATTTCCGGTTTTTGGTTTTAAACAATTTAATTTTAGGCCATAACCTGACATTTTATATACCAATCGATGCGTCACAATGTGATCTACAAATTGGTATAAGATTTGTAAGGTTTAAAACTGGTTTCTGAAATGATAGAAATCAAAAACTACTTTGATTCAAAAATTAATATCCGATTTTTATATCAAAAATTTCGTTTCAGATCAATTTTTTATTTTAAAAATTGACTATAATTCTAGTCTAATTGTACAATTTTTAATTGAATTTATTAAAAAAAAAGTCATTTAAAAAGTAAAATAAATTTTTACTTAAATAAATATTCTGAAAATTTATGCTCATTTTTTTGAGAACAAATTAATTTAATTTTTCAATTTAAATTTCTCTCTAGCCTTCCCCACGATGAATTCATGGACAATTTTGATGCAATAATGTCGGCTGGCTATAGTGTTCAAGTTTTTGCAGATTTTCTCAAACCCGGCATTTGGAATTCAGTTTGGTAAGATTTAACAAAAAAAAAATTACAAATTTATGGTACTTTTCCGTTTTGCGCTACTCCCGCTAAATTTTATGAAAATTGCATCCTATGCGTAATTTTGAGTGCTAATCACGAATCTGAACTATTTTTTTGCCTAACATGTCAATGACATGAATTACGTTGAAATTTAAAATTTAAAAAAAAAAGTAAATGATCCCCTTTGGGTGAAAACTCGAAAAAAGTGTCAAAAAAATTTTTTTTAGTCCAATTATAGCTTAATTGGCGTGTGTCTTTGTCTTGATGAGCTAATCACCAATCTAAAATGAATTTCACATGAAGCTCAAAAGTAAACAAAAATATGACCATTTTTATTTTCACATATAATGCTAAGATTTCGGCAAAAGATTAAGATTAGATTAGTAAGGCTTATTAGAGCTCGGAGCATAGTAACCTTAAAGATGTCCAAGAAATGCTCAAGCTTAATTTAAAGCGCTTATTTATGAACAAGATCACCCAAATTTACCCTTATAAGACACACTTTTCATTAATTTTTGATGGCGATGGTGCAAAACGGTTATTTTACTTCAATTTTAATTTAAAATGTTTTATTAAAGGGTCATTGAACGATCGGATTCAGACAGTAATATTAAAAATGAAACATTCTTGGCGGGTACATCCGCCAAGCGAACAAACAAACAACAATCGCCAGCGCTTTTTTTGCCTTCTGAATATATGTCGTATGTTCCAATATAATTTTTTTTAAATAATATAGAGAGGAATTTTCTTTTGATTTATTAAAATTGAATAAAAAAAAATTGGAAATTTAAAGAAATTGAAACAAAGCACCCAATGAGAAGATTTGTGCGTATGTTCCCTTCAATTTGATACAAATTAAATACCGTATTCACTCTTTTCTCATGGAAAATATTTTTTGCTGGCAAAAATGCTTTTCTTTTACTGACAAAAGAGTGATTTCTAATAAATCAGAAACAGATTTTAAATAAACCCTAAAAAATTATAATAATTTGTAGATCTCATCGAGACGCGTCATTTGACATGTATATATACATATTTCTGTTTTTTTTAAATCGAAACTGAGTGAGTAAATCCGTTTTAAACCATGGCTCCGGTTTTTGGTTTTAAACTCTTTAATTTTAACGAGATCTACAAATTGATATTATAAGGCTTGTATGGTCTAAAACCGGTTTCTGATTTATTAGTAGTAAAAAACTTTTTTTGTTGATAAAAAAAGGCATTTTTGTCAACAATTTTTTCTGCAAAAAATCGTAACCTTTTCTCATTTATAAGATGCGGCTATTCCTTTTATAATTTATTTATTTCAATATGGCTTATTATTAATTATGTAGTTTAGTATTTATTGATAAAATTGCAAAAAAAAATATTTAAAATAAAAAATGATAAATTTAAATGATTTAATGATTTGAGGGAGCAAGGCGTGACCCAGCCTTGGTATTCTGGAATGGTCGACTATAAAGTTGGCATTTTGGCCGTCGATGATTATCGAAATTCCATTTCAGGAATTGGAAGGTATATTAATATTTTAATATATTTATAGGTGAATTATTTATTAAATAAAATGATATTAAATTTTAATAAATATCTAAAATAATAATTCCTTTATATTTAGTGGCGGCGATGAAATTCAGACCGAATATTTTATTCCATACGAAAATGCCACAAAGGCCATTGACGCGGTAATTTAATAATTATTTTTGCACAAATTTATATTATAATATTTTTTATCATTTAAGATTGTCTATTATTTTTTGCCACCAAAATATTTTGATTTCTAATAAATCAGAAACCGATTTTAGATCCTACAAATCATATCCAATTTGTAGATCTCTTCGATAAGCATCGAATGGTATATAATATGCCAAGTTTTGGCCATAAATTAAAAATTTAAATCAAAAACTAGAAAAATGGTTTAAAGAGTTTAATACCCTTTAATTTAGACCAAACCATGACAAATTATATACCAATCGATGCGTCTTGATGAGATCTACAAAAAGTTATAAGGTTTGTAGGGTCTAAAACCGGTTTCTGATTTTTAGAAGTCAAAAAATTTGTCTTTGATGCAAAAAATTGTTTTTGATGAAAAAACTAATTTTCATTTAATATATTTCTTTTTCATATATTTATAATTCTAATATTTTTTATTGTCATTTAAGGTCTCTAAACTTTGGACCGAAATTGGCGTCCTTTCTTGGTATGTGTTGATTCGAAGCATCAAAAGCGATGACCTTTGGATGAGCCCATCATATGGACCGGAAGGGAGCATTTACATTGCATTGGACATCACATTCAAACCGCTAAAAGCATTGGTCGATCCAGTTTTGGCATTGGTCGAAAAAGCCTTGATCCCATTTTGTGCCCGGCCACATTGGGGCAAATATTATCTGATGACGCCAGACAAATTTCTGCATTGTTACCCAAAAGTGGACCAATTTAGGTAGAGGATTTATTTGTTATTAATTTATAGGTACTTTTCAATTTTGAGCCACCTAATCAAAAAATTATAAGAAGTGTTACCTAGAGGTGTAATTTTATTTGCTGATCACAAATTGGTGTTTATAATTTTTCTCAAACGATACACTGACTTTTTTTTAAGATTCCTATGCTAAAATCTAAGTTATAAATCTAGCTTAAGCCTTATTCCTTAACCGGATCCCAGTCTTACATGGTAAAATAAAAAAAGGCCATAGCTTTTTTACTTATGAGTTCTATACGAAATTAATTACCAAAAAAGTGTATCAGCACATTTACTTATGAAATCTTTAATTAAAAATTATTATAATATAATGAGTAGATGCATGATTAGATAGTCAAAACAGCAGGTCGATTAAGCTATAATTTGGCCAAAAAAAATTGATATTTTTTTCGAATAAAGTAACGACCCAAAGGGGGGGGGGACCCTTTACTTTATCAATTTTTTTAATTTCACGTAACTTACGTCAATGTCACGATGTGCAAAAGATAAGCTTAGATTCGTGATCAACACCCTAAATTAACCCTAGGTAGCGTTTTTCATATTTTTTTGGTGAGGTGTCCCATGACGAGAAGATACCTATTTATATTAATATATATGTTACGCCGAATATTAGGAATTGACGATTCCCAGGAATCGTCAAGCAATTTGGTTGACGAATTTCGGGAATCTCGGCTTCTAGGCATCGTACAGACTCGAGAGTAGGCTCATACGACTCAGCATGGTCGATTTACTATATGAAATTTCAATTTTAGACTGATTTAGGGGCTAGGGTTAGGGTTAGGGTAGGGTCGGCAAGGTTTTTAGGGGCTAAGGGTTAGGGGTCTGTAATTGAAATTTCTTATTCTAAATCGACTATGACGAGTCGAATGAGCCTACTCTCAAGTCTGTACGATTCCTAGAAGCCGAGATTCCCGAAATTCGTCAACCAAATTGTTTGACGATTCCCGGGAGTCGTCAATTCCCCATAATCGTTGTAATATATATTCAGGGCTGTGGCCGAAATATTCGATCCAACGCACAAATTCCGCAATGAATTCTTGGAGAAGAATGTTTTCGTTGGAAATACGACCAACATTGCAGCCAATACACTTCCCTCCGATGTTTTGTCGGCAATTCAAAAAATTTTCGGCAAAAGTTTATTAGACAAAATTGGCAGCGTAATCGGTGGCATTTTGGGCGGCCTTGGACGTTAAAAGAACATTTCATATATGTTGATTATTGAAATTGAATTGAAATTAAAAGAAATATTCCTCCACAAATTATTTGGCATATATTAAAAAATTTTTAAAATTTTTTAATTAATTAATATTATTTATAGAATAATATTTTATAAGAAAATGTCACTTTTATGTTTTGTGTTTGTTTTAAATATATTTATTATATGCATGAAATTGGAGGAATAAATATTGTTAAATATGTCGGTGCCAGCGCGTTTCATCGAAAAGGATGGAAATGCGCGTTTCACCGAAAAAGGTCGGAAATGCGCGTTTCACCGAAAAAGGTCGGAAATGTTCATATTTCAATTTAGGGGGGTTAAACAAAAAAAACCAATGATGGTTTCGGATTTAGCATGTTGGAAAACTTATAAAACCAGTTTAAAAACCTATTTTTATGGTCTTAAACTAAAAAAAAACATTGTTTGTTTGAAATACATGTTAAATATCAAAAACATCGTTGTTTTTAATGTTTTAACATAAAACATTTAGGTTTTTAAATTGATTTTATGAGTTTTCCAACATATTGAATCCGAAAATATCATTGGTTTTTTGGTTTAATCCTTCTAAATTGAAATATGAACATTTCCGACCTTTTCGATGAAACGCGCAAACAAGAAATTTGTCATCTGTTTTAATTTTAAATTAATTTATATTGTGCACCGTAATTATACCAGATTTATAAATTTATTTTTTTTAAATAGAAATTCTCTGAAATTTCCTCGGTTCCGTGATGGATTAAATTATTTGACCAATTCCACTATCCAATATTTATTTAATTCAAATTTTTCCCTCAGCAATCAGAGTCCAACATATTCCCAATCCTCATTCACCCAGTCCTCAACGTCAATAAACATCAAATTTGTTATTTATTTATTTCACATAAATTTAAATATTTTTAATAGTTAATGATGAATTTCACATATAATACAATAAAATTCCATTTCCATTTTGCCCCATTTTTAAGTCATCGACCCCCACAATAAGAAGGATGGAATTTATCGACCAATTGGCTGTCCAATCCATTTTCTTGCCTTTCATTTCCCATTCTACATTCTTTGGACGATCCAACTTTTTCCCAAGCTTTTTTGTCCCCTGCCCCTGCCGGTCCTCACCGCTTTACGTACCCCATTTTTCCATCCATTTCTTCAGATTAATTAGAAGTTATAATTTTTAAAAATTTATTTGAAATAAATTGTGAAAAGGGCAATATTATGATTTATGAATATAAATATGATATTTTAATTTTTCTCTTATCAATCAGAGGCCAACATATTCTCCATCCCCATTACCCATTCGTCCACACCCAATCGACATCAAATTTGTAATTTATTAATTCCCAAAATCCTAATACTACAATTTAATAGCCAATGATGATTGATGAATTTTTTGACTTTCTCATACATAATAAAATTCTATTTTGCCCCATTTTTGAATTATTGACTAACAATACGGATGGAATTTATCGACCAATTTGCTATTCAATCCTTCCTTCTCCTTCATTTCCCATTCCAAATTCTTTGGACGATCCAACTTTTGCCCTAGAGGGCCAGAGATTTTTCCCCGGTCTCCACCGCTTTACCCTACTTTTGCACATCCATTGCTTCGCATCTGGCCTATAAATTTATTTTCTTTCTTTCAACACACATTGAAAGACCAGTGAAAGCGCGGAAAAGGAGACAAATCGACAAGCCAAGCCAAGCCGAAAGCTTATAAGATTATCATCAAATTTAAATAAAGATTTTCATTTTGCATCATTTTTGTTAAAACCTATTTTGCTTCCTCTCTATTAATAAAAATTTTATCATTTGATAGGATTTTTAGCAGCCCTATCAAATCCTTTTAAAGCATTTAAACCCGTTCAATCCAATGTAGGATAAACTACCGTAAATACTTCTTTAAATCCCCATTCTACATTAATTTCCCATCCTGCGGCACATTTAAAATATAATTCCTCATAATAATTTCAATGGTGCCATTTCCAAAACCCAATATTCTTAAGCTCCAAAATTCTGGCAAATACAGAAAAAAAATATTTCAAAATTTTGGCTAAAAATATGGCAAGCTTAAAATCATATAAAAAACTAAAAAATTCTTTTCAAAATGTACACTTCATTTTAAACTTATAATTTCACTAATTTGAATAATTTAACTTTGAAATAAACATATAATAAGCTTTAAAATTAAAAAAAAAAAATTCAAACTAAAATGGCTGCGCAGGAAAAAATTTGCCAAAAATAGAAAATTTTCCAAGTTTTAGATAAAACTTAAAAATCTCTAAAAAATTTGGCCTAAGCAAAATTCTGACGAAATTTCTGCTGATTATCGAAAAATCTGGTACTAGGGCATACCTGTAAAAGAATTATATTATGGTAAAAAAAACTAATCGATCTTTAGTCAGCCTATTTTTTCTATCCCCAAACCTAATATTCCTTTCTCAAGTCCCTTTTTACTTCCTATTTCAATTTTTAAAATATTTAAAAGAATTCAAGGAACTTATCAAAAATTAACATAAATTTTCAAAATGGCTAACAACGACAACCATTCTGGGACAATTTCTTTTCAAATTATTGCTGACAACTTTGACCCAGCAAATCCTGCTTTTGGCGAATTGGAGAAGCGTGTTATGATCGATGGGTTTGATTGGTATGTTAATGGATTTGTTTTTAAGCTAAATTCATTGGAACAATAATATCAATTTATTTTAATCATTTTTTTTGACTAAATTGAAAAAGGGAAATATTTAAAATACCGAATAAATTATTGAAAATGTCGAATAAAGTAATAATTGATTTTAACAGTTTAATGGTTAGTCCTAGACCCCCAAACTCTATGCCCAATCGATAGATCTCGTCAAAGCGCATCGAATGGTATATATTTGGTTGTGTTTTGGCCTAAAATTAAAGGTATTAAACTGTTTATTTAAACCATTAGTTTTTGGTTCAAAACTCTAACATTGGTTAAACCCATGCCAAATATATACCATTCGATGCGTCTTGATGAGATCTATCGATTAGATATAGGGTTGGGGGTCTAGAACAAACTACTAAACCGTAAAAATCAATAATTTATTCGGCCAATTGAAAAATATCTCTAACTCCTTTTTTATTTTTACCACACATTTATTTTTAAATCCAAAATAGCTTTTGACTTCTAATAAATCAGACACCGGTTATAGATCTTACAAACTTTATACCAATTTGTAGATCTCATCGAGACTCATCGAATGGTAAATAAAATGTTAACCCAAAATTAAAGGGTAAAATCGTTTAAACAATATTTTCCAGTTTTTGGTATTAAATACCATTTTAGGCCAAAACCTGACATTTTATATAGCATTCTATGCGTCTCGATAAGATCTACAAATTGGTATAAAGTTTGTAGGATCTATATAACCGGTTTATGATTTATTAGATGTCAAAAAACTGTTTTTGCTGTTAAAAAATATTTTTGTCTGGTAAAAAATATTTTTCCAATAACAAGTTATAAAATGCTTTCCTTTAAAAGACTTGAAAATTTTTTTATTAAATAACAGAAAAATAATATGACGGCAGAACATTTTAGTCCATATATGTAATATTGTTCATTATTAAAAGTTGGATTTATACTTTGATATAGATTTAGGGTTAGACAATGAGACTTACTAGAGAGACTGTTTTTGTCACGGTTTAATTTCCCCATTTTCTTTTTAATAGATGTGTCAAAGTGGCAAAAATTCAAGTGAATGGCACAGAGCTTAACTGCGAAATTTCCTTTGGATGCAACGAAAATTGTAACAATAAATTGTGGTTGACAAAGGCAACGATCGCAATTCATCGTTTTCAAGGCGGAGGAGGATTTGGAAATGCAGGCTTTGGAGGAGGAGGAGGATGGGGTGGAGGTGGGGGAGGAGGAGGATTTAGCGAAAAGCAAATTGGATTTACCAATACTTTCTTCAATGGTTCCGCAATTGCTTACGTTCGAATGCAAAATATTAAAATATTCAACCATTTGCCTCTTCAAATTAACATCCAACTTCTTCGCAGCTGCTCAAAGTACTTAAAAATCTCATGAATCAAAAAATTTAACAAAATTACTGAAAAAATTGATGAAAATTTCTCTCAAAATTTATTATAATTTTATGATTAATTATTTTTACACTCAAAGAATTTGACAAAATAAATGACAAAATTTATAATTAATTTCTGGCAAAATTTATTTTAATTTTATGATTTATTATTTTTTCATTCAAAAAATTAAACAAAAATATGAAAATATTTATATTAATTTTAATGATTATTTATTTTTCATTTATTTTTTAACAAAATTATGGAAAAATTTATTATTATTTTAGAATTAATTATTTTTGATTTTTAACATTAATTTCTAGTTTCTTGGAATTCGACACTAATCTGGAAATGATTTTTGAAAATGGCCATAATGAGGCAGGCACTAATGTTCTCGGAGTGAACAAATTTGTAAGTTTGTAGTTCTGATTCTCACTCAAAATTGTTAATTTGTTTAAAATTCAAATTTTTTAATGGGAAATAATTATAATAGGAAAAAAATTGTAAATAGCAAAAAGAGTATTGGACGAAAATAGATTAATAGTTTTATTTTAATGGTTTTTTTCCTAGACCCCCAAAATCTATAACCAATCGATAGATCTCTTCGAGAAGCATCGTTTATTAATGATACGGCCCAGGTTTAACTAATTTAAACTTTGTTTCAAACCAAAAATAATGAGATTATTTAAACTGTTTAATACCATTATTTTTCAAACCATGATAATTTATCAACTAATCGACTTATCTTGAAGAGATCTATCGATTGGGTATAGTGTTTGGGGGTCCAAGACATATCATTAAACCACTATAACCTTTTCGCCATTTTCAATATTTTTTTTTCGCCTAATTAATATCATTCTTTCTAACAGGCTTTATCTGCATTCTCTGGATATTTTGGAAATTTGTTCTTTGGCGATTGGTCTGAGCGTCGTCAACTTCAGCAGCCAGCAGAAGTCGCGAAAAATTCATTCAAAATCAAGGAAGAGCCAAACTTTGACATTTCGGCCTTCTCCAAAATGATTTACGCTTCGATGGCCATGGGATGGATGACGAATGAGCCGTTTATGTCCACTCAATTTGGCTATGCTGCGGGCAGAAAACAGAATTGTGAGTGCTTTAAAATTAGGGTTTTCCAAAGTCAGTTTTAAGAACAGAAAGTCGAAACCGAATTTCAAAAAACGATCAATTACTAAAATCAAAACTGAAATCCAAAATTGATTGCTTTTCGGTTTTTAACTTTCGACTTGAAAGGCAATTTTTAGAAAAAATTTACCTTATTGGGCCATTTTTGGCTTAAATGGCTAAATTAATTTTGGCTTAAATTATTCAGCTATTTTAGTTAGATTTTGGCTGGTCAATTTATTGACTAATTTTCTCTGAAGAAAATTTTTTGTTAAAATTTCTCTCTTTGAGGTAAGAAGATTAGAAATTGATCAAGAAAAAGTATTGGAGATTGAATTTCAATTATTTTTTTTTAAAAAAAATATTCTAAAAATTTGTATTGCCTTTTTTTCAAAATCGACCAAAACCCAAATGGAAATTTTCGATTTAAAATTGACTTTGGAATCTACTTATTCTAAAAATTATGTTCTTTTCGATTAATTTAAGTGTCCATCAAAGCATCCCATGAACTTTTAAGCCTTCCATAAATTTTTATATTTTTGAAAAAAAATATAAAAAAATTCAATTAATTAATTTGTCTGAAAGCCACGGGGAAAAGGCACTTTTAATTTAAAAATATTTAATAAAAATTTTTTAATAAAATTAATTTGTTTTTAAAAAATTTAATGCGAAGAATAAAAATATGTTGAAAATAGAAAAATTTAGAGGAAAAAAAATATATAGTAATCCAACTTTTTATGATTAATTAAGCGACATAGGATTTAATTTATTTTTTAATTTCATACAGACAAAATGGCAATGAAAATCATCAAATTGAGCATCAAATACGATTTGCGACTGATGCAGATTTGCAGCGAGAATTTTCTCATTTCCGAATTGTTCCAGAAAGATTTTCCGAAAATGAAGATTCTCGAAGAAGCACAGCAATTGGGTCTTCATAATTTGGAGGTGAAAAGACAAAAAAATGCAGGATTCAACTAGGGTTAGTCAAAGTCGGTTTTAAACTGAGATTTTCGTTTTTGGTTTTTGAATACTGGTTTAGGTTTTCGAAAAAAAGACCAAAAAATTTTAAAAAATTTAATTTTTATAAAACATCGATCAAATTCAAATAAAATAATTGAAATGCCATCTCCAATTTTTTCCTTCATCAATTTCTATATCTTCTTGCCATGCTGACTGAGAGAAATTTTAAATAAAAATAGCCCGGAAAGAAGAAAAATAAAATCCAAATAAAATGGCCATTATAGAAAAAATTAAATTATTTAAGTAAAAAGAAATAGAATAGCATGGGGTTAAAAAATAAAAATGGTCCGGTATTAGAAATTTTTCACCAAAAATGGTCCCATAGGAAGGATACAATTTTAAGCTAAAAATTGCCACGCCATGAAAAATTTTTATTAGAAATTACCCCAAATGAAAAATTTTGCAAATGCCAACTTTTTTCTAATTTAATACCTATATCAATCTCTGATTCAGAAAATTTGGGTATTATATTCATTTTTATATGAAATTATAAATTTTAATTTAAAAATCTCAAATAATTTTTATTTTTTTTTCTAAAGGAACAAATATTGGCTTCACTCACTGCAATTGATTTTGGCCGAAACATTACCAAAAATCTGCAAATTCATGCGCGGCTTGGAAAACGTACCCAGGAGCAAGTGTTCAAGCAAATCAATAAAAGTGCAAAGAAGAATGGCTGTGGCTGGTAAAAATTTTATAAAAATATTTTGAAAATATTTATTTACGAAAATTCATTTAAAATCAATTCGCTTTTTTTAAATTTTATTGGTAATTTTATTAATATTTCATTTTTAACTTATAATTTCTAAATTATACAAAATCTAAAAGACACTTTAATGTTATCTTTTTTTCTAGAGAATTTAAATTTTAAAATTATTTTTAAAGAGCTAATAAATGGATGGTATTTAATTTGTCGAAAAAAACATTGAAAATGTAGAAAAAACAATGAAGATGTCGAAAAGTTTATAACGGTTTAATGGTTTGTCCTGGACCCCCCAACCCTATACACAATTGATAGATCTCGTCAAGACGCTTCCAATGATATATATTTTGTCATGGTTTGATCACAAATTAAGGGTTTTAAACCACTTAAACCATCATATGGGTTTTGGTTCAAAACCAATTAAATCATGACAAATTATATACCATTCGATGCGTCTGGACGAGCTCTATCGAATGGTATATGGGTTGTTAATTTTGGGCAAACCATTAAACCGTTATAAACTTTTTTTTCGGCATTTTCAATACTCTTTTCGACATTTTCAATACTCTTTTCGACATTTTCAATTTTTTTCTACATTTTAAATATTGCCCCTATAAAAAAGAGAAAATAAATTTTCAAGAATTATTTAATAATTTTTTTAGGGACGAAAACGAAGATGAGCCCAACAACGAGGATGAGTCCAACGACGATGATGAATCATGAATGATGATAGGCCAATTCATTGAACTGAAAAAAACATGGATCTTATATAAATATTTTATACACTTAATTTAACAAGATTCCAGGGAAAGATTCTTACATTTTTTCATCAATTTTTCAAAATTTATTTTGAATTATATCTTATTTACCTGTTAAATAAATTAATGAAAATTTGCGTTTTTCTAATATCAAATATTTTTATTGATTTTTTAGTAAAAATAAAATAAAGTTCCAAAATATCTAGATTATTAATATTTATTTTTAATAACAAATGGCAAACATCCCGAATTTTGGCAGAAAAATTTCTGTAAAATTTATAAAATTTGAAATATTTTTAAGTTTTAAACTTTTTTAATCAATTATCGAATTTATTAGAAGTAAGAGCGGCTCGAAAAATTCAGATAAAGGAAATTTTGCATTTCTCTCTAGCTCTCTACTCCTCCTGCTGATTTTGCACATTTTTAACCCCTCCATCAAATAATAAATAGAATAACATAGATAAATAAATTTATTAAAAATATTACAATATCCAAGTTTTTTTATTGCTATTTTCTGAATATTTTTTATTTATCCCAGTGTTCATTTGTTCCATTTCCATATGAATTCATTTTATTGACTAACAGTCTTCCGTGCAAAATCTTCCATCGCAGCACCAATTTTTTGGACATTCCGATTTAGTATCGCAAATAATCATACGCCACTCAGTCGGACATTCCTCTAGGCAATCTCCTTTATAGCAACCAGTGTTGTAAAAACGTCCTCGTCTTTCGTCTCGTCCTCGTCTTCGTCCTCGTCTCGTCTTAAAAAAAAGACGAAATGACGAGACGGGAGACGAGGGGGTAAAAGGGCATGACGAAAAGACGAGACGAGGGACGAGACTTTGAAATTTTTACAAAGCAATATTTTGTTGGTGGACAATGGGAATCATCACGGAAAATGGTGAGCTTCAGATTTAATGTCATAATTACAATTTTTATTTTTCTTTTAAATACCATCATTATCAACTGTGAAAATGATCCCAAAAGAATGAAGATGAAGAAAAATGAGTTCATTTTAGTTAAATTTATCTTTCGAATAAAATGAAATTTTAGAAGCTTTTATAAAGCTATAAAAATGGCTTTTAAAAAGAAATGAAATTGATAAAAGCCATAAATTGCATTTAAATAATGGAAATATGATGTGGCTTTGCATTAAATCGTGAATATTAATGAAGAAATAAAAATTGGTAATCTATTACATAATAAATAAATAATTTAAATTAATATTTTTGATAATTTTAATCAACAATTAAAATCGGTTTCATTTTTTCATTTTTTGACTACCTATTTTTATTTAATTCCAATTTCAAAAGAATTTTGCTGTTGAAGATTTAATTGTCGAAAAAATTTAAAATCAGCAGAAATAAATATAAGTAATGGACTAAAAAGTTGAGTTGAATAAGCATTACATGATTAATATGAAATTGAATGCCAGAATATTTTATAATAAGATTTGACTTGAAAGAAGAATAATTTTAAGAAGTAGGAATTAAAGGATAAAATGATTTATATAAATATGCAACGAAAATTAAAATAAAAAGATTAATATATGATCAATTAATATTAAAAAAGTGTGAAAAAGTGGAATATTTATTTTTTTAATCAATTTGAAATAATAATATAAATTCAAATTAATCATCGTTGTCTAATTCATCTCCTCCACAGGCCTTAAATTTTGACGACAATATTTTGGAATTCCATTCATTGTTGGCTAAAAAAAATTCAAAATCCATTACACGTAAATTCATTAAATTTTTGTCATAAATTCTTATTTTGAGATTTTTGGGTAGACAATTTGAAATATATTAAACTTAAAATGAGGGGCGAATATTGAAAAAGTGTGAAGCAAAAATTTCGATTTTGAAAAAATATTTTTTAGAGTTTAAACAAAAATTACAAAATAAGATACGACCGGTCCGGTAGGTTAAAATCAATCTGCAACACTATTTTTTATGACCCCTGGACCCTTTAATATTTTGTAGACCGGGTTCCATAATATTAAGTATTTTTTGAAAAATTTTTTTTTCCACAAAAGGAGTATTCTGTGTCTGAAAACATTATTTTAAATTAAAATTACCTCGGTTATTTATTTTAAAATTATAATTAATATTTAGTAAATTACCAAACTATTGATTGCGCCGCATGCGCCCTCCAGTCAACCAGTCAATAATAAATATTACAGTAGGAGGGAAGAAAAAAATGAAGAACAAAAATACAAGTCCTTTTACTGTAATATTTATAGATTTTTTTATGTATTGTTAAAAAGGCACCTTCATTTTTTTCTCGTTCTCGTTGTTTTCGCCGCTTTTCTTCATGTTCACGTTTCATCTTAATTTCCCAAGGTTCATGTAGATAAAAAATGAGCCTATTTGAATGAGGCTTTTGAATTAATGGCCAATATTTTTGCTCCCCTTCTTCCTTCCAATAATCTTCTCCTTTTGGATATCTGGCAATAAAAGTGTATATTTTCGCTTGATTTTCTGGATTCCGTTTTGAATAAAGAGTCAAAATTTCATCAGTTTGCGGGTTTTCCAGTGTCAATTTGAATTCTTCATCAATATCAACAATCTCATTACTATAATTCGCAATCATAAAAATATTTGAGCGTTGTGTTGAAGTACAAAAAATCTGTGAAATTATAAATATGAATGCTTAATTTTTCATGATTACTTGGGGATTGATTAACTCAAATGAAAGACATTCCTAAAGATAAATATTAATTTAAAAAATTTTTAATGAAATAATTTTATTAATTTTATGCATCTAAAGTTTTTATGGAAGCTATATATAAATTTTTCATATATATCATTAGCTCTTATTTAGGTTTTAAGCTTAATTTTCGGCATTTGATAATATAGATTTGAAATTTAGATGTAGGATTCAAAAATCAGATTTAAAATAACGCCAGCGCCAAACGAATCATTTTGTAATTCGTCAAAGAGGACCCTCAGGAATTTTTAAAATTTTTCTATGTTTTTGTTAATGATAATGATATAACCACTTTATGTTAATAAATCGGATTATAAAAGCACTGGTCTTTTGGAATTTTTTAAAATTGTTTTATTTAAAAATTTTAAATTTATTTAGTCTATTTCAAATATACTTATTTCATTTCTATCTCTTTATGTGTATTAATTTTGGACAGGATTGGACACTTACATGAATAATATATCCAATGAATTCAAATCTTTTGTAGTCATTCATTATAAATTCGATAATTCTTTGATTTCGATCATTATTTTGATTCGCAAGAGCATTTAATTGATCAACACCAACAGTTCCATTTGAATATGTTGAAAAGAATTGGATTTGATCAAGTAATCCAGGAAAAAGTACATTGAATACAGTGACTGAGCAAAATGTGAGTTCAATTCCAAATATTTTGCCTTTGAACATCTCTAAGAAAATGCGTTGTTGAGCTTGTTGAGTGACTTCTTCATCTTCTGTTTCCATTCTTTCTTGGCTTCTTGTGAAATCCAGATAAATATCATTCATCAATGGGAGAATATGCTTCATGAATTGCATAATTTGTTCATCCAAATAACTAAAAATTTAATCTAAGTTATTTAACTGGGTACTAATATTTTATCTTTGTGCAAATTTTTAAACCAAGTGTCAAACAAAGTCATTATTAGGATTCATGAAATAGCAGTAAAAGATTAGTCTAAAATAATCCTACAATTCCTACAAAGATCATCTTAAAGCTACAGGAGAATAGGATAAGAAAATCTTAATAAAAGCCCTTCTTGGATTTGGAGTGTAAAAATCGGCACCCTAAAATTATTACCTATTCCTATTATCCGTGGGAGGCGTAGTGGGGAAAGAACCAAAAAAACAAAAACTAAAATATTTTTAAGAAAACAAAATTTACAAAAATTAAAAAACATACCCAAATGTTTTAAAAAAGAACAATGTCTTTTGAGAAAATAAAAACAACAACTTTTGAAAAAAACAAAAACACATTTTCTATGAAAACAATAAAATGTTTTTAAGAAAAAAATTGTGAAAAAAAACAAAAACACATTTTTATCTATATTTTTATAAGAGTTTTATCTAAAATGAAAATGACCTAACTTCCATAACAGTAAAGTGCAAAATAAATGTTTTAACAATTTAATTTTCATAAATATTTTGTCAAACTCACTAGATGATAATTTCTTCAAAACCAAGAATATATTCAGGCGGTGCAATGTTGGGAATTGTCATCAATTCATTAGCAATCGATTTTCCTTCTTCATTTATTTTTTCACGACTCAATTTTACACGAATATTGCCATCAGCAGGTTCACCCAGTTCATACGAGAATTTCAGCCTTTTCAGTTTAAACGGCTTCACATTTCCATGCAATTTTGGCCAACAAAGTTGTTTAAATGTCCAACTCGAAGTACTCAACGAGGAATTGGCCATTTCAATGCGCTCAATCCATTCCAAAACTTCTACCAGCCAATTTGGTACACTGAAAAAAAAAAGAATTTTTCAAAATGATTTATGACTCTTTTATAAAATCAATTTTTTTCATTTTACAAATAAAAATATTGTTTTACATATATTTTGGTCAGCAGATTTTTAGTCAAATTTTAATTTCAAATGCAATAAAATATATTGATATCCATCAATTGCTCTCATCGAGCTTAAAAGAAGTGTGGGAAAAATAAATTGCGTCGAATTGGGTACTTGTTAAGTTTACATCCCCTTTTTGGGTCAGCTTGGAAAAAGTGAGGAAAAAGTGAAGGGTCCCCCCTTTGGTTTTAGGATTAGGGATTGGTACGCGTTTTTCCGAAACGGCTCGATTTACCGAAATCTTTATAATACACTATTTCCGCTAGATTCCGAAGCCCATAAGCCCCTATCCCTAGCCCCTATCTCTGATTTCGGAAAATCGCGCCATTTCGGAAAAACCCGCCTCCACCGGATTAGGGTTTGGGTTTAGGATACAATTGAGATGATTTTTACATAATCCCAATCCAATCCCTAACATATCCCTGAATGACTCCAACGTCCAACCCTAAACCTGATGACCCATAGGGGGGACCAAGCACTTTCAAAAAGGGGATGTAAACTTAACAAGTACCTCGAATTGTTTGGTAACTTTATAGAATTCTCAATTTTTTTAAAAATTCTGTGCAAAGTTCAAATTATAGTTTTAAAATCCGGGATGAATCTTATACTACATTCTATCATTATCCTAAACCAAGATTTAAAAGTTAAACCTAAATGCAATGTTAAAAATTGTTGTAATTTTTTATAAATTTATGTTTATGTGAAATTATATCAGATTCATGTTTAATTTATGCATCGATTGAGTTCTAAAACCACCAATTTTTTTTTTTGAAAAATTTTCAACACGATCTAAAAAGGGTTAGCGGCAATTATTTAATTTTCGATTTTCTTGCTTCTTAGCTTTTTTAATATTGTGTTTTATGTTAAACTGATAGCTTAATGCTCAGCCCATTAAGTTTCTGTAAAAAATTTCGAAAAATTGTACCCAAATTCTAACAAAAAATTTTTCAAAAATTTCTTACCTGTTCATTTTTGCTTGTTGACTTTTCACAATTGTCTGTTCACAATCATTCCATATTTAAAGTTTTGAAGTTAGATAAAAAAATCAAAAATTTGTGAATCTTTATTGGAAAAATTATTTTTAATTTAGAAATTGTATTTTTGTTCCCTTTTTTATTTTGCTCTACGGAAATGGAATTAAATTAATTATGAAATGAAAATGGGATTGGGATTGGAATGCACAATGTATTGTCTCTTCAATTTTAACTTATTATTTTTTAATTTTTCCCTGGAAAATTTATTCAAAATGCAAATCCCTCATAAAAAGCACATATTTTTCTACAGGAAAATTTTCTCATCCAATCCTCAAAGGAAATTTAAAAATGTTGACCTATTCTATAAGAGAATCCATTCATTAACCAATGTCCATTGTCCCATCCATCAATCATCAGACTTATAATAAATGGTTCCATGAAATTTGGGCACCGACGAACTTTGGGCACCGCGAATTATGGGCACCGCGAACTTTGGGCACCGCGAATTATGGGCACCAAATTGGAGAAATAGCCTAAATCTATCTTAAAATGGATTTAATCATTAATTAAATGAATTTAATGATCATTTAACGATCATATTAGATGGTAAATTCGGGTTTTTCTGGCTTTTTCGAGACCAAATTTTTAAATAAAATTTTCTCAAATTCATGTAAATGATATATCAATCGACGCGTCTCAACGTGCTGATTATGATTCTTTTATTAGATTTTACATTAAGTTTAAAAATAAAATAGTTATGTCCATTTTAGTATCATATCACATTAAAGTGTTATATTTTTTAAATTTTAATTTTATTTGATAAACCAATAAAAGAATCATAATCAGCACGTTGAGACGCGTCGATTGATATATCATTTACATGAATTTGAGAAAATTTTATTTAAAAATTTGGTCTCGAAAAAGCCAGAAAAACCCGAATTTACCATCTAATATGATCGTTAAATGATCATTAAATTCATTTAATTAATGATTAAATCCATTTTAAGATAGATTTAGGCTATTTCTCCAATTTGGTGCCCATAATTCGCGGTGCCCAAAGTTCGCGGTGCCCATAATTCGTGGTGCCCAAAGTTCGTCGGTGCCCAAATTTCGTGACACGTAATAAATGGTGTTTGCCCTATTTGAGTCATTTCCATTTAAAAATATTTGCCCCAGAGCCAACTTCATCAATCATCAGCAGAATAAAATAATCAAATGCACCAAAAAATAAGCCGCGGAGCTCGGATAGTTAAAATTTTGATGTCTTGAAGATTGAAATTCTCAAGAATAATTAGTACAAGTTGGTGGATTTTTACCACAGGGATTTGTTATCGTCTATTGTCATTTTTCAGATTTTTCTAACACCTCTGTAATTCCCTTTTTACATGAACAAATTTCATATTTGCTCTGTATATGCGAGCATTCCGTTATGTCTTATATGCTTAATCATAGTCTGGATTAATAATACTAATTTTTCCAATTAATGAATGTTCTTTTTTAAAATATATTGTTAAAAGTTAAATTATATTAAACAAAAAGTGTGAATTTTTGGATATGAAAAAGAGGATTATTTTCAACTATTATATACCTTGAAAATGGACAAAATGAATATAATAAATAAATAAGGGTTCGCAGATGTACTTTTTTAAAAGATTTGTACTTTTTTTGAGGGGTCAAATCTTTGAAAATAAAAATGTACTTTTTTAAAAGATTTGTACTTTTTTTTGACTTTGGTGTACTTTTTTTCACAAAATCATGAAAAAATCGTAAAATTTTTCGCTGCGCGGCTATTTTTAGTCAAAATTTTTCGCCGCGCGGCTATTTTTGCTTTAATTTTTCGCCTGCGGAGCGAAAAATTGTAAAAATTTCTTCTCAAAAAACATGTTTAAAAAATTTTAATCAATTTATATTAGCTTAAAATGAAAATCTTTTTTTTGATACCAAAATCTTTTTTTTCAAGGCTATTGTACTTTTTTCTGAAAAAAAAATCTGCGAACCCTGAAATAAATAAATATTTAAGAATAAAGAAGTAATGGACAGCAAAGTTGAATAATATAGTGGCCACAAGATATTACATGATTAAAGTGGGAAATTGGTGAATGCCAGAATATTTTATGATAAGATTGGAATTAAAATAAGAATAATTTTAAAAGGGAATTAATGGATGAAATAATTTAAATAAATTTGTAAAGAAAATTAAAATAAATAGGTTTAGTAAAGATTAATTAAAATAAAATAAAATACATCAATTTGATAAAAGTGTGAAAACAATGAAATAATTGTTCAATTTGGAATAAAAACACAAATTCAAATCAGTCATCGTTGTTCTAATTCATCTCCACCACGGAACTTAAAAGTTGACGATAATATTTTACAATTCCATCCATTCAGTATTTGCTAAAAATAATTATTTATATTTATTAATTATTATCTATAAAGAAAAATATTAATAAAAAACCGTTCATTGAATGCTTTGATAATAATCATAATCATAAGGATTAAAAGAATAATGATTAAGATTGCAGCAAAACTGATCAAAATTCTATTTATTATTGCTGAAAAAATTATTTATATTTTTATTTATTTTTATTTCATTTAAAATTGGTGGCACCTTCTTTTCTGTTTCGTTCTCGCTGTTCTTGTTGAAAACGAATCAAACAATTCTCCCGTGTCTCATTGACATTCAAAATGAGCCTATTTGAATGAGGCTTTCGAATCAATGGCCAATATTTTTGCTCCCCTTCCTCCTTCCAATGATCCTCTCCTTTTGGATATATGGCAATGAAGATGAGGGTTTTTGATTGATTTTCTGGATTCGGTTTTGAATAAACAGTCAAAATTTCATCAGTTTGCTGATTTTCCAATGTGAATTTGAATTGTTCATTTATATTAATAACATCTTATAACCATTTGCGATCATAAAAATATTTAAGCGTTGTGTTGCAATAGAAAACCACTGTAAATTAATAAAATATGAATTATATAATGCTTTTCGGTTATGTCGCCCTTTCGAAATTTTTATTAAATGACATTTTCTTGAGTAATTTTCAATGCTGAACATGAATATAACCATCCTGGGTCTTCTCCACAATAGACAAAGGGCTGTGAAAATATGGGCGATTCCACAATTCTGCAATTATAAATTTCTGGAATATTAGTATTTTTATCTGTGGACCGATCGTGTCAAATGATAGCTCATTGGAAAGAGCTCGGCGAGCTGAATCCTATAATTGTATGCGAAATTGCGCTGAATTGCTTGGTAACATTTCCAAAGATGTGATATTGGAGCGCTCTTATTTTTGATTTTTTTTTTGCGTAAACAATGGCACATTCAAGCTTCCCTCACGTCGATTAACCCATAATTTGACCAAAAAAATTTCAAAAAAATTTTCAAGTTTCAAAGTTATGAGGAACTCTTCACTTTTACAATTTTCAGCATACTGTGTCTCAGCCTCTTTGGGATTTCCGGAGTTCATCCACCTCTAGATGGAATCAGCTCACTATGCTCTTTCGATTAAGCTATCAGATACTTTAATATTCCAGAAATTTATAATTGCAAAATTGTGGGTCGTCCATATTTACAGAATTGTGGAGGTGACCTAGCACCGAATATAACATTTATTTTTAAATAACACGTTATTCACGCTAGTTGCATGGAATCTGGCGTGAAATACATAAACTAAAATTGTTTTTTTTTTTGGTAAAATTATATACAAAGAATATGTTAGACTTCTTTCAGAATCCTATCAATCTCTAAGCCTAACCTATGGCACTAATTTAAAAGCCTTAATTACAGCCTTATCTCCGAAAATAAAGATGGCTCTAACTTTTTTATTTTTTTTGAGTTTTATGCGAAAACAATGGCAGATTTTGGCTCCCACAATCGAGACGCTTAGGTTTATAATAATCTTAATACATTAGCGAAAAAATTTTTGATATTTTTTTCAAGTTTCGACCGTAAAGGCACCCTTCACTTTTTCAATTTTCACATTCACATAATTTACCTAAAAATCATTTGTTAATAAATGACAGATTCGTGTTCAGCTTTGAAAATTACCCTAGGAAATAATATTTAAATATTAATTCTCGATCAGGCACCAAAATTGTCAAAAAATGTTTCTTCTTTATTATTGGAACTTTATTAATTTTAAATTGACATTTTTGGAAAATTTTTTAATATTTATCCCTCAAAAAATAGAGAATTTGAGGAAATTTTTGCCAAATCGGTATTTTGATTAAAAATTAGAAATGAATTACTAAAATGGTAATCCTCAACTCAAATCATTAAAGGGATAATAAGAAGATTCCATATATTTGCAAAAAAATTAATTAAAAATTAAAATTTTAAGGAATAATAATAATATTTGATGATGCTGAAAAAATTAAAATAAATTTGAAAATATATGGATTCATTAATTGGAGGGAGTCCAAATGCCTCCAATAAAATGTTCAAAAGAATTCGACTCATTCGGCCATTCCCATCGCGGTATGGATGAATATGTAACTATTTAAAAATAATGAAAATTTAATTTAAAAATAAAATCTCAAAAATATGAGAAAGTATGGCAAAATATAAAAAATATGACGAGATGATCAAAAATATGGCAAATGGCATATAAATATGGTAAAATCGCCATCCTGGCGAGAC
This sequence comes from Pratylenchus scribneri, assembly GCA_030063045.1. Lineage (NCBI taxonomy): Eukaryota > Metazoa > Nematoda > Chromadorea > Rhabditida > Pratylenchidae > Pratylenchus > Pratylenchus scribneri. The sequence goes on along the minus strand of JAQSEB010000108.1, from coordinate 416,814 downwards.
CTCTTGAAGAGTTTGTTTATTATTTCGCTTTATTCAGTTTTGCCGACTGAATGAGGAGTGTCCTTTTTCACTCTCAAATTTATTTTATATCTGACTGAGTCATGTTTTATGGATTAAATGTAATTATTATTAAAAATAATAGGTAAAGCAAATTTATCATAAAAATATAGTGTTTTGATTTCCTTCTCTATTTAAATTGGAACTTATGTAGTTTACGTCTGCTTTTTTTGAAAGTGCTTGGTCCTACCTATGGTTTGTCATATTTCTGTTTAGGGTTAATCAGTGGTAGATTAAGGTTAGGATGGAGTACGAATCATCTTACGAGTATCCTACCTAAACCCAAACACAAACCCTAAAACCATAGGGGGGACCAAGCACTTTCAAAAAAAAGAAAGTTCCTTTAAATTAATATAAGTATTGTGCAAAAATTATAAAAATTTGTTCTGTTCCATTGTTCCCTCACATCATTCATTCATTATCATTTGTAGAGTAGACTGTGGAGAGAAACCGGATTTATATTTTTAAAAAAATTTCTTTATAGAATATAGTCATATTATTATTTTAATTTTGTAAATTATTCAAAAAAAAAATTTTAAAATTTTTTAATAAAAAAAGTAATTCAAAAAAATAAAAAATTTTATAAAGGTATTTCTTTCGGAATTTTTTGCAATTCAATAAAACTGACTTTTTGATCTGCGGGGTCAACCCTGAAGACCTACTCCTAAAGACCTACAACCCAGAAGACCTACGACCCTAAAGACCAACACCCAAAAGAACTACACTAGGGGTTTAAGGTTAGAAGCATAGGATTGAACGGAGTAAATGTCGCGACGCGACAATACTGAAAAATTAAAATTTAGCATAGGTCTTTTGGATCGTAGGTCTTCTGGGTCAGTCTTTAAGGTGTAGGTCTTTTCTTTAGGGTGTGATTCTAATCTGCTGGTATACAGTAGTTACTATTACTATGCTCCGGAAAATCGAATCATAATTATGAGAAAACTATTTATATATAAATCCGGTCTCAATAATCTTGCATGTTAAAATTAGTAATTTTGAAGAAGGCCATGGCCAGCAGCTAACATCGATTCCTCTTTCCCCATTTTTGGTGCCCAATTTTGCACTATATGGTCCACATCCGCCATAAGTGCGAATTTGTCAATGTTTGTCAATAATGCCAATGCAGTGTATTCAGTCGTGTAAACGGCCCTCGCAATTTTGTCTTTTACCTTGTAGTTCCAGTAAATCTGTTAATTTGAAAATTATTTAATATTTAATTCATTAAAAATAAAGTATTGTCTCCAAAAAATGAAATTATCATAAAAATTATCTAAAATTCCAAATAATATAGCTCCTTAAATTGTTTTAAAATTTAAAAAAGGGAAACTTTTTTTATATTTTCAATTTTTAACGAATTTTTCAAATTTAACGATTCTGTACCGTCGATTTAGCACTCGTTAAGGGATCAATAATTTAAAAGATGATATCCAAATTGGAATAAATAAATATCTTTTAAAATTTCTTTTCAAATTTTTGAAATTTAAAATAGCTATAAAAAAGTTTTTTCCCTCCAAAATTATGAGTTTTATAAAATACAATGCCTTTTGCCTTTTAGAGCATGAATTCATAAAATTACACTGGCGCGTTATGGGACATTTATAATTTAAATTTTCTCTAACAATACAGAACAGATTTTAGACCCTATAAAGCTTATACCACTTTGTAGATCTCAGCGAGAAGCATCGAATAGTATATAATTTGTTCTGGTTTTTGTTTGGTCAAAATTATAGGGTATTAAACTGTTCAAACCATATTTTTCAGTTTTTGGTATTAAACATTTTAATTTTGTGCCAAAACTTGACATTTTATATAACATTCGATGCGTTTCGGTGAGATTTATAAATTGTTTTAAACCGATTTCTGAGAATAAATTTAAATTATAAATGCCAATTTTCAAAACGAGCATAAATATCTGATTTTCAAAAGGTCACTCATCACCCAACTAATAAAAATTTGAAAAATTAGTAGAACATACTTTAAACTTTCAATTATTATATCGCGCTATTCCAGTTTTTTTGTGAGCGGAATCAAAAAATAGTGTACAACCTACTGTGAATAGTTGATACTCCATAAATTTTTTTCCTTATGGTTAAACTTAAAAAAAATGCAAAAAATTGCCTTAATCCTGCTTCCATTGGGCAATTCCTTTGGCGCATTATCTGTGGAAAGTAACACTCCTTGTTGCGAAGGCCAACGAATTTGGGCTGAATATAATAACAATGCGTCCTTGTCGGGTTTAATCATTTGGAACTGCATTGTCTTGCCATCTTTGACACCATTATTATTGCAAATTGCTGGCTCAAAATCAGGCATAAGATTCATTGATAGAATAGCCGTTTCCGTGGAAATACCAGTGGTTATGTAACTCATCGCTGTTGATGGCCCGCCCTGTCTATAGGCTGATTCAGTAAACCAGTATCGATCCGAATTTGATTCCAACTATAAAATATTTTATATACAGTAATATTATATTGTGGAAATAGTAATTTTCGGCTAAGATTATGGAGATAGAGGGATTCGTATTTGAGAATTTCCATGGAAATTTAAAAAAAATTGCTGAGGATTAGACTGTTTCAACCAATAGTTGTAGCTTGGAATAATTTCCAAATTACAAATATGAAACAGCCAAGGCTTAAAAGAGACTTGAGTAGGACGTTATAGCGTACTGCGGATAAGTATCGCCCAGGCAATTGGCATAATTAAAAACGGCTTTTTATTTTAAATTAAAATCTGCAGGTTTTTTTTATATTTATTCAGAAGAAAATTTGTTCAGCTTGTGTCCATAAAATTTTGAAATTTTTATTTTTTTAATTATTCAAATGATTTATTGGTTGACGGATGTAAAATAAGCCCCGTTCCCCAAAAATTTTTCTGTACTCATTTCCCAGAAGTCATCAGGCAGTTAAGGAAAATCATCTAGCTAAGTTCTGAATTATTTTGATCTTGCGATTCTTAGATTAAATAATTATTAATGATTTTTAGCAAATATATTGCAATTTTTTATTAAATTTCATAAATATTAACGAACTTGAAAACCTTGAACAATAAAATTTTCGCAAGTCATTGGCTTTAATGCCCTGACAACTTGTTCAACAAATTGGACCATATTTGGAAATTCATTTGCATAATCCTCAAATCGTCGGCATATTGATTTTATGGGCATTCCTGAAGGGATCAAATGAACCGTTTTTTTTGTAAAAAAATATGGTTTTTGATTTTTAAATGTATGCCTACATGCTTTGTTGAGAAATATAAAATGAATTTAGAATCTGAGTTTGATCAGAAAATAATTGTTAAATGTAATTTATCCAGGTATTGACTTTATGTTTGGATATTGGATACAAAATGATTGACCATATATTATTAGTTATTACATATAATTGTAAAGCTATAGCAGGGTTCGCAGATGTACTTTTTTAAAAGATTTGTACTTTTTTTGAGGTGTCAAATCTTTGAAAATAAAAATGTACTTTTTTAAAAGATTTGTACTTTTTTTTGACTTTGCTGTACTTTTTGTACTTTTTTTTCATAAAATCATGAAAAAATGTCAAAATTTTTCGCTGCGCGGCCATTTTTGGCTTCAATTTTTCGCTGCGCGGCCATTTTTGCCTAGTTTTTTTCGCTGCGCGGCTATTTTTGGCTTCAATTTTTCGCTGCGCAGCCATTTTTGCCTAGTTTTTTTCGTTGCGCGGCCATTTTTTGACTTCAATTTTTCGCTGCGCGGCCATTTTTAGGTCAATTTTTTTTATTTTTGGTCTTTTTTAATGAAATTTGAATGTTGAGACAGTCAAAACATTAGTCCAAGTAAAAGTGAATTTTGATGATCTCCCGTGCCCACAAATGTAACAAATGCTTTTGATGAACCGAAAATTATTGGAATATTGAAGGAAATGCGAAATATTAATTTTTTTGTAACAATTTATCGATAAAATATTTATTTAATAATTTTTAATTATTTTATTAGCTTAAAACGAAAATCTTTTTTTTGAAGCCAAAATCTTTTTTTTCAAGGCCTATGTACTTTTTTTGAAAAAAAAAATCTGCGAACCCTGAGCTATAGCCAATAAAAAATTGCGAGATTTGGTTTATTCTTTGCCCAGGATTTTGAAATTTCTCTACATATATCCACATCAGAAATATACAATGGCGAGAAACTTGTGGAAATATTTTACACTTGAGACTTGAGAATAGAAATTTAACTATTAGTTACAGTAACTTTTTAATTTTTTAACCAAAGTAATATTCAACATAATGTTTAATAATTATTTTTTATATTTTTTATTCAAACTTTTGTTAAATTTGTAACTAATAAGGAATTTTCTTTTATTAATTTATTAGTGAAAAAATTTTAGTTTTATTTGCACATTTTGAATGTTCCGAAAAAATAATTCAACCTGTGTTTGTAGGCACATCGTTCATGCTGAAACCAAAATGGACAATCATATGGGGCATCAAAGTGTTGTTCGGAAGCAAAAATACACACGCCCAAAATTCCTTTCCACAGACGAATTCTTCCAGAACGAATTGCTGAATTATTTAATTAAAAATCTTATATTTCAAAAATAATTTTTCTATAACATTTTTATGTCACGAAAAAAAGTTCCAAACTATTTACGAAAATTACTCATTTTCCATCTGTGAGCTAATAGATTACAATGTTCACTATTAAATGGCTTTTTAAATTTTATGATTTCAATTTTAAAAAAGCTTTTAATATGGCAAACTCGAATTATTTTTATAAATTAAAGTAAATATATACAGAGAAATCCGCTTTTTATATAATGCTTTAGGTTTTCAAAAAATTAAGACCTTATAGAGGATTTCTATGATTTAGAATTATATTATCATTTTCCTAAGTTTGTTATTTCCTTTATTAGTTATGACCAAAAAAAATGCTTCATTTTTCTTATGCATTAAACCTTACAGCAATTTAAAATAATAATTCAGAAATATAAAATTATTATTAGAAAAAGTTCACAAAAATCATATGACAAAATAAATTTTTGCAATGTAAATTTGTTAACGAAATTTGCAAAATTTTAATTCAAAATTGATGTGCGCTCAATTTTTATCAAATTTTTGTCCTCACTTTGCAGGAGCAATCCGAGTCCAACTGCTGTAGTACACTTTTTTTGGTTGCCGCCCAAGTGCATAAATCGGCCAGCGTTTCAACTCTGCCCGAGTCGACACTCCCATCTCCCTGTGCCGGTTTTCGGAAGAGGGGGAATGCAAGTTTGCATGCTCGAATTTGGCAAAGCACATCCTCCATAGGCTTGTTCAAATCGAGCACCATGAATTTGGCAGTTGGGATCCCCGCAGAAACAATCATTTTTTTCATTGTAATCTTGTCATAAAATTGTGCCAAATCGCCGGGTTTTGGTCCTTAAAAATATTTCATAAGAATAAAAGAAAATTTGTTGTATAAAGCCAAATAAAATTTGACATTGAACAATTATTAATAATCGATCTTATTATTATTATTTTTATAAAATTTGATACATTCTATTAATATAGACTTAATAAAATTTTTATTTGACATTTGATTGAATTATGACCAAAAATAGAATTGATTTTTAAAAATCATTTTTCGATTTATCATTGGAATAAAATAAATATCAGAAAGTTACTGGTGCAAATGCTTGTTGAATAAGAAAGAATAAACGAAGTTTGCGCAATTAACCAATAAATATCTCGCAAGTCAAAACTAAATATTTAATTTTTTTAGGTAAGCATATAAATAGCAAATTGATCATAATATAATTTGGTCAAAAATTATTGCCTGATTTTTCGATTTTTTTGGTCTTTATCCATAAAATTCTTTTTCTATGAACTCATCTCAATATATGTAATATGGCTATAAAATTATATCAAATTTGTTAAACATAGAGTTAATATTCAATAAAAAAATTAATTTTTCGTATATGTTGCAACCAATATATTTATATGTTTTAAAATTTAAATAAAATCGGCTGCGATAATATAAAAAAATTGATTTTTTTTTTTCATTCCACAATTTTTGCAATACAAAAATTGATAACCTGGGATGTCGAATTTTTCGCGAAGAACACCGGCGCCATAGATCAAGGAATCTTCGGTCACAATTAAGCGAAACTTCTCTGCAAATTTTGTCCCAATTCCCGAAATTATCACTTCAAGAATGTTGACAACATCATCATCCAGATTTATTTCAAACTTTTGTGGACCATTCGCGCCTGTTGGTTTATCCTTTAATTTGTTTAAATTTATTCACAGTGTATATATTTTTTTTAAATATTTAACAATCAAAAATTATTATATAATTTTTTATATAAAATTTAATAATGCATTAAATATCAATATCAAAAATAGATATTGGAAAATTAAATTTATTAAAAAATAATATATAAGACCTTGATGGAGAAGATCCAATCAAATTTTTCCGTTATTTTGGGGGAAATTTTATTTTTTATTTGATTTGAAAAAATTCCAATTAAACATGAAGTCTCGTTGTTTCGATTCAAATTCTCCAAATCGGTATAGAAGGGTTTTTCTTTCTTGATCACAATTAGAATTCGTTGAACTATATCAACATCAATAGTTTTTATGAGAGAATTAATTAATTGTTCATCCATATTCTGAAAATTAAATAAATTACGATTTTATATTTTAAATTAAAATTTTATGAGTAATCAAGCGGGAGGTTGTAATTGTAATGAATAAGCGAATGAGAAGAATGGAAACAAATTATCATTCATCAATCACTCACCACAATCGGAGATTTTCAAAATGGCAATATTCAAAAAGAAAAATAAAAAAAAAATTATAAAAAGTTCAAAGTAAATAATTCCCGAAATATTCCTCTTTATAAAAATTTTTTGAAATAATATTCAAAATGCTAAACATGTAATTTAATAAAATGGGAAAATGTTTTTTATTAGCCTTTTTTGGAAAGCCGGATGTTTTTATAATGCTTACAATTAGTTATCGATCCTATAAAAAGTACCTCGATTGATTTAGATAAAACAGGTCTAGAACAATACTAAAAAAAATTTATAAACCATAAATTAAATAAGATTTATATAGAGTTAATTTCAATTTTGGCCAAACATTGCATTTCGACTAGCATTATCGAATGATTTAGAATTATGGGTATAATCTAAGATTTATCTTAAAAAATTTTGCTAGAAAGAGTTGCAACCAAATAATGTTTAAGTATTAAATGTAATAAGGCTAAGGGTTTATCTAGCCCAGTTGCCCGGCCCAGTATTATTTGGAAAATTCTGATTTTTCCGTGTTTCTATTCAGGACAGTACTCGGCATATCAGAAATATTGAATACTAATTAAATAATGGTTAATCAGCAAATTGATCAGACTTTTGGAATAAGGGTCAGCACTCAGCAGAAAGCTATTATAACGTTTAAATTTTTGAATGGGTTGTGAAATAGTATTGTTTTTATACCTATTTGTTATTATTTCTTATAAATAAATAAGAAACAAATAATATAAAAAATCATTTGTGATACTGATTGATGATGAATGATTTAGGACTTGACGTTTAGAAAAGATTTTAAAGGAAAAATTTTATTTCGCCTCAAAGAATTGTACGATTTGTTGAAAAGGCAATAATGATGACTGTCCCATTGAGCATGACACATTCTTATCGGTGTACCATTTCGCATCGCCTTTTGAATAAAATCGTACAATTCTTTGAGGCAAAGGCAAAATAAAAGTATGCATCATCAATAAGATTGGAATTGGAAATGAATAAGACATTCCCCCTTCCCCAATTCCAAAAGGATGGTTTTATAGGAGAATTAAAAGATAACATTTAATTTGAGTCTAACAAGTAGACCCAAATTTTCCTAAAATATTATAAGTGGTACTCCTAATTCTATTAATTAAATGCTGGAATTATGATCGAGTAATTAAGTATTATCTGTAACAAGATTTTTAAAAAATATTCTGATTGTTTATATTATATTTTATGAATTAATTAATTTGGAAAAAATATGACTTTCGGAGTTTTATAGAATAGATAATAAATTAGTTCTTATAGACCGTTCTGTTTCACTCACGATCAGGATCTTTACTCGAAATTTTCCCAAACTTTTGACTTTAATTAATGGGATATTTGGAGAGGGCAGCATTGTAACTATAAACTAATGTTGATCCAAATCAAAAATAATAAAATAGTAAAAAATATTTTATCACAACTAAATTTAGAAATGGATCAAGATTTAATATAGAAAAAAATATTAATTCATTAAAAAGAAATATTGGGGGAGATAAAATCATAATTGGCAAATGTCTGAATAAATTTCTCCCAAAAAAGCATCGATGCATTTTCAAAAGTTTTTCGTTCGAAATGATGAGTAACAAACAGTGTATCATTTTGAAGATTTTTAAATTGCGGCCAATTTCCACCGGGATAACTAAAATTTATTTTTTATATAATTAATATAATATAAATTAAAAAGCAAATAAAAAATCAAAATTCATATAATTTTTAATAATGTAAGAAGTCAGTGGATTTGTTACGTCATTGACAAAAATGAACCCTTCAGAAACACAATATCCAATTTATTTAAAATTTTCAATTTTTCCCAAAACTATTAAAATATTCAATTTTAAAGCATACAATTTTACCAACAATTAAAAAAATTAAAAATAAATGTATAAATTATTAATATACTCCAAATATCATAAAAATTATATAAATTATTATTTTTAATGAATACTTATCATAACAAAAAATTTTGTTTTGCGAAAATCTGCAGTCTAATCTAATTAACAAAATTCATTTAAATAATTTTTACTTTTATAAAAAAACATACCCAAATTTGATAAAATTTATTAAAGACAATGTGAATTCATCTCCAATTTCTGTTAAATTTTGATCATGAAACGAACTATTCTCATTGAATATCAAATCATGATCGTACATATGATAAGCACCTATGATATTTTAACTATTAAAAAATAAAAAATGTCACCTTTTTTTTCATCTACACTAGCATGAAATTCATACACGAATGTTGGCCAGTTAAGGTTCTTTTTTGTTATCACTTCTTGTTGTATTGGTACAATATAATCAATTTCACTAAGCAACTGAAAATACAAAATTTAATGTTAGAAATTAATAGATCAAGAAATAAAAAATCTTAATTGGATTTAGGAGCAGTGTTGCGCGTCAGCTATTTTGAGCCTCAGCCCCGGTCCCAGGCTCCGGCTTTTCAGAATTTTGGTACAGGCCCTGGGGCCTGCCCCGGACAAAGAGCAAAAAATTTTTGGCTTCTTAATTTTGAAAAATTCTTTAAAAACAAAGAAATTTTATTATTAAATTATTTAATATATTTTTATTTTTAACTAACTATCCTCGAAATATAAACGATATTTCCATTATTTCATATTCAAAAAATATAATTTAACCCTTCAAAATCAAAATAATGACCATAATTTTTTGTTAAATTCGAAGCTGGCCCCAACCAACAAAAAGAAGGCCCCACCCCGGCCTCAAGCCCCGGATTTTCAGAATCTCAACTCAGGCCCCAACCTCGTGACTGGCCCCGGAGCCGGACTCTCACAGTAATGTTTTGGAGCTACATATATTTAATTAGGTTAAATTTTTGGCTCGGTTTTTTCGCATGACTCACCATAGAACATTTCTCATTAATTTTGGGTTATTTAATTTATTTTTTTTCTCATTTTTATTAGATTATTAGCTTATCTTAATACAGTGAAAAACTTTATGAAATAATGACCGTCATCTTTTATTGGATTTAGACCAGGGTTTCTATATGTCCTTATTTATAAGATTTGTCCTTATTTTGAGAGGTCAAATCTTAAAAAATTAAAATGTCCTTATTTGTAAGATTTGTCCTTATTTTTGGTGAATTGTCTTATTTTGTCTGATTTTTCATAAAATTTCATTTTTTCTTTAAAAAATATCTAAATTTTTCGCTGCGCGGCAATTTTTAGCTCCAATTTTTCGCTGCGCGGCAATTTTTAGCCCCAATTTTTCGCTGCGCGGCAATTTTTAGCTCCAATTTTTCGCTGCGCGGCAATTTTTAGCCCCAATTTTTCGCTGCGCGGCAATTTTTAGCTCCAATTTTTCGCTGCGCGGCAATTTTTAGCTCCAATTTTCTCCTCACAGTGCTCTTTTTGGTTAAAATTTTTCCTTTAAGAGTAAAAAAATGAAAGCCAAAATAGATTATGGGAAGCGAAAAAAATATGATATTTAACAATATTTTTCATGAACAAACCGATTTTAATTCATTTTAAAACACTTTTATAAAAATCTTATTTTCTACTACAAAATCTTATTTTTTGATGTAATTTGTCTTATTTTGAAAATTTTTTGATAGAAACCCTGATTTAGACCTTAAATATTTTCTGCATTTGATTTATTGGATATTTTTCGCATTTTAAATTTATTTTTATTTGAGAACTACTGGCTATATTAATGGAATCTGATCTCTTTTTATTACGCAAATAATAGAAATATATTAATTAATTACCTTTGTATAACAATGAAATGCATTTTTGCAACTATGCATTTTATAAAAAGAAATAATATCATTTATGTGTTCCATCATAGAAATGTCCATATATTTTCCGACAAATTCGGACAACCATAATTTAAAATTGAGCCAGCCGAATTTCAACGGATCCACATTGAAAAATCGGGTTGTCGAATTTTTCATTATTAATGCTAAAATAATTTGACTTTTTTCTCTTCATATAATGCTTGAATTTATTAGCAGAAGATACCCATTTTTTCGATATTTAATGTTTTTTATCGAAATAATTAATAGTTCTGAAGTAAGTATATTTTGATATTTTGAATTTCCAATTTCGACTAATCATTTTTACATATTCATTTTTAATCCAATTTTACTAAAATTATTATAGGTAATTTAATTATCAAAATTTTCTTTTGATATGTTGAAATTTTTTCTATCTTTTATATTATAATTTATTTAATACCTTCTTAAATTAATTTTGAACAAATATAAATGAATGAAATAACATACTGAATAGCAATGATTCATTTGTAGTAAATCCTTGAATCGATTTCTTTGCAGGTGAATTTTTCATCAAATCATAATAATTTGTTGGAAAAAATATGCCATCCACTGTGGGCCCAAATATAATTGGGTTAATTTCAATTTTTTTTGTCCCCTATTGAAAATATTGGAATTTAAAAAAGGAAAATATTTAAAATCTCGAAAAAACATTAAAAATTGTAAAAAATTTATTTAGTGGTTTGCCAAAAAATTCACAATACCAAGGGATAGAGCTCATCAAAAGGCGTCGAATGGTATATAATTTGTCTTGGTTTGATTGGTTTTGAACAAAACTCCATAAAAACGGTTTAAATGGTATAAAACCCTTAATTTTTAATCAAACACGACAAAATCTATACCAATCTACACGTCTTTACGAAATTTATCGATTGGCTATAAGATTTGGGGATCTAGGACAAACCGTTAAACTGATAAAAACTTTTCGCTATTTTGAATGTTTTTACGCCTTTTTTAATGTTTTTTTCGCCAAATTAAATACTATCCTTTAAAAACATCTTTTTTATAACTCACAATTTTCAAAAGGGCATTGTGAAATTCATTGATTGATTTGGATTTCAAACAAATTTTTGATGTGCAATTCAATGACAATGCTAATTTATCTGAGTATTTTTGTAAATCCCATCCTGACGCTCTTGCAGAGAATGTTGACAATGACATTTGAATTGTTTGATTAAAATATACTTAAAATGAACATAATATTTCATTTTATATATTAATATTAAAATAAAAAGAATTAATAATTTATATTTTAAATTGAAATTTCAATAATTAAATTCTCTTCTTTTATTTTCTCCCATAGAAATTGGACGAATTTTTTTGTTATTTGTTTGTTTGATAGCTATACTGATTTTTTTGATTTAAATAAATTTAATTACTCCATCTTCAATTATATTATCAAATGATTTTTTATCAACAATAAGAAATGATAAATAGTTTAGAATTAGCCAATCTAGGCATCTGGTGAAACTTGTCGCATAAATTAATAATTATTTTATAATTCATTATTTATATATTTATTTATTTTAAATATCTAATTTTTTTAAGAGGGGAAAATTTTTCAATCCATATAAATTATTTACATCGGCTATATGGTGACAAGGCCAATAAGCCAGCGGTTGCTGATCCAGAACTATAGCCGTATATAGTGATCATATCACTTTTGCCTCCGAAATCTTGAGCACAAACATGTAAAAATTTTAATGCTTCGGTTATATCCCATAAGCCAAAATTGCCAGAGATATCAAACGTTTTCAAAAATCCTTAAAATTTTTATTGAAATGTAATATCCATTGGGCAAATATTTTGAATTCAAGAGAGATTTTTAATTTACCCGTAAGTCATATTTATTAAGTGAATAATTATATAATTGTATTACATGTTAAATTTAATTCTCAATAATTTTTAATAAAAACAAAATATATTTATTACCCATAAAACTGACACGAAATTGAACAGTAACAACAATAATTCCTTGCTTTATAAATTTCTCCAAAACATTGACAGAGTATCTCTCCGAAGCACCATATTGGAATGCCCCAGAATGTATGATAACCATTAAAGGCAATGTTTGATTCTGAGTAATATTTTTTATAGAATTTTTTTTATTTAGTTTCCATTCGAGAAAATAAAAATATATATATTTCTTATTAATATATAAAATTTTCACAATTTAATATTTTTTAGATTATATAAAAAGATATTAAGAATATATAGATCAATAATTCATCCATTTTATCGACTGTGGATTAAAAAGAGAAAGGTTTTAGAAATTTAGATTTTGGTAATCGAAATTATGCAGTTAAATTTATAATAAATTTGCTCTCATGTTCTACGAGTTTATCAATATTTTGGATCCAGAAAATCAATTTTTTCAATATAATAAAGGCATTTTATTTTAAAAATTTACTCACTTTAAATTTTTCTCTGGATGGAATAAAAATATTTAAATAAAGGCAATCCTTGTTCATTTCCAAACATTGCTGTGCCAAATCCTTTTTAGTAAGAGGAATGCAGCATATTCCTTTGATTTTATTTGCAATTAAAATGCCTTTCCACTTATTCAATAATGGCATTGTTTTCTAATGAAAAATTATCAAATTCTTATATTCATTTTTTTCGGATTTTTTTTTTGAGATTATTAATATGGAAATTTATTTGATATTGAAATTATTCTTTTCAAATTTTACTAATATATTACATATATAATAATTTATCATAAAAAGTTAAACTTTGGATCTGATATTATTACTAAAGCTAGAGGATGATGCCATTTAAAATGGAAGCAGAATTGCATTATTTTGTGAATCAAAAAGCATAAACAAATTTACAATAAAATATAACTAAAGGAAAATATTAAATTAAAAATAATTAAGTACTTTATTAAATTTCGTTCTTATTAAATTTAATAATTAAAATAAAATTTTATATTTTTTTAATAGTTGCTTAATAAGTTTTTTTCATTTATTAAAATCATTAAATTATAAAGATTTCTAAGATTTTTTATGAATTTGAATCTTTTGTCTATTCGACTCTCTAAATTTTTTTTGTAATTTATTTATTAGGATGATTTTGCTTTTTTAGCAGTCTTCATTATTTTATATAATAATTTAGTCCAAATATTTTATGCTTATTAAATTTATTCCATAGCTACAGATTTTTATATATACTTCTGATGATATGCAATTTGCGATTAAATTTTCTACCAAAATATCGAATTGGGTTTTCCATATCCTTTTATCGTTGCTAATTAATAAAAACCCTGATAGGTGATCTTGATCCGTCAATCCAAAATTTCTTTTTATAAAATTCATTATTTTAAATTATTATTTAATGCATAATTTTAACCTCGAAACGTAGATTGCCAATAGGTGGCTTTGCATATGGTATACCATAGAAAGCATAATGATTTTGAGATTTGTATCCTTGAATGTTTCCAAATTTAGTTGTCAATATTACATATTTTTCATCAACAAAAATACGAGCATTAAAATAAGTGAAAAATGAAGTAAAAATAAGGATTCCAAAAAGATAATGCATTTTTCTGGAAAATTTTAATAAAAATGAAAAAATAATATATACAAAATTATATATTTTTTTTGTTGTGTAATATTAAAAAATACTAAAAATAATTATGATTAATATGAGAAACAAATTTTAATTTCTAAAAATTAAAACAGTCAATACTAGATTTTTTTTAATGATATGGCAACAAAGATAAGAACGACATTATCATAATTTATCTATAGAAAATAAACTAAATTTTTATTGTAAAGACCCAGAAATTTTTTTTTCATTTGTTCTACGAGTGATCATCAATATTTAAAAAGAAAAGATTCATTAAACAAAAATATTGATTGAAAAATATTTTAAACGTTCGTTGAATTAAATTTTATTTTAAATTTTTTAATTAATTTTGAACTTGCAATTAAAATTCATTTTTAAATAATTCTTATTTATAAATGAAAAAAAAATAATAAATCATTTTATAAAGAATTATTTAAAATAGATTATTATTAAATAGTCTTGCGATGGCGATTAACTAAAAATATGCCATAAGCATAACAGAAAAAAATTCTCAACAAATTTTTTTTGGCTAAATATTGGCTCCTATGATTTTTGCATAAAACTCAATCATTTTATTTTCGAAACTAAGGCTAGGATTTCGTCTTATGATTAAAGTGTAAGCTATCGAAGCAGCGACATCTTAGAGTACTCTAATGTATTGTTTGTGTGTAATTTTAAGCTTAAATTCATGAATGGCACTCATCCCAGGATACTTTTTCCCAATTTTTTTTGGGAGGGGCACAATTTAAAATAATATTTTGACAATTCGAATAATTTTTTATTGGCCATAATATTCATGTAAAAATCATGGCAATGATATCGAATTTTATAGCCAATTGCCATTTGAAAATATGTAGCAAAGCATCGCTCGAACAAAATAATGGCAAATGAATTAGGCCAAAACCAATCACATTTTCATCCTCAAACTCTATTTCGTCTACTTTGTCATTTCCAAATTTTTTATAGACTCCATCAATCAATATCCTTTTTTTGATATATATATATATATGCATTCCAAATAAATTTTTCATACTTTCCATGGATTGGTTTTCAAAATTTGAAGCGCAAAATAATGGAAGGAAAAGGGCAAATAATGATGAAAAACGTTGGAATCGGAATAATAAAAGCGAAATGGACGAAAAATGGAAGGGAACAATGAATTGCCAGTAAGTTGCAGATAAGTTTTTAAATTAGCATAATAAAAATTTCACCTGCTGCTGAATTTACTTCCCTTGCGCAAAGACATTGTGCTCCAAAAATGGGAGTAATATCAGGTGCATGTGTTAGGAAAATCCATATTTTTGCGGTGCTGTGGCGTTTCCTCAAAAGTGCCAAATTGTTGCGTTTCCCTAAAAAAGTGCCAAATTGTTGCGTTTCCCTAAAAAAGTGCCAAATTGTTGCGTTTCCCTAAAAAAGTGCCAAATTGTTGCTTTTCCCTAAAAAAGTGCCAAAATATTTAAAGTACAAAAATAATGAATAAATGATAAATATGTCAAAATTTTTCGCTGCGCGGCCATTCTTGCCTAGTTTTTTCGCTGCGCGGCCATTTTTGGCTTCAATTTTTCGCTGCGCAGCCATTTTTAGGTCAATTTTTTATTTTTTGTCTGTTTTAATGAAATTTGATGTGCGTAATTTATTGAATGTTGAGACAGTCAAAACATTAGTCCAAGTAAAAGTGAATTTTGATGATCTCCCGTGCCCACAAATGTAACAAATGCTTTTGATGAACCGAAAATTATTGGAATATTGAAGGAAATGCGAAATATTAATTTTTTTTGTAACAATTTATCGATAAAATATTTATATAATAATTTTTAATGATTTTATTCGCTTAAAACGAAAATCTTTTTTTTGAAGCCAAAATCTTTTTTTTCATGGCCAATGTACTTATTTTGAAAAAAAAATCTGCGACCTCTGAGTAAAATCGCTTTTTATAAGGTGCTAAAAATTTTAAAATAATAATATTTTATAATTTGTGTTAAATTTTTCGAAAATTAGTTTGCTCCTTATTATGCCATGGTCAAAGGAATGATAAATGTACTTTATTTACTGTAAAATTCAGATTTAATTGCCGCAGCAAAACTCTACCGCGTTAATATAATTGTATGTGAATATGTTGGTTCTATTGGCTATCGTTGGAATATCTATGTTCCTACGATTACTTCATCTGTAATAAAATTAATTAATTGAATATAAGTTTACCTTTTAAGTTGATTCGGGCGGGCCCAAATGAAAATGTTGCTCAAGATCGTTCTGTTCCTTCAATTTTTTTATATCTTGGAGGGGGTCATTTTCAAGTCATAACAAATCCTCGACCAATTTAATTTGCAATTATAATTATTAAAAATATTGCTATGATAAAATATATTTTGCTTAATATTTATTATATACTGCTTTATAATTTATGAATTAATTTTATTGAAACTACATATTTGTTTTTTCAATTCATTTTATAATTTTTTAGAATAATTTTTGATGAAAATTTCAAATTTACATTTTTATACTTTTGAGAATAGATGTTTTTGCATATTTTTAGGGAAGATAGAATATTTATTTCAAATTTTATCATTTATTCATTATTTTTGTACTTTAAATATTTTGGCACTTTTTTAGGGAAAAGCAACAATTTGGCACTTTTTTAGGGAAATGCAACAATTTGGCACTTTTTTAGGGAAACGCAACAATTTGGCACTTTTTTAGGGAAACGCAACAATTTGGCACTTTTGAGGAAACGCTCAGCCACGATTTTTGCCATGAAAATTTCTTATTGTCATTTAAATGTTTTTGACGATTTAACTCACTCCTTTAATTTTTAGCTAATGATTAAAGAAGACTGATATAATATTGCATTATTGCAAAGGAAATATTTTTTTTCCATTATGGATATTTATTTTTCATAAAATTCCTTATATTTTTCTTTGACAAATTCATACAATTTATTTCTTTTTAATTGTAATAGAAATTTATTATTTATTTTAAAATTGTTCTTGTATCCAAAGATCAGTTGAAAATTGGATTTAATTTCTGCTATTAATTATTAAAATAAGTTTTGCAAATTAACAAAATGCTATAAAAATTATTCATTCTAGTAAAAAATGGGGTAATTTAGTAATTCAGTGAATTGTATGGTTGATTACTAAAAAATAATTTCATAATTTCTAGAGTACGGATTTTTATTGATATTAATATAACTAGCTCAGGAGTCAGGACTCAGGAGTTCGCCCTACGGGCGAACTCCTAAGCTAGGCACAATAATCATAATCAACAACAATCATGTTAATGCAAAAAGTTTTATTTTTAATTCTGATTTTTTAATTCTGATTATTTAATTCTGATTTTTAATTCTGATTTTTTATTCTGATTTGTTCTGAATTCTGATTTTTCTTATTTTTTAAATTCTGATTTTGTTACTTTCCTGTTTTTAAGGGGGGGGGGGGGGGGGAGGGCGCGGGCAAGAAGATTATCAGGGGAGCAAGACCTTTAATATATAATAGGATGATTAAGAAAATGATGATGATCTTCTTCATATCATTTTCATTCTCATCATCATCTCATCTTCATCATCATCATCCTTATCTTCATCATCCTCATTGCTTATTCTGCATCATCATCTTTATCTTCCCCTTCTTCATCATCATCCTCATCATCTTCTTCATCTTCATCATCATCATCATTATCCTCATCTTCAGCATCCTCATTATCTTTCTTGTCTTCTTCATCATCATCATTATCCACATCTTCAGCATCCTCTCATCCTCATTATCATCATCATCTTCATCATTATCCTCATCTTCATCCTCATCTCATCATCGTCATCTTCATCATCATCTTCATCATCCTCTTATCCTCATCTTCATTATCATTCTCGTCTTCATCCTCGCATTCATCATCATCTTCATCCTCATCAACTTCATCATCATCCTCATCATCATTCCCTTCACCATCCTCATCTTCAGCATCCTCTCATCCTCATCTTCAGCATCCTCATCCTCATTATCTTCCTCATCATCATCATCATTATCCACATCTTCACCAACTTCTTCATCTTCAACATCATCTTCATAATCATCCTTATATATATTATAGGTCTTGTCGCCCCTGCCCAAAAAAAAACAAGAAAGAACTTTGATTTTATTCTTTTTCTGATTTTTTTTCTGAGTTTATACTGAATTGTGAATTCCGATTGTTTTGAAACTGGATAAAAAATTTTACAATTCTCTATTTTTAAAATAATTTAGACATTTTTCCCACAATTTTTTAAATGTTGTCTTTAAACATTATATTTTGCTATTTTACCAAAAATTCATCTTCTATTGCGAAAAATGGTACCAAAAAATGCCAATCCAGCCAAAATCCCAAAAAATGCCAACTCAAAAAATGCCAATAAACAGTTTTTGACTTCTAATAAATTAGAAACCGGTTTTAGACCAAGCAAACCATATACCAATTTGTAAATCTCATCTTAACACAGCGATTTGTTATCGTCTATTGTCATTTTTCAGATTTTTCTAACACCTCTATAATTCCCTTTTTATTTTTCATGAACATATTTCTTATATGCTCTGTATGCGAACATTGCGTATTGCGTTACGTGGTTAAGTCTGGATGAATATAACTAATATTTCCAATAAATGAATATTCTTTTTTAAAATACATTATTAAAAAGTTAAATTATATTAAACAAAAGAGCGAATTTTTGGACATAAAAAAGAGGATTCTTGTTAGAGCCCGGCGCGAAGGAAAATCCGGACCCGCGGACCGGATTTTCGAACCGAAAAAATCCCGGGCAGGACCGGACCGGATAATCCGTACAAAATCCGGTCCGGAAATAATCGGTACCTTAAAATTGTACGGATCCGGATACGGATTTCCGGATTTTCAAAAATTTTTTTTTTCACAGATATAAGTAAAAAAAACAAAATTTATAGCGATTAAAATAAAAAATGAAATCAAATTTATCGAGATAAAATAAAAAACGAAATCAAATTTATTCAAATTAATATGAGGCAACTTCTGGAATACTTTTGTTAAGGAAAATCAACATTTCCGCTGTTTCTGGGAACTAAAATCAGAATTACAATTCAGAAAGTACAAATCGCAATCAGAATTTCCAATTCTGAATTTATTTTTGAAAATAACCCAAAAATTTGTGCTCATTTTCAAAATATTCCCGTAATGTGAACCTTATTTTTTAGTCCGGGGAAGACATGCAATGGCATGTGCTTTAAATTTTGTGGCAACTCTATTTTAGTAAAATGGGTACTTTCCTGTTATCTGGGGGGCAAAGCGATTATATGGGGGGCCGGGTGATTATATGGGGGGCAAGGAGATTATATGGGGGGGGGGGGCAAGATCTATAATATATAATAGGATGATTAGGAACTAGGAAGACGATGAAGATGAAGATGATGAAGATGATGACGAAGATGACGAAGATGATGATGATGAAGATGATGATGATGAAGAAGATGATGATGACGAAGATGATGATGATGAAGATGATGATGATGAAGAAGATGATGATGATGAAGATGAAGAAGGTCATAATCATCTTCCTAATCATCCTATTATATATTATAGATCTTGCCCCCCATATAATCTCCTTGCTCCCCATATACATATAATCACCCGGCCCCCCATATAATCGCTTTGCCCCCCAGATAACAGGAAAGAACCGTAAAATGGGATCCTATAAATCCAACACTGGCACTGGCACCCAGAGCCACATTTATTATTCACTTAATAAAATCAATTTCATTTGACAATTAATTAGGTTGGATGGATAGGTATGAAAAATTGAATATCATATTCGTGTTCAGCATCAAAAATTACATATGAAACACTTATTAAACTTTTTTAAATTAAATTTTTAAAGAAAATTGAGGAAATAGGCGAATTGTGTTTTTGCCCCCAATAGGCGAATCGTGGATAGGCGCACTGTGGGGCTCCGTTGTATAAAACAAAAAATAAAAATATATTAAAGAAAGAATTAAAAAAAGAAATTATTAAATAAAGATTTTAAAGGAATTTGAATCGTTTCAAAAAAAATTATTCACAGAAATAGGATGAATGATCCTTTTTACTAGCATTTGAAAAATCCGGAAATCCGGATGCAAAAAATCCGGACCCGCGGGCCGGATTTTCGTTTGGCTAAAATCCCGGGCCGGACCGGACCGGATAATCCGTACAAAAATCCGGCCCGGAAAAAATCCGGAAAATCAAAAAATGTACGGATTTCGGACTCCGGGTCCGGATAATCCGTACGGACCCGGAATCCGCGTCGGGCTCTAATTCTTGTCAACTTATATATGCCTTGAATGGGCGGGATGCGAAATGAATAGAATAAGAACAAATTAGTATTTAATAAATAATCAGCAGATAAGTATTGAATGGACATTTTACAACAAAGTTGTATAATATAATGACCACAAGACATTAATGATTAAAGTGGGAAATTGGTGAATGCCAGAATAATTGACCATAAGATAATAATTGAAAGAAGAATAATTTTAAAAGTGGGAATTAATGAATGAAAAAATTTATAAAAAAAATGCAACGAAAATTAAAATAAATAGATTAAATAGATGATTAATTAAAATAAAATAAAATACATTAATTTGATAAGAGTGTGAAAACAGTGAAATAATTATTTTTATCAATTTAGAATAAGAACACAAATTCAAATCAATCATCGTTGTTCAAATTCATCACCACCACGGAACTTAAAAGTTGACGATAATATTTCGCAATTCCATTCATGTTTTCTAAAAATATTTATTTATTATCTATTAAAGAAAAATACTTAATAACTTACCGATCATTAATTGCCTTTGATAATAATCATAATCATAAGGATTAAAAGAATAATGATAAAGATGATACATGATAGTAATACTGATTAAAATTCCCTTTAATATTGCTGAAGATTTATAGTTTTATTTATTTTTATTTCATTAAATATGGCACCTTCTTCTCTGTTTCGTTCTCGCTGTTCTTGTTGATAACGAATCCAACAATTCTCACGTGTCTCATTGACATTCAAAGTGAGTATTTCAAAAATTAAAATCACAATTGTTTTTTAAATCAAAATGTTTTTTAAAATTCTACACATCTTTTTAAAAAATCGAACGTTTTTAAAAAACCGAAAACATAAATATTTTTAAAAACCGAAAAGCATAAATATTAAAAAAAATCGAAAACAACTTTTATTAACAATAGACATCGCTTGTTAAAAAAATGTACCGAAAAATATTGTAACAATTTAAGTTTCATTTCATATTTATTTTGCCAACTCACTAAATAAAAATTTGCTCAAAGCCAAGAATATATGCAGGCGGTTGAATGTTGGCAAATGGAATTAATTCCAAATCTGCATTAGTTATTTCCTCTTCATTTATTTTGTAACGACCTAATTTTAGCCGAATATTGCCGAATTTGTCGCGTTCAGGCCAATATTTTAGAATGCCAACTTTGAACGGATTAACATTTCCATGCAATTTTGGCCAGCAAAGATGTTTAAATATCCAACTAGAAATACTCAACGAGGAATTTGCCATTTCAATGCGTTCAATCCATGCCAAAACATCCACCAGCCAATTTGGTACACTGAAAAATTAATTTTTGATAAAATATTGATACTACTTAATTTGCCAAAAAAATATTAAAATTGCCGAAAACTTTTCGTATCAAAAAATAATTCCTTTTTGAGGACATATGACTTGACCAAAACGAACTTTTTGAACTCAGAATTTCTATTTTTGTTACTATAATTTTTTTCGAAAAATTAAATATTTCTAAATTTATCGTTTTACAAATAAAAATTAAAAAACCTTCTTACCAATTCCTTTTTGATTTATGCCTTTTCATAATTTGCTGGAAATGTGTTTGCTCGCAATCATTCATATTCAAAATTATTTAGAAAAAATTTAATAAAAATTCAAATTTTCCGTGAATCTTAATTTTAAAATTATTTATTATTTAAAAGTGTCATTTTTGGGGCCAATTAAAATCCGAACAGTTAAATCCTATCAGACAAAAATTAAAAATTTATTTTAATTTAATTCAACCAAAAATATGTAAATCATTCATTAAAATTATATACTTCGAAAAAGGGATTTTTTATGATCGAGTTTTGGGGTGTATTCTTTTTCTTATTATTTTTCCTATGTAAAATGGAAATTGTTGTAAAATTAAAAATACAAAATGATGGATTTAAATGGAATTGGAATATTTTCTCAAAAATATGTCCATTCCATACTCACAATCTCATACTGTGACTGTGACCCTTCACCCATCAACCATCAATTATATATTTTTATTCAATGCATAAATTTGAAAGCACAAAAGTTCAAAGTTCGCCTCGCCCGACTTAATAATGGCGAAATATTCATTCAAATATTTTCCATTTTTCCCAAGGAGTATATGATATGTAAAAGGAGGAGGCATAAATCCAAATGCAGACGAGGATTTTAAACATTAAATTAATTATTAAAATTTGAAAAATTTGCATAGGGCAAAATTTAGACAAATGGCATCAAAAATTCAGATTTTATGGCGAAAATTCAGACATTTTGAAAAATGTTTAAAAAAAGAAAGAAAACAAAATTTTTTTATAAATTCATCTAATAATCATATTTTTTGATTAGAGTAGGACAAAGTTGGTTTTAAACCGGGGTCCACTGTTTGAGTTTTACCCGGTTTAACAATTTCGGTTTTTGAAAATTCTTCGGTTATCCGGTTTTACGGTTTT
Source organism: Pratylenchus scribneri (assembly GCA_030063045.1). Taxonomy (NCBI): domain Eukaryota; kingdom Metazoa; phylum Nematoda; class Chromadorea; order Rhabditida; family Pratylenchidae; genus Pratylenchus; species Pratylenchus scribneri. Next base: position 393,878 of record JAQSEB010000108.1, on the reverse strand, counting down.
TTGAAAATGGCCATAATAAAGTTAAAAAATAATTTTTTATAAAATATCGAAAAAAATCAATCAAAATAATTCAAATATCGTTTTAAATTCTGTAATTTCTATTTTTTTGGTTCGCTTAAATAAAAATGGTCTCAAAGGAAAAAATTTTGAAAATTACCGAACAGGGAAAAAATTAGAACAGAAAAGGCCATATATGGAATTCAAATAAATTACATTTAATCAACCATTTGGAGATTTTAATAAATAATAAAAATTTAATTTTAATTTAACTATCATTTCTATGTTATAAACTCATAATCCAATTTGGCTATAAAATTAATATGAATTTAATTCAGATGTGATGACCCGGATCAGTGAATATTGCAAATGGATTGAGCAAATTACAAATATAACTTGCATGAGTGACTTATAACAAAATGAAAATTGATTAATTAAAAATTATCTGATGATTTTTTATTTATAATAAAAAATGAATTTTTCTTAAAATTTTTTAAATTTAAGACTAAATTTTCATCAACGAATTAAATTATATTTTAATATGGTTATTTTATTTCATCATTTTTTTCCGCACCAATCATTTATTTACGCACATTCAATTGGCAAATTCCTAATCTCTGTGGAAAATTTCGCGTCCTTGGATTCATCGACAAAACATGCAAGGCTAACAATGGTTGATTGCGTGTGAATTGCCGTAGTTCCATCTGGACATTGCGCAATGCGATGAACGGAAACGCACACACCGCCAGTCCCATCAACATTAATTAGTCGACGGCGAATGGGCGGGACTAAAAATGAAAATTAATTCTACAAAAATTTTATCAATTTTTTTAAATGAAATTTATAATTTTATTTAGAATTAATATTTAAATTTCAAAATTGTAGTGCACATTAAATATGAAAATAATTTTAATTTAATTCATATTTAAACATTTTATTTGTTATATTTTTTAATTTACTAATTTTAAATAAAAATTTATTGAAAAAATTCTTTCAAACTTTTTGGGCGTGTCCCATTGTTTTGTGAACAATAACCACCAAGCGTACAAAGAAAAAGGGGGCCTGCATCGCCGCCAAAATATTTATACTAAATTTTGGCAAATATTAAAAATGTCATGAAACAAACTATAGAATTGAAAGTGGCATTGCATTTATCATCAGGCACGTGTCCTGCCCAGCAGGCCGTTTTGAAAATACTTACAGATTGGGTGAGGTATTGTTGGATTTTCGGAATTAAGCCCTCTTCGAGGGCTTTTCGGCATCCAAAGCAAACGGGACCATTTATAGAATGGGCAATTCCTTCAAGATTGTAAATAAAATAAGAATGATAAAAAACATTTTGAATTTAATTTGATTATAATTTATTGAAAATCGTTTAAAAATTATTGGATAAACTGATGCCGGGAATCGGAATTAATTATGACTTGATGGAAAGGATTTAGTTTTAAACCGATTTTGCGTGAATTGGATTTATATGGTTTCATCCCAAAAAAGTTTTCTACTCTGGAATATAACCTTAAGCGCTTTTCTTCTGCCAAAAGCAAATTTTAATGAGTTTACTACATATAGATTACCAGCATTGCCTCCTAAAAAAGACATCACCGAAATTCCGAGCAAGATGAATATAATATTAATGTAAGACATAATTTTTGGTTGTAAATTTGGAATAAAGATTTTTAAATTTTTAAAATGAAAAATGAAATTTAAATTGATCTATTTTTAATATAGTGCTTTTAGAATATTAAATTTTATTTAAAAAGCCATTAACTTTTTTAAATGTATAACCCATTTAAAACGTTTTTCATCCAATTTTAGAAAGCGATTAAATATATTTTTTAATTAAAATAATATTAAATCTTTTTATTCCGTTCGCCAATAATGTAAAAACCATTAAAAACTTATATAATTTTTATTAAAATTATAAATAATTCCATTTCAAAAAGGATTTTAAAATCTATTTTTAGAGTTTTTTTTTTTAAATTGATGAAATAAGAATTTATCGAAAATGATTGTATTGAATAGTCAAATATATATGAAGAAAATAAAATAAATAAAAACAGAGAATCCTTCCTGTTAACTCATAAGCTGATTAAGATTGGATATTGTGGGTTTCAGTTTCAAAAAATTGATGAAATTTTTTTAAAAAAAAATAAAGTTAAAATTCGCAATGGTAAGCTAAACTCGAAGGATCCTGAAGCCCCGGTCCCAATTGAGTGTTTTTCGCTGCGTTCTGCGATTTCGCAGCGATTTTTCTGGTCCCAATAAGCTTTTTTAGCGCAGCGGTGCATTGCAGCGGCAAAATTTTCTTTCCCTCGACCGAGGGAAACTTCTGCGTTAACGCAGAAAAAAGCACACTATTTTCTTATCTTTTCCTCTCTCTTATGGCCGCTGCGCTCATTTTAATGGAGGCTATTGGGACCAGTTCTGCGTTGTGCGCTAAATTTTCTGCGATGCCGCAGAACGCAGCGGCAGCTATTGGGACCGAGGCTTGATGGAAAAACTAAAAATATTGATCACTGGTTGCCTTAGGCAAAGTGTCCTTCAGAAGAATTGTACACACAATTCGATGAAACATTTGGCATGAAATATCAACTGATTTAAATGCTAAAATATCAAAGAATTTTGATAATTGAATTCTGTTTTATGAATCAGCCCCTCAATATTCCTCTATCTCTCTTTGAATTGTCCTCTCAGGCCATTTTTCTTGGCCGATTTCCCCATATTTCACATTTCTTAATATTTTGGCCCCGCCTCCCAAGCGGGAACGGTCATTCCCGGCCAGACTTTGTTGATATTTTTGTAAATTTGTTTGTCCCATCTTTTTACAGAGGTCCACTGGAGACCGAGGGTCTAGAGTCCAAGATTTGTCCCTCCTTATTTCCCCATTTTATTAAAAGCTTTTAATCGCTAGATAAACTCATTATAGCGAAATTTTCTTTCATCTGGGATCCCGCGCCCGAAAAATGGGAATTTTTTCGCCCGCTGGATCCGCTCCTGCTAACCACGTGAATCCCAGAATCCCGTTTCCAGTTTCCGTGAAATTCAAAAACGCCAATCTCTATACCCATTTTTCGTTTCGTTTATTTGAGTGAGAGTACCCCGTTTTTTGGACATTATCGTTTAATTCTATTATTTTCAAAATTTTTTTTAAATATGTAAAATTTTTATAATAGGCTCAGGCTCATTCATTTTAAGTGAAAAGGATGGAAATGGACAGCATGTGCCGGTAAAATTTTTTTTTGAATTATGATCTATTTTTCTCATAATAAAATTCATTCACCATGTAAAAATTCTAATAAATCCCTTATTGTTGTCTTTAAAAATAATTCTGGATTGGGTTTACGAAAATCAAATAAAGATTCAGTTTCAACTTTCAAGGCAGCACCAGAGAAGGGGCAACCCAATTTTTTAATATTCTATAAAGAATTTATGGGAAAAGAAATTTATAGCAAATCCAATTTTTCTAGGATATATTAAACGATTTTTTATAGGCGTTTAATGAACCCCGACTATGGTTTTATCGTTTTTCGTTAGCTTAAACGAATGCGACCAGCCCTAAATTTTTAGTTGTTACATTTTTTATTTATTTTTTTAAAAAATCATTTTCATTTTTTCACCATATAATCAACCCATTGATAAATTACCTTGCCATTAATAAGTTCTACAAGCTTATACAAGAAAGTTCTAGCAAATAATTCATTTGGTGACTTGGCATCTAAGATGGTCTGAACAATTGCTTCGAAATTTCTCTCTATGCCACTTGTTGGATTTTCCATATGTTCAAGTTGCTTCGGCAATAACTTTTTTAAAATTTCATTTGCCTTTGCCTTTTCCTCTATTGAAATGCTTGAATGTGTCTTTGCTTGATGGCTTTTCTTTGTAATTTTCAAAACTTCTTTCAAATGGTCGAATGCCACATTTGCATTATTGGTTTCAATCTTCTCGAGCGTGGATTGGCACATTGTTTTTGCGAATTCAGTAATTACACTCATCTCTTCGGTATTATAAATTTCCTGGTGTTTTTCCTTTTCAAACATTTTGCAAGTATTTTCGAAAATTATACGAGCATGCAAAAGGGAGTTATCATTGTGATTGTGATTTGCCATATTCTCTGTTGCAGAAAAAAACATTATAGGATTAAGCGGACCAATTTCCAATTAGTAATGGCATTGGCCGCGTTCCACGCACGATCTTTCGGTATTCTTCGGTCCGTTGAAAGACCAAGACAGATATTTTTCGAAAATATTTCTCTCTATCGGTCGGAGTGTTCAAAGTATTCTCGCCACTTTTAGATCAATTTAACTTAAAATTTCTAAAAAAAAATACAAAAATACTATTTTTTCTTTTGGATTCGAACTCAATCATGATATTTTGGAGGGTACCACTTTATCTATTTGAGTGTCTTGGAAACAAGTTTATTGGAATTGGCCCTTTTTAAAAAGTAGATTCTCATCAAGAAATCCAATATCTATGGGTTCATGAATAGTAGAGCAAGAGACCGATACCATCGATCGGGTCCGTCGGTCATTCGGCACTTAACTGTCTGGTCTGGGACCGAGACCGATATCGCCAAAATTGTATCGGAGGCCGATCCGAACATCGAGACCGGGGATCGGCATAACCCTAATTCTCACTTACCAATTTCAATCAAAAAAGACATTGGAGTAACATTTTCTTTTGTAGCAGGAATCTTCAATGATTTTTGAGGTGAAATATTGTTCAATGATACTTGTTTTACAACAGCATTCCTGGACAACACCATAGAAATAGAAATTAGAAGTGGAAAAAAGAATTTTTGTGGATTTATAATCATTTTAAGAAGAGGAAATCACAGCAGAAATTTTATCTGAAAAAAAATCTAAAAAATGAGATTTCAATGTAGAAAAAATGTCCGCCTATAATTATCATTTTTGGCCGCTTATCTATCTATCCATTTAACTTTTCTAAATTCAACAATTTTTATGTACAAATGAAAATTTTTCGAAACAAAAAATTAAATGGTTAAGGGGGTAAAGAGCGACGATAGGACAATTTTGGTTATTTTATGTTTTTGGTGAAAAGAGATTATGAATGGCAGTTGCCTGCAATTGCATGCAGTTTATATTGGCCAATTGGCTACATGCCCAGCGAATCGCGTGTCTGGGACATATCCCTTTTCGCGTCTGGGGCCTATCCTTTTTCTCATGAATGGCGGTTTCCTGCAATTGCATGCAGTTTATATTGGCCACTGGCCATATGCCCAGCGCATCGCGCATCTGGGACATATCCTTTTTCTCCATTCTCTGCGTCTGCACCAATTCTCCAATTGTGCGCGCTTTTCTCTTCTCAAAAATGCAAAGGTCTTTTTATGATGTTAGATTTTATGGAAAATTTTCTCTCTCAATTTTATTCAAAATGGCTGAAATTTGACCAAACTCTGTTGCCTATTAAGTTAACATCTCATTTTTTAAATTATTCCGGGGATTTTGAATATCGAATAAATGGGAAGAAAGAGAGACTGAGGAAGAGCGCGCGGTTTTGCCATCTTCTACTATTGATTTTATGGAAAACGGAATAAAATTCCTCTGGGACGGCAAATCGAGACTGGGGAGTAGAGAAGCGGGCGATATAGCCAATTAGCTATTTGGCATTTGACCAAATTATTGCCCTCAATCAATCTTTTGGCCAATGGAGGGGATAAAATGAAATGGAAAATTTTGGCAAACTGCTCCCATTCATTTTAGGCCAGACGAGCCAATAAATGCCGCTGCCTGTCTGATTCAATGTGCAGCGAAAGTGCAGCCAGCAATGAAAATTTCGCCTGAATTTGATTTTGATCGGATGACCTGAATTCGCCTTTTGTGATTTACAAATGTGAATTGGTTTTGGATCATCCGAGAACATCCATTAATTCAATCAAAATGGATAGTTGGCCAGCTTCCAAAGTTTTATTATAGGGCATGAGTCAAAATGGTCTGAGAATTGCCTATAAAAGGCAAATTTTTAATATTTTGCTTAAGGCGTTGAAATGAAGGGACTCTGACAATGTGAATTTTGTCAATTTTTAGATTGAATATATAATAAATTCATCATTTACAGCGGTCATAAGGGCAAAATTTGAATTTACATGCATAAATTTATTCATATTTTAAAATTAAATGTCTTTATTTTTATATTATTAGCAGTCTTTTGTTACCAATGCTCTACAAATTCTCCCTGTTTACCAATAACTCAATTGCAATTTTGGTTTTTAAATTTGTTCACGAGTACATTCTTTTTGAATATTGGAGCCATGTTGAATGCGCCAATTCTTTATTATAATAGGTAATAGGTTATAAAGAAATTTAAGATTATATGAAATATATAAATCCATTTTTACTTTTTTTAGTATGGATTATCGAAATGTTTATAAAAAGGAATTTAAAAAATCTATTGCATTTTTAGAAACACGTGATCTTATCTGGATTATCACCGGTTGTTCATTTTTGATAAAAACTGTTGTGAACAGAAATGTCCAAATGGCGGAGGAATCAATTCCGCAGTTCACAGCACAACAGTCTAGGAACAAAATCAGCGAATTTTATGCACTTTCCGATTCAATGCACTTTTCCGAAATTAGAGGCACTTTCCCCAAATTTTGAATTAAATAATAAAATAAAATTTACCACCAATTTATTTATTAAAGAAAATTTTTACGAAAAAAATTATCCGATAAAAACCAATCCGATTCGAAGAGAAAAGTTGGGAAGGGAAAGGGGGAGGAAAAAAAATGCAAGTGGAGAACCCTAGGGGAGGAGCAATCGAAAAAAAGGGAAGAAACGAAGAATTACTCAAAATTGGATTGAATTTGACGGAGGAATAAATTGGAAACCTAAATATTGTATATTATTGGATATATGGAATGAAATATTAAAAAGAATAAAAATGAATAAATTGAGATTTATTAATGGATTAAATTGAGATGATTAATTGATAAAAAATGAATGAATGGGTATAAAAAGGAAATAAAACCAATTAAAAAAATGCAAAGTGTGTTAATTCAAAGGTCGCCAGTCGGCGACAAAAACAACATAATTAAAAAATTTTTAATAAATTTATATTAGCTTAAAACAAAAATCTTTTTTTGACACCAAAATCTTTTTTTCAAGGCCAATGTACTTTTTTCTAAAAAAAAATCTGGCAACCCTGCTTATTGTTAGGGTTATATGACTTTTCCGGCTCAGACTTTTCCGCCCCGGACTTTTGCGGCCACACGGAATTTTCCGGCCCAAAATCGGACTTTTCCGGCCCAAAATCGGACTTTTCCGGCCCATTTTTTAAAAATGAAATTTTTCCGGCTCGGACTTTTCCGGCCCAAAATCGGACTTTTCCGGCCCATTTTTTAAAAATGAAATTTTTCCGGCTCGGACTTTTCCGGCCCAAAATCGGACTTTTCCGGCTACAATTCGGACTTTTCGGGCCCATTTTTTCAAAATTCTTATCCTTTTTTTCCAATTTTTTTTGGAAAATGTTAATTTCTATACAAAAATGAACTTTTCAGTTCAAATGCACAAGATTGATAAAATATATTAAATAAATGAAAAATAATTAACAAAAGTCAATTTTATCAATTAATAAACATCCAAATCTTCACTCACTCATATTTTGTTGTCCCTAATGTGGGCCTTTTGGGTTCAATTATAAGAAAATGCTATAATATTGTAAAATGAATGTTTTTATTTTTACTCTTTTTTGCCCTTTAGGTATTTGATAAAATTGAATTTCATGCATTTTTTATTATTATATGTTTTGTTTAATTATTTTCCAAAAAAATTGGAAAAAACGGTAAGAATTTAAAAAAAAATGGGCCGGAAAAGTCCGAATTGTGGCCGGAAAAGTCCGATTTTGGGCCGGAAAAGTCCGATTTTGGGTCGGAAAAGTCCGATTTTGGGCCGGAAATGTCCGAATTGTGGCCGGAAAAGTCCGATTTTGGGTCGGAAAAGTCCGATTTTGGGCCGGAAAAGTCCGGGGCGGAAAAGTCTGAGCCGGAAAAGTCGGAGCACCATTGTTAGATTTTCTTTTGACTTTACATTTTTCTTGGCGAGATATTTTTTGGCTAATTTTATTCTTGCCGGCAATTTATAGTCAAAAATTTCTCCCTTTGGCAAAAACATTTAGAAATTGGTGAAGAAAAATTTATTGGCGATGTTTTTAAAATTTTTGTTTTTCTTTAGTATATGAAAAATTAAATTCTTGAAATTTTTGTTGATCTTTTTTCGAGAAATCAAAAAACCGAAATTGAATCAAGATCAAGATTAATTGAATGTCTTAATTTTGTCAAAATTAAATATAATAAAAATATCCATCTTATAGTCAATGAAATAAAAAATTTTATACCAGAATTTATTTAAATTTTTATAAAATATTATATAATACATTTTGAATTTGAATGAGTTAATGCAAATTAATATTTAAAATATATTATTATTATTCCCATTCTTCTTCAATTTTATGTCCATCATAGCAGAAAATTTCCCTTCAAATAAATATTAGCCGTTGCCGCGAATTTGCCGGAATCGAATTCGAAAACGTTGCACATCCAAGCTGCTGTACAGACTGATCATTGCACGTGTGTCCGGTGTGGTCACATTGCCAAGTTGACTAATGTCACTGGTACAGCATAGACTGTGGAAAAATGCATTAATGTCAAGAGCAGTGTTATAAAAATTTCAAAGTCTCGTCTCTCGTCTCGTCTTTTCGTCTTTACCTTTTTGCCCCCTCGTCTCTCGTCTCGTCTTTTCGTCTTGCCCTTTTTACCCCCTCGTCTCTGGTTTTTCCCCCTCGTCTCTCGTCTCGTCTTTTAGTCTTGCCCTTTTTACCCCCTCGTCTCTCGTCTCGTCATTTCGTCTTTTTTCTAGGACGAGACGAGGACGAAGACGAGGACGAGACGAAAGACGAGGACGTTTTTACAACACTGGCCAAGAGATTACAATTCAAATTGTAATTTATTCCCCAAAAATTATAATTTGCAGAATTTAATTTTAAAATTTTTCCCTATTTGGGATTCTTTTGGCTTAAAATGTCATCTTTCGGAATAATTTTTAACAAAAAAATTTTCCAGAGTTAAAATATTTTGATTTAAATTTTCTGCCTATTGAGAGTCATTTTGATTTTGATTTTAATTTTTTCTTGGCGAAATATTTTTTGGCTATTTTTCTTCCTGCCGGCTATTTTTATAGTCAAAAATTTCCCCGAGCATGGCAAAAAAATTCAGAAATTGGTGAAGAAAAATTATTGGCGATGTTTTTAAAAATTTTTTAATTTATACGAAAAATATTTTTGAAATTTTTGTTGACCTTTTTTCGAAAAAACCGAAATTGAAAAGTTCGTATTTAAAACCGCCTTTGACTGCCCTATTTTGTCTAATCAAATTTATTTTTAACAATAAAGTCAATATTTTAAAAAAATTTTAAGTATAAAAAAGCGCAGTTACCGATAACCCGTTCGGCCCCAATCTTTGGCATCCCACACGCGGATTTCCATATTGCCATAAAATCAGCCCTTGGTACAGTAGTTTCCCACCTCCAACACTTCGATGGCAATTTTGTAGCCCGGATCTGCGGAAATTAACCAATGGCACCAGGCATAATCGGATTTGGCCATTTGCCAGGAAGTATTGATCGAACCGATTTGGCCGCTCAATTCCTGGGCGGTGGTCAGCGCTTTCACCGTGGTACCGGTACAGGTGTTTGGCACTCCGGGTGGAGCATAGCCTGAAAATTTTAATTTAAAAAATGATTTAATTTTTATGTCCATATGTGAATTTTCAATAATAAATTTATTTTTAAATAAACTTTAAATATTTTTATTTCATAAGCATCAATTTTTTTCAAGCATTTTAAATATTTAAATAATATTAAATTATAAATTATAAAAAATATTCGAATCAATATACAAAAAATAAGGAAATTAATGATATGAAAAAATTTACAAAAAATTTAATTTTTAAAAAGAAAAAATCTTATTATATATTTTTTGTCTAATAAAAGTGAAATGGAAATTTATATGAACAAAAATAAAAAAATAAGAAAATTAATTTTCCTTGAGTGTTGAGTCTGAAAAAATTCCTAAAAAATCAATTTTAAAAATAAAAAATCTTGGATTTTTCCTTCATGACATTGAAAACAAGCCTGCATTAATGGGCGCCGGATTGACCAGGCCGCAAGTAGGTCCGCCAATGCCCGGTGGGCAAATGCACTTTGAACAAGAGCGAGAATTTTGGATGCCCCCATTTTGACAGGTAATTTGGATAGCACAACGTGATTGGCACTGATAATGGGAATTCATCACTTTGAAATCGTAATGACTTGGGCCTAGCCGTTGGCCCATTGTGCGCTGCCATTTAGTATTTTTGGCAATCAACACGGGTTGATCATTGCTGGAAAAGGCCTCTAAAAATGTATTAATAAAGAATTTCATTTCTTTGTATAATATTTTAATTTATTTTATATATGTTACAGCGAATATTGGAAATCTGCGTATTTCCGGAAATACGCAGGTGGGTTAGCGAATTTTGGAAATCTCGGGTTCTTAACATCGTAATGACTTGACAATAGGCTCATTCGACTCGCCATGGTCGATTTACGTTATGAAAATTCAGTTTCAGAAATCCCCAACCCCTAGCAGTATAGCTCTAACCTTAGTACCCATGCCGCCCCTACCCTAACCCTAGCTCCTAAATCTGTCTGAAATTGAAAATCCATAAAGTAAATCGACCATGGCGAGTCGAATGAGCCTATTCTCGAGTCTGTACGATCTCAATAAGCTGAGAATCCAAATGGCTAGCGAATTCCGGAAATCGCTGCTAATTTCCAATATTCGCTATAACATGTATATTTAATTTTATTCTTATATTTTTTTTATTAAAATCCCATATTTTAAATCGTTTTGATATTTTGATCCAATAAATAAAATTTTAATTAATTATTTTCAATGAATTATAATTTTATTAAAAAATTATTTTATGTATATTTCAATTTTTTCTAATATAAATTATTTTTGTTAACTTCCAAACTAACTAACTCTCTGCATAGTGCATCAATGATCCATAGTCATAGCGGTGGCCGTAATTGTTATTGGTGATGGTCGTATATTTGTTGAAATTCGACTCATGCCCAGGTCGCACATTGGCCGCATTGTATATCACCCAGTTGTCGCGATCATGACGCGATTGTTCATGCCAAAAGCCAAGGGCATGGCCAATTTCATGTGCAATTATGCCAACCTTAAAATAAATATTTTTTTGGAAAAAAAATACAAATAAAAAATGAATTAAAAAAGTAAAATTTAATAAAATTTTTGAAATAAATTAAAAAATTTATGTAAGAAAACATATGCTTTTTTAATTAATATTTTTATGAAAATTTTATTTAATAATCAGTTAATTATATTTTAATTTATTAGATATTCCAAATTCCAGCTTAGTAATCGTAAATAAAATAAAAATTGAATAAAAAATGAATTAAAAAATTAACCTAAAATTTAATATAAGTAAATTAAAAAATTGTTAAAAAATAAATTTTTTATTTTTCATATTAATATTTTTGTAAAATTTTATTTATTTAATTAATTTAAATTTAATGTTAAATATTCAAACTTACATAATCGCAACCGTAACCAATATTTACTTCCTGCCGTGCCCAACTTGATTGTCGACCCACATAGCTCCAGCAACCGGAATAGTCAGTGGTAAAATACAATTTGTTGAATGCGGCCGAATTAAGCTGGAATGTCACACATGTATTTTGCTGCCAAATATTCATCGCTTTTCGGATTAGAGTGCGCTCTTCGGTCGCTTAAAATGTTTGTTTTTAAGGAATTTGCCATAAATTGGCCGGATGATTTTTGACACAAAAAATTTTTAATAAAATTTTTCAATTTAGCTTGAATAAATTTTGATTCAAAGAACATAATTATATATATTGAACAAATTTTAATAAAATTCACTTACAAACATCTGCAGCAAACATATATGGCACCACGGCATTTGGCCATTTAGCGGTTTTATCATGTGCTGCATTGATGCTTGCTCCACGACGACGACGACGACGGATGCTTTTACCGCTAGATCCTTCTTTTTTATTGGCATTCTTTTTCACAACATCAATAGTTGTTATAAATGTAAATATTTGCTCAGATTGCTCTTCATTCAACATTATATCGAACTGGGAATGTGTTTTTTTTTTAAATTTTTTGCATTAATGTTATATTTTTTTAATTATCTTAATTATTCGATATACTCAAAATGGCAATCCTTAAGAATCGCTGTCCGAAAAAAATAATTCTATAAATTTTCTAAAAATATCTCTACTAGGTTTTCGGTTGTGTATAACATGAATCTGACATCTATTTCATCATATTATGTCATCTTGATAAGATATGCCAACTTTTACCCTTACCAAGATAGCGAGATATGACAAAATACATGTCAAATTCGGTTCTACCTCCCCGATAACCCTTAAAAATGTGTTTTCCGAATTTTTAAAATTTTTTCGGAGGGACCGCAATTCTCCGGAATTGTCAAAATAAAAATATTATAAAACTTGTCCATTTTCATTTATTTTTAGGAAAAAAAATTTAAAAATGAAATAATTAAATATTAATTTTTAAAAATAAAATTAAACTTTTAATTTTTGTTATTTTGGAGTAAAAATTTTTATAGAAAAATGACAAAAAAATTTTAAAAAATAAAATAATAAAAATTTTATTTTTATTAATTAAAAAGAAAATATCCTTACCTGAAATGTGTCATCCAAATTGGCATTTAATTCGCTAATTCCCTTTGGGATTGGCTTTTCTTCCCCTTCGAACTGTTTTCGGTTATCATTAATTGTTTTCAAAAGCTTTTGAAATTCCTCATCCTTTGCTTGTTTTTTGGCCAATTCATCCAATTCCAGGCGTATTTTATTGCGATATGGCACTTTGAACTTCATTATTTTTCGCAACTCTTTTTTCTTCTCAATGTCCGGATCCGTGTCGTTATTGGCCATCAACCAGGCAACAGAAAGAAAAGCGATAAATATTGCGCAGAAAATTGAATTCATATTTTGGAAATTTATAAAATATCAAACTATTTTAATCGGAATAAAAAAATTAAAATTATTAATACTTAATGGATTTTTAAATCAAAAATAATTTATTTTTTTTTTCATTTTTAATCGAATATATATTTTACTTTATAATCCCTGATAGAGGAGAATCTTATCCCAAGTTTTTCTCATATCCAATTCTAATTCCTAAAATCCGAATTTGATTGATAGATTACGCCAATATTCCAAATTAAAAATGTGAGAAAAATGTCATCTCCATTTTCCCATGGTACTTTTCCCTTATATGACCCCCTAAGAAAATTAAAATTATTTTCTAGTGTAATTTTCAGCGCTAAAAACGAATTTGAGATTTATTTTTCTACATCAATTCGTCTATCATTTTTTCGTTTCCCATATTTTTTATTCATATTATTTTCCTGATCTTCAATGTACTTCACAATTCACTTCCCGCGATATTCCATTCTTTGAGTATTTACTCCTTCCATTGTTTAACAGCTTATTCATCGTCGACAAGATTGTAGAGCCGACGCAATTTTTGTTCAATTTGGAGATATAAAGAAATCTGGTTTAGCCATTTTAATTTATATATATTTAAAATAAAATTTATTAAATTATTCTTAAAACGAGTTGATTATATTGAATATATTTTTAAGTTTGATCGAATTGCAGGAAAAATTTATTGATGTGCTACTTTTTCCGGTTTAATGTTTAAGTTTTAAGAATATTTCCCAGAGAACAGATATATTCATTTACAAATGTATAGAATTCTTCTAGAAATATTGTTTTTTAATTATAGAATTTGTCATTTATTGATGATAATTAATAGGTATTAAACTTTTAAACCGTTTGAAATCTAAACTGATTTTTGTGTTTAGATCAAATGATTTTTCTGAAATTTAAATTTTTTATTGAAAAATATTTTTTTACGGGTAAAATAGATTTTTGACTTCTAATAAATCCGAAGCCAGCAGTTTTAGACTATACCAATTTATATATCATTTGTATATCTCATCAAGAAAGAAGCATGAATGGTATATAAAATGTTAGGTTTTGGCCAAAACCATAACAAATTATATATTACGTGTCTAGATAGATCTACAAAATTGGTTTAAGGTTTGTATGGTCTAAACTCATTTCTGATTTATTAAAAGTCTAAAACTTGCTTTAAAAATATTTTTGCCGGTAAAAAAATATTTTTTTTCCGAAAAAAATAGTAACCTTTTTTGGTAAATTTTTAGTATTTGCTATGTCCTTTCGTCTTGATCTTGATTTTTCAACAAAAATTTTTTAAGATGATGATAAATTTTACAAAAAAATGTAAAATTTTTAATTTCTATAATTTTAAGGATTTGGTCTTCCCTGCGTTTTTGCTAAATTTATTACAATTTTTGCCCAATTATTTTTTTAATGTTCGATGATCCAGGATGGCTGGACCTTGTTTATTCGAGAGAATTTTGGCAGATTATTATTAGCTGACTGCTTTTTCTCCATTAAAATGGTATGGGCATTTTTCCGGAATTTTTGAGTAAGCTGGTTTACACAAGTGGTCCTATCCTATGCCAAAAAATAGCGGAGAATTTTCTTTAAAGGATAACAAAATTTTTAATTTTTTTTTATTTTATAAAATATCTTCATAAAAATGCCTTCAATGACTTTATTTAACATTAATACGATGGATTAATTCAACGATTCAAATTCATTTGAAATCATAAGATCCATCGTTATTCGTTATCGTCATTCTTAAAAATATAAGAAAATTTAAAATTGTACTATTCTATGGAGAAAATTCCCCTCTATTTTTATTTAATTTAAAAATTATTTTTTGGACACATACAAATTTTTGGTATGAAAAATTTCTACTTTGTTGGATCCGAATCCGATATGTTCGCATACGTGGATGGATCGTTTTATCTTTAGGAATTGGCTCGAAAGCTCACATACATAACTATCAATATTAATAATTGTCTTTGTTTTTAGTACTATATCTTTGTCGATCAAAAACTTTGTTCATTATGAAAATTTCATTGCTCCATTTTCTAATCGAATTATTTTCGAAAAAAAAGGATATTATAAAAAATGTAAATTATTTATGTTTTGATCAATCATTTTAAGCATTCTCTATAGGAAAATTGGTTATTCTAATATTTCAACAATTTATTTAGAAAAATTGTGTAAAAAATGATTAAAAATGAAAGCGTATTATATCAAATATAACAATTTTCAATCTTTGTCCAGTCAGAAAAGCGCCAAACATCACTTCGGTTTCGGCTGAAAAAACAATTTTAATATTTGAAAAATCAATTGTAAAACAAACAAACATTATCAATGAAATACAGCTCTTTTGACACTCGCTCCACAAATTGCTTAATATCCTCCTTTTTGTCATCAATTTCCCGTATAACCGCCCCAACCGTCACTTGCTTTGATGTATTCACACTGATGCCCAATGCAATAATTTTCGTGCAGATTTTATCCTTCCAAAATATTTGCAAATAACAATTTTCGCCAATTTGCTTCAAAGCAGTCAAATGTTTTTCAATGGCTGGTTTCTTGCTTTTTGCTTGCTTCTTTTTATTTTTATCATCGCCTTCCTCTTCTTCATCTTCATATTTTAACTCGATCACCATTCCAACTTGGTCATTTTTCACACTAATATCCGGTCGAGTTTCTGGTTGCCTCTTCGACGATGTTGCTTCTTTGCTTTTCTTCTCTTTCTTTATCCAGTCGTACGGTACAATATTCATTCGATAATCGGCACCAAAATCTAACCATCCAGGCATTCTAATTGCTGCCATGTCCGTAATAAAGTGAATAATGTGCTCATTTCCTCGGACATGAGCAGCATCTTGTGACGGGATATATTGGAATCCCTTTTTGCCCTCAAATATTGATAGTTTACTAAGCAATTTGGATAAAGCTTTTTCAAGTTTTGGACATGGCATCACCAAAACTTTGTCATTTATGCGGCTGCCTGTGTAGCAATCGGTTCCCGTAAAAATTTCGAAAAGCTCATCAGTCACGGGATTGATATCCTGTGCAATTAAAAATTTAATAAAATATTTCTTTGATAATCACGTTTTAAATCAGTTTTTATTTCAATTTTGGGAAATCAAGTCTGCAATTTTAATGAATTATTTTTATAATATATTTTATTATTTTTTAGAGAATACAAAAATATTAAAAAATTTAATTTGTTATGAAAATTTTTCAATTTTTAAATGACAATGACAACCTCATAGGAAAAGCGATATTTTGCAGTATAAAAAATTTTCAATTTGTTTGCCAACAAATCCCTCATTTGCTCATTAGGCGCCTTGGCATTGATTTCTTTTTGGCCCAATTTCTTTGGCACTTCAACAATAAAACCAGATGAATATAAAAATTGCCAAAAAAGTTTCTTTCCGTCCTCATCAACCTCAATTTCTGGTTTTGCTACCATATTGCGAATTCGAATAAAATCTTCAAACTGTAAAAAAAAAATATTAAAAATTCAAGGAAATGGGGAAAATTTTTTTTTATTATTATTACCAATGAATTCAGCTTATGAAATGCATTATTATGATTAAAATTTTGTTGGAAAATTAAAACAATTTACTTATTATAAGCTTAAATTTTATTTAAATGTCTATAATTGACAAGTTCTTTTTCTATCTACCATATTTTCTGTTCAATTATTTATCCGAATTATTCTAAAAAACTACTTTTTTACATCAAAATCGTTTTCTTTAATATCAAAAAATATTTTTTTCAAAGGTAGTTTTTGACTTCTTATAAATGAGAAACCAATTTTAGACCATAAAAACCTTATACCATTTTGTAGATCTCATCAAGACGCGTTTTCAGGGATATAAATTTCTTAGTTTAAACCAAAAATAAGTTTATTAAATTGTTTAAATCATATTTTTCAGTTTTTGGTTTTAAACTCTTTAATTTTATATATCATTCGACTCGTCTCGATGAAAGAAGCTCGAATCTGCCATCGATTTCGTATAAAAATCAAAAATAAAAAAGTTATGACCTTTTTCGTCTCGCTGGAATATGTTGGAACTGCGGAGGAATGTAAGAGTGGACTCCGGAGTGTGCGTAGCCGAAGCGCGGGAACTGGACGAGTGCTTGGCGAGCGAAGCGAGCCAAGCGCTGGTCCTGGTCCCGCGGAGGCGGAGCACACGGAGGAATCCACTCTGAAATGCCCACCGGAGCAGTTCCAATCCGTATTTCCATTGCGCAACGCTTTCTATTTTCTTTGGTTTATAACTTTTTTGCTTTTGCGTTTTAGACGAAACCAATAGCATTTTCGTGCTCAGCTTGGCGAGACGCGTTAAGCTATAATATGTCTAATTAAAAATTTTGCTTTTTCGACCCATAGGGGGACCCTTCACTTTCGCGATTTTCAAGTGGCCATAACTTGGCCAAAAGTGGTTGCCCCCGAGAATTTTTTTCATATTCGTACTCAGCTCATTGAGCTCCGTTGAATGAGCTATCGTTCGATCGAATCCGAGCCAATACCGTAAAGTATAATTTTTCCATTTTTACTGAATTCATTTATTTGTAAGGAAAAATTTTGGTACTAGTCAGTTAACAGGGGGGGGGGGCAAACAGTTAATAGGGGGGGGGGCAGGAATTTAAGAGGGGGGGCATCCGAAATTTTAATATTCTGCCTCCCCCGGTATTTTGAAGATCTTTACACAACAGAATAACTACCCTAAACCGAATTTTCCTATCTTAGCCCTAAATCGTACCTACCCCTATCTTACCCCTACCTACCCCTAAATTCCATCCGGCCGAACCCTATTCTGACCCTAACCCTACCCTAAACCCTAAATAAGGTTTGTCCAAGTCCCTAATGTGGTTTAGGATAGGGTAGGATTATGTCTGGGTAGGGCCGGATGGGTTTAGGCTTTAGGGATAGGGTAGGATTAGGTTTTAGGGTAGGGATAGGTTAGACTTTTAGGATTTAGAATTTCTTCTCATAATATTTTTAGTCGTAAAGTACCTGGGGAGGCAGAATAATGAATTTTCGGGTGCCCCCCCCCCCCTCTTAAATTCTTGCCGCCCCTCTTAACTGTTTGCCCCCCCCCCCCCTGTTAACTGACTAGTACCAAAATTTTATCATAAAAGGCATCAATTTTGACATTTAACCTAGTTTTGGGTTTATTTTACGGAAATTTTCAATAAAAAAGGCATCATCACAATTTTGATTAAATTATTTACCGTAAATTTTTTTCTCAATTCAGGCGAATTTATATCTTCACCATTGGCCAATGTTCTAATCAATTTGGCAATATCGTCATGTTGGAATAGTTTGGATAAATAAAGAGTGTAGCCATATTCTTCAAAGAAAGACGTCAAACGATATTTTTTCATCAGTGGTTTTTGTTGCTGATCTTGGATATTATGTTTGGGCGGAGTGGCTTGAATTGAAAAACGATTAGCGCCTCCTTCTTGAAATTGACGAAAAAATTTGACGCAGGAATGGGTACTGTAGAGCGGAATGTTGCCCTCGTAAACATAACCTTTAAAAGGAGAAAATGTTTTTAGATTGAAAATGTTTTAAATTTCTTTTTTATTACCATTTTTTCAATTTTATTTTGAATATTCCCATCAGGGATGGGATCGATGTCTCAAAAAAATCGTAAATCAGAATTTCGGTGGGTCAAAATTTTTTCGAAAATCGTAAATCGGAATTAAGGTGCCAAAAATCACAGAAATCCCATCCCTGATTCCAGGGCTGGGCAAAATCGAAAAATAAAAAACGATACACGATAACGATAAACGATAGGTTTCCAAAACACGATCACGATTACGATACGATAAAAAAATGGGCCAAAAACACGATATTTTACGATAAACGATAACGATAACGATATTTTTTTGAAATTTTTTTCTAAGTAATTAAAATCAAAATTTTTTTAATAGTGCTGATGAAAAAAATTTTTTTAACGTTTACAATTTTCAAACCCTTTCTTAAATTAATAAAATATTGTCTAGCTGTTTAAAAAAACAAAAAGCCTAATTATAAGCAGCTAATAGTCCAGCAGGGCTTTAGCATTTAGCCAAAATTATCTGATGAGGGAAGAAGGGCCAGCTTTCTAATTTTTTGTACTTTTTTATTATTTTAAATGATCGATACAAAAATTGCATAAAATTTTAATTATAAAGCCAAGTTTTGGGCTATGGCCGAATATAATTACCAAAAAATGGCCTCGTTGAGGGAAAATTTTAAGTTAAAAATGGCCCCGCCAGGGGAAAATTCAGGCCAAAAATGGCCCTGCCAAGGAAAAATTCAAGAAAAAAATGGACCTGCTAAGGAAAAATTCAAGCCAAAAATGGCCCTGCCAAGGAAAAATTCAAGCCAAAAATGGACCTGCCAAGGAAAAATTCAAGCCAAAAATGGACCTGCCAAGGAAAAATTCAAGCCAAAAATGGACCTGCCAAGGAAAAATTCAAGCCAAAAATGGACCTGCTAAGGAAAAATTCAAGCCCAAAATGGACCTGCCAAGGAAAAATTCAAGCCAAAAATGGACCTGCCAAGGAAAAATTCAAGCCAAAAATGGACCTGCTAAGGAAAAATTCAAGCCAAAAATGGACCTGCCAAGGAAAAATTCAAGCCAAAAATGGCCCTGCCAAGGAAAAATTCAAGCCAAAAATGGCCCTGCCAAGGAAAAATTCAAGCCAAAAATGGCCCTGCCAAGGAAAAATTCAAGCCAAAAATGGCCCTGCCAAGGAAAAATTCAAGCCAAAAATGGACCTGCCACGGAAAAATTCAAGCCAAAAATGGACAAAAATTCAAGCCAAAAATGGCTTTGTCCTCAAAAAATCAAAAAAAAATTTTCTTCCGAAAAGTCATTTTTAGGGGGTGTATTTCGCACGATAATCCAGGAAAAACGATAGACGATAACGATAAACGATATGTGCCAAAAACACGATATTTCACGATATACGATAACGATAAACGATACGATACCCAGCCCTACCTGATTCCCTTATTGATATCAAAAATCGATTACAAAAAGGATATTTATATTAATATATTTTAATGTTTGAATAGACAAAACCAGCCATTAGAAAAGTCCAAAATTGAAGGTCATATCATTGGCCCATAGGTAATATAAAAACGGTTACTTACTCTCCAATTTTTCAATTAAATATGTCACAAAAAATTACCATTGTAGTAGGATTTGGCTGCTTCAACCAAGTCTTGTTGATTATCAAGTGAAAAATAATTGCAGAGCAAATCGAATTCATCCATTGTAAAGCCAAAATATTTTGTAAATAGTGATGGACTCATCCCATAGGCAATCACATCTTCCAAAACGATTTGTTGTCCGCCAGCAATTAAAACACTAAATACAATTATAGAAATAATCTAAATATAATAATTCTTTCTTTTCCATCATTGGCCATGGATATGCCCAATTTGTCGCCGTCTTATTTATCTAATAAGTCTGAACCAATTTTGATGATTTTTTAAATATTAAATTAAATAGCATACTATGCTGCCTATCTATTATCTAATGTTATTAATTTTTATTTAAATTTGATTCAAAATTGTCAGAATATTCCTAAAAAAACATTAAAATAAGTGGTACTATGAATTAGTGACCACAGGATATTAGGGAAATTTCATTAATCATAATTAAACAAAATAATATCATAAATTTTTAATTTTATAATAAAATCATGAAAAATGGTTCAACGGCGACAATTTGGGCTGCTCCGATTGCCATAGATTCATTATTTTTTTATATCCTCAAATATTTTAAAATTACCGTTCAATTGTATCATTTTCGGAAATCACTCCAGTGAGGAAATTCTGGATCATTTTATAGATTTTCCTTATTTCCTCGTCCTCCGAATAATTGTTGCAGGCGATCTCCTCCAGTGCTTTATCATAATCATCCACAATCACCAACACTTTTTTGTTGTAATATGCTTGTAAATGTGTGGCCAGAAATGGAATACCTTCAAATAAAGAAATAAATTGTAATGTCCATTTTTATAATTTATTAGCTATTAAATAATTTTTTACCTCGGATTGCTTCGATGAGTGAAACATCTTCGTAAAAATATTTTTTGAATTTTTCCGCTTCTCTCTTCTTTTGCATACCAAATTCAAGCCATTGAATTAGATATTCATGTTCTTTAAATGCTTTGCATATTGCTGCTTGGAATTCACAGGAAATGTCATCAAAATGTGATCCAATGACTGTAGTAAAACGTACAAATATGACCGGCCATTTGTTTTTATTGCATTCGCGAAAAGCACGAAATTCCTCTTCCATTATTTTGAATTGGAAACTTCAAATTGAAAATTTTTTTTATTTAAAACAAAATACTGACTCATTTTCGGTAAATGGATCTGCTTCAGAGTCAAAATTGTTTGCTGATATCGAGAAAAATTGTTTGGCCATGGACTAAAATAAAACATCGATAATAATTCTTGAAATTTTGGTTTAAAAGAGGTTAATAACAAAAATTTAAATTTTATATACTAATCGATCATGTGGTGAACCCTTCTCATGAAAAATAAATTTTAAAAAATTATATTAAGAAGGTCGTCATTTCTTAAATTTTTTATTATTTTTATTTTTTATATCATCAATAGACAACCCTTCTCATGAAAAATAAATTTTCAAAAATTACATTAAAAAGGTCTTAAATATTCAATTTTTTATTATTTTTATATAACCAATAGACAATTTCTTGCTTCTTTAAGATATTTGCAAGGACAAGGTAAAATCAATTATATGGATAAATAATATAATTATAATAATGACCAGATTAAGACTGACCAATAAACATGATTTGCCCACTCCTTTTGGAAGAGCAAATAGGCTCGATTCATTGCGTCGAAACCATTCCATCAAAAAAGTGGATTTGTCTGCGATCACATTGCTTCCATTGAGTAACACTTTAAAATCGCTTGTTGTGCAAATTATCTGGCTATGTGGTCTTTCATTCCTTAAAAATGATCATCAATTTACAAATATTTTATTTTTATATTTTATGATTATTCAAAATATTTCTGAATAATCCTTCATTGTAATTTTTTTAAATTTCCGCTGAAGATTTAAAGTAAATACTAATTACTAATTCAAGCTTATTAGCAATAAAATTTTCATTTTTATAACATTGAGTTTCAATCAATTTGAAATATTATTTTGGTCTTAATTAATTGTGTAATTGCCCTTTATTCCACATGCAAAATAAAAAAAATTATTTTATTTTTTACCTCGACATCTGCAAATATTCATCCATATTTGTAAATTTCTCCCTACGTATGATCCTCGTCTCATAAACGATTGTCAAATTCTCTTCAGAAATGCTCAGATTGTCCTAAATAAAATAAGATTTTAGACAAAAATTTTGCAATTGAAAGGAAGACAAAAATTTAGATTAAATGGTTTAAAATATTCAATTTAACCATGTTTATTTTTATTTTGGTATTCGGAAATTTCTCGTTACTCTTAATTTTTAAATTAAAAAAATTTAGATTTGGCTGCTGTTCTCAAATCCATACATTTTATAATCCAAAAAAGCCTAATATTTAATAATTATTTTTTTTTTGATTTTTAGGAAGATTCAATTTTTAATTATAATTTTTTTTTTTAAAATTTGTTTTTTTAAAGTTTTCGATCGATTAAATTTTAAAATTTTATAAAAGTGAAGTTAACAAGAAAGGGAAAATTGTCAAAAAAACCTAATTTTTTAAAGCAAAAATACTTAAAAATTATTTTTTATTTATAATAGAAATATTCTAGAGTAGAATTGAATTTATTATAATAAAATCCTAGATATTATTAATTTATATTATAAAAATGAGATCTTAAAAAAATTTTTCTGATTTTTCATTTTTAAAAAATTAAAAAAAACCGAGAACTTTCAGAATACCCCATCAATATTTTTTGGTTATTTTCAGATTAATGGAAATTTTAAACTTTAAGCTTATTCTCTAATTTAAATAGGTCTGATGAGTGTATCAAAAAATTTTTATTTACATGGGCTGTCACTGGCACTGGCAATTGAGGAGCATTATTTGGCCCCGGCCCACCAATTGGTAAATGTAGACGCAAAATGTTCACAATTTCAGCAGTCTGCTTTTCTAAACGATCGCCGATGTTTTTTTCCAATTGGTTGAATTTTGTTGCCAAACCATTCACATCATTTTTCACCTCATTCAATTCCTTCTGGGAAATTTATTAGACATTTTAAAACAATTTAAATTGCAAAATTAAAACCTTCAAATTTGTCAATTCAGCGCGACAATTGAAATTTTCATCAGCAGAATTACCCAAGGGTTTATTCTATAAAATATAAATGTATAAATAATTATGAAAAGTAATATTTAGTTAATTCAAAATCCCATTTATTTGTATTTTCTATATAACGGTTTTAGAAACTGTTTTCACTGTTTAGGCCTAGCAACGTTCATTATAAATTTTTATATATTGGATTCATTTTCATATAAATTTATTTGGATTGGATTGAAAATTGAAATTATTAGAGTTAGGCATTAATGTGCAATCAGCTCACGTAATGCCAACTTTTACCACAAAAATGCATATAGGAGGGACCGAAGATAATTTTCTAAAATCTTTTATTTGACCAAAACATAGCTTAATCAATGCAACTAGACCAGCCGAAAGTATTGGCATAAATATAATTATTAGACAATTGAAAATTTCTTATATTATAACTTAAAATTTTTTTCATCTTTGTTAAGGTTTTTATTTCTAAAACCAATAATTTGGGGTCAAAATTAAAGAAAAATGATATTAATGAATGTATCTCAATTCTCGACTGGCTGTATTGAATGAGCTATTTGACTATAAACAATTTTTAACCAAAAATGCCCTTGATCTCTCTTTTCATTTTCATGGTAAATTTTGGCTTATCTTAACAAGATGCTGGATATATATCAAAAATCAGAGCACAGAATCGTACCCAGCTATCAAATTACCCTTAAAATTTTTTTTTCTATATTTTAACCAAAATTTTTCATGGATGTAAGGAGGAAATAAGCCCCCACCGATTAATTCCATTTCATTCTAGATGCCTTGTCTAGATGATGTTTAGATATTTAAAAATAAATCAAAATTTGACCTTATCCCTCAACACGACTTCGATTGTTTCGCTCATTTGTCCTATGCAATTGATGCTGATGTGATGTGACAAGAAGAATATAATAATTTTCAAAATAAAACGCGGTTTAATTTTCTGAATTTATTTATAATTTTAATTAATTTTTAGATATAAATTAAAAGTAGATTTTGAATTGATTGAATAAAAGAGATAATGTGTAACTATATTAAAACCTTTTAATAATTCAAATGGGACGGGACTGGGATGATTTTTTTAAGTTTCGGCTTGTTTTTGTCAATTTTGGTGGTCTCATATTCCATACTTGCATTGGCCTTTCAATCGTGATGATGAAACAGGGAAAAAGATTTTGGGCCGTTATGAATGAAGCAATGGATGGGAAAATGCGGTAAAGTGATGGTGACCCGGGGACAAAAAAAGGAAAAACCTAAGACAAAAGTTGACCATCCAACCAGGGACGGGCGCCATGGCGTTTGGCGTTTTGCGTTTGGCGTTTTTGGCGTTATTTTTAGCCCTTTTTGGCGTTTTGCGTTTGGCGTAAAAATAGGAAAATTAACGCCAAAAAAACGCCAAAATTGGATATTTTTTAATGGATGAAAGAGGGAAGTAATGGAAAAATAAGAGATTGTGTATGGAAATTTTTTGCTGCGCGGCTATTTTTGGGCTAAATTTTCTCCTAATCGGGGCCATTTTGGGCTAAATTTTCCCATGTCGGGGCAATTTTGGGCTAAATTTTCCCATGTCGGGGCCTTTTTTGGGCTAAATTTTTCGCTGCCGCAGGCAAAATTTTACGAGGAGGGGAGTAAATGTGGCTGTCTATGTCTACCCACCTTATCGACTATGCTCGGCTTCCAGGTTCCAGCCCATTTCCCCATTTAATCCTGGAATTGTGTCCCTTAATTCCTCTTAAGCCACTTTATTCCCCTTTATCCGGTTTAATCCCGCGCAACACTTGGCCTAAGGCTTAGTCCACTTACCTTCAGCATGCTTCCCCTTGGCCTACACACAACAATCTTTTAATACTTGATGGAAAAATGGTAACAATTGAATAAAGAAAATTTAAATTATGGATATGAAAGACAATTGAATTATGAAAATTTAAATTTCTGAATAAAATTTATTAAAATTTGAATTTTTGAAAAAATTCATTTTTGGCGTTTGGCGTTTTGCGTTTGGCGTTTTTGGCGTTATTTTTAGCCATTTTTTGGCGTTTTGCGTTTGGCGTAATTTTTTTTAGAGATTTTGGCGTTTTGCGTTTGGCGTTCAACGACTTAGGCTTTGGCGCCCGTCCCTGATCTAAACTTGAAATGTACTACCTATTTAACTGAATGAATGGGAAATGATGAAAAATGAATAATAATAAATTAATTCACTACATTATATATACTCATTCATCCAGAAGGCGTGGTCTAATAAAAATATAAAAAATAGACAAAAATAAGAAGTTGGATATAGGAATAGGAATAGGAATAAGAAGGCGAAAGAATAAATAACCTACCTATATGGTAATTCGGATTGGATGCAAAAGTGAAAGATTTATTCTTTTAGATGGAAATTAAAATTATCCCCTTCTCATATTATTTTATAAAAAAATGGATAGTCTACCAACATTATTAAAAAAAATAGGTCCATCATCAATTGGTATCAATGGGGATGCAAATATTAGCTTGGGAAATTGCCTTCGGCAAAAATTTTTGAAAATTGTCCATTTTTGAATGATAATGAAAAATAAAGAAAATAAATTTTTGACTCATTGCCTTGCCGATACGAATTTTTGAATACCAAATTTGGGTGGGATGGATGCATCGGCAATGAGCGTGAGCATTGTGGGCCAGCAATATCGTTGGTGCACGGGAACTGTAGGTAGTCTATCTAACATTTTATAAATGTAGGGGCATCAGCAGTTGGAGATGGAAATTTAAACTTGGGAAATTGCCTCTGACTAAAATATTTGAAAATTGTTCATTTTTGATTGATGATGAATAAAAAAGAAAATATTTCTCCCATTGTCGATGCCGATTCCTAGATGAATATTTTGCCTATAGCATTTTTTGCTTTTTAATTTTGATCCATTGGTAGATAGATAACCAATAAAATAAAGAAAAAATTTGATAGAATTGCTGGGAAAGTTATAAAAAATTGCTTTGAGCTAATATTTAAATATTATGCCCTTTCGAAATGAGGAATATTTTTATATAAATTTTTAGCCAATCTATTTTAGAAAAAATGAATAATTTGAATTTGCATTTGCATTTGATTGAAATTTTAACACAAAAAAGAGAACAAAAAGCAACATAAAATATATGAATTTCTTTTCTGGATTTTTAGATGAAATCTATTTTTGAGAGCTCATTAATTAGCTTATTTAAAATGGAAATAAAATAATCATTATTTTTATTATAAATATTTGATAAACATTTTTTATATTTTTTTGGGTCTGATCTTTCCTTATACATTCTGAAAAATTCTATCTAAATTTCAAAATTATGCTTTAATTACAATCATAACAGCTTTATTTAAAAAGAATGCGAAAAAAGAATGCCCGATATAGTTAGTCAACTAATTAGTAATGAATACCAATTATTCTTCAATCAAAAAATGACAACAGAATTCAACTGTCACTTCTCTGATCACATGAGCAAAATATTCACAAATTTGCCTGAGGCAATTCTCAAGCCACATTTATTCATGCCCTATAAATGTTAGGTATTGGTAGACTATTTATGGAGTCCTTCTAATTATGAGTGAATTTTGCCTCATTAAAAATACGTGTTCAAATTGCACAAATGTCATCTGCCTGGTCTGCCAAATGCCAATCGCCGTAACTTACTCCATTACAAATCCCTCTCAAAGATTGTCATTATTTCATTTTGTAAATTTTACTCTTTTGTGGGTTACTTACAAGTGACCACTGATCAGTGACTACTCCTTTTCTATGAAATTGAAATCCGATTTAAAAGAATGTAATATTATTCAATTTCATTAGTACTGGTTTGAAGATTCCTTATTAATTACTAATTAAGTTCATTTTGAGTTATATTTTTATTTGTAAATAATGCCGTTTAATTTTTTTGCTTGTCCTTAATAAAAAATTTGGTAAGGTTTAAATTTATCCTAATCTAATATTTTTTTGTCTAGTCCTTCCGAATGATCAGGGCATTGAGTTTAATAAAAATATCTCTGTATGTCATATCCATAGATCTCAAGTCAGATATATTTAGAGAAAATTTTTATTAAAAATCATTTTCTAGTGTAATTTTCAGCGCTAAAAACGAATTTAAGATTTATTTTTCAACATCAATTCTTCTATCATTTTTCGTTTCCCACATTTCTCATTCGTATTTCCTGATCATTAAAGTTACTTCACTTCCCGCCATGTTCCATTCTTTGAGTATTTACTCCTTCCATTGTTTAACAGCTTCTTCATCGCAGACGAGATTTGTAGAGAGGACACAATTTTTGTCAATTTGGAGATATTATAATTAAGGTTCGGAAAAATAGTTATAAAAAATTCCAAAATATTTAACTAAAGTAGTGATAAAAAACCCAAAATAGTGACAAAATTCAAAAAAAGTGACAAAAATGTTACCAAAAAAATTTTTTTTGAAGAAAAAAGGCTTCAAAAATTTTGACCAAAATGATCAAAAGGAGAATATTTTTGACCAAAAATAGTAGGTTATTGAGAAAAACTTTTTGACTAAATTTGTTTAATGGGAAAAAATTTTGATAAAATAGTTTACCAAAAGGAAAAAATTTGATTTTTTTGAGAAAATTTTCAGAAAATTTCAAAAAAGCCAAAATAGTGAAAAATAATGAAAAAGTGTAAATAAAGTTCAATATTTGAGCTCAAATAAAGTTAGAAATGGTTCTTATTGTTTTTTTATATGCCTTAATTAATGCTAGGAAAAAAGTGAAATCACTATTTTTCCTAGCCCTAATTAGAATAGAATCTCAAAAGTAAAACCTTAAAGAAATCTGATTTAGCCATGTTAATTTATATAAATTTAAATAAAACTGATTAAATTATTCTTAAACCGGAATATATATTTTAAAATTTGATCGAATTGCCGAAAAAATTTATTGAGGTACATTTCCGACAGTCACAATGCATCAAAGCGGGAAATTAAATTCACTCAAATTTTGGAAAAGAAAAATGGCTATATGATCCGATTCAACTCATCCAATGAATTAAACAATTTTGAATTTATTATTATCGGATAAATATCATTTTAAATTTTTCCTTATATTAAAAAAATTTAAAGCAACATCATTTAACAATTAACTCAATTCAATTTTCCAAACATCTTCATCAATCTTAATTATTTTAATTTTTTTATCATTCCTCTGCACTTCTCATTCTAAATCATTTTCCTCATCATCAATATCACCATCTATCTCATGTCCCGCCATGCTCCATTCTTCGAAAATTTCCTTTTGCCATTGTTTAACTGCTTCTTCATTGCCGGCAACATCGTAAAGGCGACGCAATTTTTGTCCATCCATAAATGAATTTTTCATCAATGCAGGGAAATCGGCACTTTCCATCATTGGTGTCATCCGCTCTGCTTTAATGGCCTTCTCAAGCTTTTGCTTTTTATGGCACTGAATTTAGTAAATTAAATTATAAAATATTAGGTTAGTCAAAGTCGGTTTTAAACCGGAATTTTCGTAAAATCCCGATTTTTAATTTTTCTAAATATTGTCGGTATTCGGTTTATTTTCTGTTTTAAATTTAAAAAATTTGTAATTTCAGATTTAGATTTCATCGATTTTCTGAAGGCGAATTCAACTTTTATCAACCCCAAAAAATATCAAAAAATTAAATTTTCAATTTGAAATATAAATTTCTGGCACCACTTACTTTTACGCCAATTTGAGTTACAACTCCTGCGATAATTCCCAGACCACTAGCCACGGGTATTGAACCAAATGATGAACCACCATATACAGCAAGGCTTGTGCAACCGCAAGCCAACATAGGGAGCAGACCATTTATGAATGCATATTTCGTAGGCATATTTTCATTGCGAATATTGTCAATTTTTTCCTAAATGATTGAATAAATATTAATTAATTAGTTTTCTAATTATTTAAAATTTTTCTTCATTTTGAAATTTGATTTAATTGAAATTTATTTTAAATAATAATTTTGCCCTTATCGTAATAAATATCATTCAAAGTAACATTTATAATTAATTTGGAATAATATTAAATTTTTTATAAATTTCCAAGACTGAATAATTTGTTGAAATTTTTGAAGAAAATGCGAACTAATTCGAAAAAAACAGGAAAATTATTTATAAATTTATAAATCTTAGAAAAATAATTATCTAATCATTAATAGGCTAAAATATTTTAAATAATTTTTAAATCCATAAGTTATTAGCTAAAAATTTTTTAAAGTACATTATGGAAAATACTAACTTTTTAATTAAAACTTATAAGCCATTCGATCTCTTCTAATTATTAATAAAAAGAATTGGAAGAATATGAAAAAAAATGAAAAAAAAATATTTTTGTTGATTTTTTCGTCCTTTAATTTGATAAATTTTTAATTTTATGCGAAATTTTGGGAATTTGATCCCTATTCTGAAAATAATTAAATTCGTAATGAATTTAAAAATGATTTTTTTATATGAAAAATATTAGTTTTGTATTCATAATTTAAATATATCATTTAAAATCTTATAAAACAATATTTTTACCATAGAATGGCTTAGCAATTTCCCCGCAATTTCACTAAAAAGAGAAGGTGTAGGCAATTTTTTGGAGTTGTAGCTGAGCCGATATTGTCCAAGGGCAGCAAGTATGGATTTTGCCAAGAAAATATTGCACTCTTTTGGAACTGATTTTGTTGCGAGAAATTCATGATACTGAATAATTTTAATTTTGTTAATTAAAAATATAAAAATATTAATCTGCTATAATATATTTTTAATTTTTAAAAATTTATTTTTATTGTTTTTTTTTTTGAATAAAATTCAGGGAAATATTTTTTTCCGTCATTTATTTATTTTCCTTAATGATTTTCGACATGCTATTTTTATTTAATTATTATTTTTCCATAAAAAATTAATTGCTATTAATAATTATATTTTATAAATTAGATTTATTACTTCTTCCATTTGTGCATCAAATGCTTTTATGCCATCCGCCAATGCCTTTTTTCCCGCTGCCTCAAGCTCTTCTCGGAGTACTTTTCGTTTTAAAGCATTTTCTTTCTCCTTCTTCAAATCGTTTGCGGAGTCCTCGTCTTCAACTACAACTTCATCTAAATTTGTCTCTTTATTCTCTTCTTTGCCAACAATTGTTTTCTCCAAATTGCTCATCTTCTCCAATATCAGATTTGCTGTTTAAGTTAGCTAAAAATCTAAACAATTTTTTAAATATTAAAATTAATAAAACTTTTGAAAAATATAGAATTGTATAAATCAATTATACAGTAAATAATTAAATTCATGAAATTTAGTGAAATTTTATGCAGGAGTAATGTAAATCGTAGAAAAATAGTATTAGATGAAATTTAGTGAAATATGTCAGGGTTAAGGGATGAAAATTTAAGAAAAAAAGTTCAGTAAAGTTTATTATAGATCAAAGAATAAGTTGTGTAATGTCAAGGTAAATGGTAAAATAGATTAAAATAATGTTGAATAAATGGTAAAATAGATTAATATAATGTTGAATGAATGAAAAGAGAATTAAAAAAATGTCAACAATTAATTCATTAATGAGTAATGGAATTTTTTATGAAGTGAAGAAGATTCTTAAAAAAAATGTTTAATTAAAAGTTGGAAGAAAAGCCAATTTTTAAAAGAGATGAACAAAGAATGAGTTTTCAATAAAAATGGCCACAATGTATTTATTATTCATCGAATATTCAATAACACCTCTGCTGATTTTAATTTCCCCCCTTTTCCTTCGATTCCTTTTCAGTTTCCATGGTTCCAATTCTCAGCAAAAAAGGACTCCAAATCGTTGGGGATGTTCCCAGATTTGATTCTCTTATATTTGTCATCGAAAATCACGAATTTACGCGTTGCCAGATTTGTATGAATTCGATAGGCATAAAGCGTTCCCAATTCCTCAGCCTTCTCATTTGTGAACATTTGGATGAAATTGGGACTATTCAGCATATTGTTGTTAATAGAACGTTTGACAAGGCCAAAACCACTGAAAAAGTTTTGATTTTGAATATTAATAATTAAATGGTAAATATTTTTTTTTATATTGAGAGATTTACAATTTTTTTATTGTTTATTTCGGTTTTTTTTAAAATAATTTCTGAAAAAAGCCAATTAAGTAATGGAAAAAAAGAAGAATAGATAATCGATAAAATTATAAATCGATCCAAATTATTTTGCTTTTTTTAAATATATCCTTGTTCATAAATTTTAACACTTACTTACTTATATCTAACAGATATTAATATTGAAAATTCGCTAATCTCGGAATTCGTTGGATGTTGATCTTTAACTTGGGTTAACTAATTTTAGAAATTTCTCATTCTAGACCGTGTATAAGCGAGAATAAGCCGATTTGGCAATGCTAATTTAGTTTATGAAATTTCAATTTCATACATGACTATAAAATATAAAACCCATATTACTAGTTTCGGTTTAATACATCGATTGAGCCAAACATTCAAATCTCTGATTTCAAAGAGATGCAAAATGCCTAAACTAACCCAGGTCAAGCATCTAGCTATCCCCAAAGGATAAACCGATTTCCAATAATAGCTATAACATGTTGTCATCAGTGAGCCCGAAGGAATGAAAGTAAATTATAAAGCACTGCTTAATTTTATTTTAGATGCATTTTTAATTTATAACAAAATATGCAAACTTACATTACAGCTCCAACAATGCTGAAACCGAAACCGCAAACAGCAGTGATTGGGTTGGAAGCAAGTGCAGCAAAAGTTGCTGTTCCCATAATATCAGCTCCAATACTTGCAGCAATTCCAATTGAACCTCCAATATATCCACCTGTTGCACCACCAAACAAATATTTCAACAATGATTGAACTTCCTTTTTGCCATTTTTTTGACAATATTCATTGTAAAATTCCTGTTGATAAATTATAATAAATATTAGATCATCAGCAGTCCAGGAAATGAATTTACAAAGAAAAATATTTGGACCAAAGTGAATACCGTATAACCTCTTTTAAAATCGCTCCCTCAGCACCTAAAAGCTGCTAGGCTGGAGGCGGGTGAATATTAGAGATCGGCACGGTGATTCGTTCGGGTCGGGTTACCCGAAAAAAAACTCAAACCCGAAAAATCTAAAAATTTTTCGTTCTGGTTCTTGGGTCGGGTTCCCGAATAAAATCCGAGTCGGGTTCCCGAAAAAACCCGATCGGGAACTCGACCCATCCAATCTCGAGTGAATATATTAAAAACATTAATGCATATTTTATTTACCTAAAACTCTTTAAAATTTCGCTATATGTTGTTATATCCATAAATTAGGGAGAAGACCCCAAATTTTCCCAATTTTTGAGGGTTGAAAAATAATTTCCTGGGGTTTCAAAAGAGGTAATATGGTTTTTAGTCTAATTAATTTAAGCAATTTAGAGGTGTTTTTTCTAGAAAATATAAAAGGTATAAAATATTTCTTTGTGTTTAAAAAATGAAAGATAAATAGTATTTCATTTTTAATAAAATTTGATTTTTTAAAGGCAAAATTATAAAAAAATACCTGGCAAGCAGCAAGGAAGGCCTTTCCTTCGGCGACAAAATGTTCATATTTTCCACGGGGCTCATTTTCTTTGCCGGCTTCCACCTCTGAACAAGTCCAATGCACCAACTTATAAATGCCCAATGCAACGGAAATGTGCTCATTAAACAGTTCATTAATGGTGCGCAAGTCGAGATGGCCAATGCGTTTGGTTCGCTAAAAAAATGAAAAGTCCAAGAGTGAAAAATAATGAAAAAATTTCAATTTTTTCAAAATTTTTATATTATTTTCTAAAAAAAATAAATATCTTTTAAATTTTTTGAAATTTAAATTTTCTAATATGGTGAATATGGTTGTATTGTAACAAATGACAAAATATGTCAATTTTCGGCCTAGAAACTATACTCTTAATTATTAATCAAGATGATGATATCGAATCTTGAATAAATTAATTATTTATTAAGAATCGGATTTCATTCGAGATATTTATATTTTTTATATTTGAGTGTTTTTATTTATTATTTATTTTATTATACCTTGTCATTATTCACTGCAATTATTATATGATATAAAGCTGCTTCTTTGGCTCTTTTTGCCTGCCATAACTTGAATGAAGAAATCATTAAAAATTTTAAAACATATAATAATTTATATTAAATACCGATGGAAATTCATCTGGATCAATAAAGTCAACGTCCTTAAATGTCTGGAAGATGTTCTGAAAATTCCCATTTTTTATATGCTTTTTATAAATTATTTTTACCTTCAACAAACTGTGGAATTCCTCGCAGGTGTACAAATGGCGCTGACCAGTTTCCAACATGCGCGACTTCAAAACATTGTCATCAATGCGACCATTCTGCTCATTCATAGGCAGCATCATTTTGAATTGCCGGGTCAAATGGTCAAGAAAATCTGGGCCAACTTCTGTAAAATATTAATTTTTTCCGTATTTTTATAAAATTTTATATTCAATGTTATATTTATTTAATTTTAATTAATGGAAAAGGATATTATAAATTCTGTATTAACTTAAAAAAAAGTAAGGAATAAACTTAAATATTCTTATATCATATAACCAGAAAAAATTGGCAGTCTTTTTTTTCATTACTATAATGATTTGTTTTTTATTATTAATTATACCTTCAATTGTGCATTCTCCATTCAGAAACTTTTGCTTGTGCACATTCGAATCAGCAAGTGCCTTATTTGGTGCAGGCAATTTATAGCAACTCACATTGACATTTGAATTCTTCAATATGATGCCGAATTTTGCTTGCTAAAATTACTTGAATAGAATAAAATTGCAGATAAATTTATGAATATATTATTAAAAATAAAAAAGTAATTATTTAATATTTTAGCTTATGCTGTACCTTTGAAAATTTTGCCAGCTGTTTCATATCATCAACTCCAGCCTGACTTTGTGGAAGATTTCGGCGAACAAAGAACAAATTCTAAAAAAAAATGATTAATTTTAATGAATATAATTTACATTAAATTTTTATTACTTGAAATGGGCTTGATCGATTATTGACCACAATGCCATATTTGGTGTAGCGCAACAGTGAATCCAAATTTTCTTTGTTTGGTGTTCCTTCTCCAATCACGTTATACACCTAAAATAATTGAAAAAGATTGATGAAAAGATATTAGTAAAATGGATAATAATTGTATTATGAAATAAATAATTTTTAATATACCGTATTTCCTCTTTTAAAGCCCTTCCCTCTATTAATTCCCCGGCCTCGATTTTGATAATCAATAATTAATTCTTCTCAGATTGAACTTTAAAAATTTTTTTATTGCATTTCTTAGTTCCCTAAAGCTCTATAAAATCCGCTATAATTTGTTAAAAAATGTCCATAAACATAAATTAAAAAGTTAGACCCAAAATTTTCTCAATTTTTGAGGGGTTGAAAAATAATTCCCACTAGGTTTTAAAAGAGATAATACA
This sequence comes from Pratylenchus scribneri, assembly GCA_030063045.1. Classification (NCBI taxonomy): domain Eukaryota; kingdom Metazoa; phylum Nematoda; class Chromadorea; order Rhabditida; family Pratylenchidae; genus Pratylenchus; species Pratylenchus scribneri. Next base: position 359,078 of record JAQSEB010000108.1, on the reverse strand, counting down.
TATATTTTTTCCTTCAAAAAATAAGAATTTTTCGCTTTATGAGACTTTCTGAGACAACTTTTCAAAGCGCATTCAAAAAAAAATTTTACCTTAGGGATTCCAGGTTTCTCAGAATTTAATTGAAAAATTTTAAAAAAAATTTAAAATGGCTATACGAAATATTATAAGTAAAATAAGGATTAATTACTATTTAATTATTGATAATTTATATTAACTTACCAATACACTGGATGCAAGGCCACAAATGGAGAAATATTGGGCATCAATGCAAGCATCCTGTTCCGCATCATTTTCATCTCTTGCCTTGTTTCCGCCCTCTGAATCCATTAAAATCACCACAATTTCCCTTCCGTCGATGTCTTTCAGCACAAATGGTCGAGACCATTTCCAAATGCCATTGGTCAATGCATTGTCTCCGCCAACCCAATCGAAACCATCAACAAATTCCGTGAAAAATTCACTGTTGTCCATCCCATTCAAAAGGCAAATCGGTTCGCCACGCTCCATTTTGTCAAGCAGGCGAAGATAAAAATTCAGCAAGGTGGATTTTCCAGTGCGAGAATTGCCAACAATGGCAACGCAGATTACCTGAAACACATTTAATTCATATGATTATTTTTCATGTCGGTTGGGAAAGGAAATGGCAAAATTTTATTTAATTTACCATAAAATTTTTATATTAAATTATTTTATTTTTTCAATTCATATAATAAAATTACCTTCTTGCCGGCATGTCATTCATGGAGCAGAATCTTTTCCAAATTCTTCTCATCCCATTCTAATTCCAATTTGCCATTTGGTCGTTTCGAATGTCGCGCAATTTGAATGGCACGAGGCTGGTCCAAAAGTTCATCGATTGGAATATCGGCTGCGAAAGGCATCTGTAAATATTTTAAATAAAATTACAAAATTCAATTTTTCCCAATTTATATAAACCCATTTAAAATTCGTTTATTTGTTTTTTGAATGACCAAATTTTACCTGATTTGAATTGGATTTGATGCTGGGAAGATTTTGTCCACAGATAATTATATTTTAGGATGCTTGATGAAATTTTAAAATCGCAAAATCTAGAATAATATTTTGGATTATTATTGAAAAATGTGCACAAAATTTTTATACTAATTTTCGCACTGCTTTAAATATAATATTAATATAGGGAAGATTGGGATACCGCACGGATTATTTTTTATATTTCTTTTGATAATTTGCAATTCTTGATGGAATTTTGAAAATTTATTGTAGGATTTAACCATTCAGACATTTTGATTCTAAGAGTTTATTCATATGAAAAAAAAATGAATCAAAAAATTGAATTTTTTTATTGTTGGAAATTTATATTGTAAAGATTTTGCTGTTTTATGGTGAAAATTGTCTGATTTTTCATAAATTATTATTAGATTTATTTATGTCCAATTAAATAAATTGCTGGATTTCTAAAAAATATCAAATAATAATTTATTAAAAAGATACAAGCAAATAACGGAATTTGCAGAAGAAAAAAAATGAGGATAAATCAGGGTTCGCAGATGTACTTTTTTAAAAGATTTGTACTTTTTTTGAGGGGTCTAATCTTTGAAAATAAAAATGTACTTTTTTAAAAGATTTGTACTTTTTTTTGACTTTGCTGTACTTTTTGTACTTTTTTTCACAAAATCATGAAAAAATCGTAAAATTTTTCGCTGCGCGGCTATTTTTGGCTTAAATTTTTCGCTGCGCGGCTATTTTTAGCTTAAATTTTACGCTGCGTGGCTATTTTTGGCTTAAATTTTTTCGCTGCGCGGCTATTTTTGGCTTAAATTTTTCGCTGCGCGGCTATTTTTGGCTTAAATTTTTCGCCTGCGGCACGAAAAATTGTAAAAATTTCTTCTCAAAAAACATATTTAAAAAATTTTAATCAATTTATATTAGCTTAAAATGAAAATTTTTTTTGATACCAAAATCTTTTTTTCAAGGCTATTGTACTTTTTTCTGAAAAAAAAATCTGCGAACCCTGGGATAAATGATTCAAATGAATTGGAAAATTGCGAAAACATTCGCACAATAAACTTCCCATTTATATAGACACACATTTTACTTTGTTCCGTTCATCCATCTGCATCTGGGCCATCCATTGTTCAGCTAAAACTTACTTTTATTATTCCGATTCAAAATATTGCCATCTTTTGCCACTATTCCGTCCACCATTTTGCCCTTCAAAATGTGTTTCATCCCTATTGTTTATTCAAATACATATGGAAATCATTTTTCGAAACAAAGCAAAGATACAACAAAGAAAATGTTTCTTTTGCAATCCAAATTCTTTAAATCCTATTCAACAAAATAGGTTCATTTGAAATACGATTGAGAATGACTGAATTGTTTATTTTTTTTATTGGATGATGAATCATTATTTTCCATTGTCAATTGTCATCAAAATGGACTTAAAATAGAATAAATTTGAGGAAATAATAGAATTAAAAGTGGTTCTCAGCCTATTAAAATAATTTCACCATAAATTTTTAAAGAAAAAAAATTAAGGGCCCAAAATTATAGGTGAAGTCAAGGAACCAAATTTTTATTGGTTTTTTTATACAAAAATAGTGCATTGGTAAACAGTGTTGAACTGTGAGGATTGGGGGTGCCATGTTCGATTCCTTCTGAATACTTTACCAATATTTTAAAGTCAAAAATATGTTAAGAAGAAATTGTCAACTGATGAGGCTTATACAAATTTTAAGTATAAAATTGTAAAATTTATTTTTTTAAAGCAAATGGAATAAGTAAATCGAATTTATTTTTCAAGTTTAAATTGAATTGTCGGAAAAATTTATTAATATTCAACAATTTTGGTCAGTCACCTTGCATCAAGCAGAAATTCAATCAATATCAATTTTAAAAAAGAAAAATGCCTCTTTAAACCGCTTCAACTTATCCAATGAATTAACCAATTTTTAAATTTTGCTTGAAAAATATAAAATTTTATTTCAACAGTGTTATTTAACCTCTAAAACACTTAAATTATTTCCTTCCAATCATCAATTATTCATAATTATTATTATTCTTTCGTCTTTCCCTCAATATTTAACACCTCTCATCTTCATCTTCACAATCACAATCAGTCATCTACATCCTCTTCAATGTTATTTACTTCATGACCTGCCATGTTCCATTCCTCGATTATTTGTTCCTTCCACTGTTTTACAGCTTCTTCATTGTCGGCAAGATTGTAGAGACGACGCAATTTTTGTCCATCCAAAAATGCATTGTTCATCAATGCGGGAAAATCGACACTTTCCATCATTGGGGTTTTCTGCTTTTCCTGAACATCCTGCATACGTCTTTCTTGAATCTGAATAGTTAAATTGGAAATATTGTGAATATTCAATTTTCGTCAAAATTGGCTGTTCATTTTTCGCTCTTCCAACATTTGTATCCTCCAATGTGTCCATCTTCTCTAATACAATGGAAGTTGTCTAAAAACATGTTTTTAAATTTCAAAAATAATTTTGTTAAATAGAGAAAATTTTAATTATAAAAAATTATTAAATTTGATGCAATTTGATGAAATTTTATCAGGATTGAAATGTTGAAAAAACATAGTTATTACATTAAATTAGATGAAATTTGTTGAAAGCTTATCAAGTTTGAAATATTTGAATACAATATAACATTAAATGAATATATGAAATAATTAAATTAAATGTATTGTAATTCAGAGTGAAGTCTTTGAAAATACTTAAATTATTATTAAATTAGATGAAATTATATTAATGATCAAGCAGTTGAAAATTATAGAGACATTGATGGATAAATACTTTTCAATGAAACATAAAGAAAAATTCATGTAACAAATATTTGTATATCAAAAGTCAAATTTTAATAAATTTAAGAGGGATATATTTAGAAGAAATTAGTTAAGAAAAGATTTTTCATGTTTTTAATCCAACATTCAAGGGAACTTCGCTTTCTTGTTTCATTTCCAATTTTCATTTTCCTTATTCATTCTCCACAAAAATTGACTTCACTTCATCGGGAATATCCCCACATTTAATGAGGGTGTCATTTTCATCGTAAATCCAGAATTTTCGCTCCGCCATGTTTATCTCAATTCGATAGGCATACAATCGTTCGAGCATGTTTTTCTTGGTCATTTCCTCTGCGTACAATTGCATGTACTTGGGGCTGTTGATATCGGCATCATGACTGCAGAAAGCAATCAAACCACTAAAAATCCCAAATTTTTATAATATAATTTATATCTATATTTTTCTAATTTTTCAGTCTTATATTTCTTAATTTCTAAATATATTTATTTAAATTTAAAATACAAATTTTCAGAAAAATTAAAATTCATTTATACCAATTTTATATTCTAGCTATACATTTTTTGAACAATTTTTTCGAAATTTTTATTGCTAAATTAAATAGTGTGCGAAGTAAAATAATTTATTTAAATTGGAATTAAAAAATGCCACAACTCACATTTCAATCCCAGCAAAGCCACAAAGTGCAGTGATTGGATTCAGAGCAAGTGCAGCCAAAGATACGGTCTCCAGAGCACCAAAACTTGCAAGCATTCCGAGCCCACCTCCAATGCTGCCACCTTTTGCAGCGCCTGACAATATATCCCACCAGCTTGTTGGATCATTCTTTTTCTTGTTCTTTGTCAGAAGATCATCATAAATTTCCTGATGAGTTTGCAAATGGTGGTTAATAAAGATGAGGTGATGTGATGAGTCATTATCAAAAATATAATTATTAATTTTATTTGGCAAATGGAATAAATTTTCTCTGCAAATCATATTCATCAAAAAAAAGCAAAATTAAATTGTTAGGTTTTTCCAAAAAAAAAGGAAATAAGAATATTTTTTTATAATGGAAAAAAGCATACGATATTTGGGAAAATACTTTCAATTTAATCAAAAAAAAATGTTCACTAAAATGCTTTTTCCCTTTCCGTAAAAATCCCTTGTGTATCAATTATCATCATCATTTAGTTAAAAACAGGACATTCTCTCATTAAATCAAGATTATTAAACCAAATCCAATTATCATATTTTTCGATTTTTAGTAAATTTTACTACCATCATTTCAAATATATCTTAATTATGTAGGATTAACAGAAAATTATTTAGATTGCAATTTACTTTTATTTTTTTTATTATAAAATTCTATTTTTTTAAATTTTCTCGCACATTTTTCAATAAATAAAGTCACAAAAATCTAAAATAAATTGCCTTGGCAACAAAAATAATGCTATAATTTTCAATGGTTACAACCAGAGTAGTCTAATAAAATTTCATGCACAGTCCTTTCTTAAAACAATTTTTCTCAATAAAAATATATTTATTTTTTAAATAAAATCACCTGAAATGCAACGATTAGAGCATTGCCTTCGGTGGTGAAATGCTCTAATTTGCCACGGAGGTTATTCTCTTGGCCCGGTGCTGCTTCTGAACAAGTCCAATGTACAATCTTGAAGATACCCAATGTTGCAGAAGTGTGTTCGTTAAATAGCGTATTGAGAGTACACAAATCAAGACGAGTGTCAGTGTTGATACGCTAAAATAATGATGTTAAATTTAGGTTAAATTTTGATAATTCGTAAAAAAAAAGTAATTTAACATTCTTTAAACCTCATAATTTTCTAATAATTAGCCAGAAAATAGTGAAAAAATGTTATTCTTAACTTTCTAAAAATTTATTTCTGCTATCTAACTCTTACTTTTTTTGTAAATAAATATAAATATTTTGATTTGAATTTATTATTTTTAGTTAATTCTATATAATTACATTATCAATCTGCACAGCATTTTTTATATGATGTAAAGCAGCATCTTTAGCTCTTGTTGCGGCCCATAACTAGAAGAAAGATATTTTAATTTATTATTTAAATTATTACCGATGGAAAATCATTGGGATCCGAAAAATTTGAGTCTTTAAATGTTTCGAAAGCGTTCTATAAAATGCTGATTTTTAGATTTTTATAAATATTTTTACTTTCAGAAAACTATAGAATTCTTGACAGTTGTAGAAATGGCGTTGACCAGTTTCTAATATGCGCGACTTCAAAACATTGTCATCGATGCGACCATTGTTCTTCATTGGTAGCATTAATTTGAATTGACGAGTCAGATGTTCAAGAAAATCTCGGCCAACTTCTGTGAAAATTATGAAAACATATATTAACAATAATAATTTATGCAGTTTTAGCTATATTATAATATTATTCACTAAACTCAAAAAAAGGGTACATCTAATTTCTACTAATTCTAATTTTGATGGTTTTATTTTTTATATTCTGTTATTTGTGAATGCTTTTCGCGACATTCTTCATATATGTTCATAAACAGTATGCCATAACTGGGCGACGGGCCAACTGGGCGACGGCGCTTGTAGCTAATTAAAACTAAACCGATATTGACAATTTTGATATCAAATTAAAGAGCGCACTTCTGGCTGTAAATAGATATAAAATACATTGGGTTTGCTTCAGAATTAGTAGAGTTGTATTTAAAATACCATTAAATAAGACAAAATTTGTGAATTAATAATTGTTTCTTGAATTCAATTTAATGAAATCTTAACAAATCAAACTAAATTTTATATCTATGGATAGCCAGAAGTGTGTTCTTTAATTTGTTATTAAAATCATTAATATTGGTTTAGCTCTTAATTAACTGCAAGCGCCGTCGTTTAGTTGGCCTATCGCCCAGTTGGGCGTTTCCCGTTCACAAAATATGATTTAAATTATTATACTGTAATTTATAATTTTACTAAAAAATAAAAATTTGCATTTTTGATACATTTTAATTTGGTTTATTTTAAAATTTTACCTTCAACTGTGCATTTTCCGGCGATAAAATCTTGCTTGAATGCAATCGAATCAGCAAGCGCATCATTGGGTGGAGGCAATTTATAGCAACTTACATTCACATTTGGATTCTTTAAAATAATGGCATATTCTGGTTGCTAAAAAAATTAATTTAGTAAAAGAATAATCAAATAATACCCTTGAAAGAATTTCCAATAATTCCATATTCTCATCAATTCCAGCAGATCTGCGAGGATAATTACGACGAAGAAACAACAAATTCTAAAAAATGCATATAAGACTAATTAATTTATTTACTTGAAATGGTCGTTTTCTATTGTTGACCACCATTCCATATTTGGTGTAGCGCAATAGAGAATCCAAAGATTCATGGTTAGGCGTTCCATTTCCGTCCACATTATACACCTATTAGAATATTTTAATTTAAATTATGCTACACAAATACCAATATGCTGGATAATAGGCTGCAAATGGACATATATTGTGCATCAAGACAGGCATCATCTACTGCATTATTTCCACCTCTTGCCATGTTTCCACCCTCAGAATCTAATAAAATCTCTACAACTTCCCTTCCATGATCGTCCTTCATCAAAAATGGCCGAGACCACATCCAAATGCCATTGGTTAATGATTGATTGCCTGCATCCCATGTGAAGCCATTGATGAATTCAGTGAACAAATCATGCTCATTAATCCCATTCAAAAGAGAAATTGGTTCTCGACGTTCCATTTTGCCAAGCAAGCGAAGATAAAAATTTAGCAAGGTGGATTTTCCTGTGCGAGCATTGCCAACAATGGATATGCAAATGACCTAATTTATTAAGAATTATGTTTTTTTTGATTGAATAGAATTGAATATTAAAAATATTAGAGTTATAAAATATGAATAGTAAATTATAAAAAATTGAATTTATATCTATATTCAGATATCAAAATGTCAAGATAATTTTGTAGGAAAAGTGTAGATGGGTGCAAAAATAATGGATCAATTTAATAGTGTACAGAGAATAATATACTATAAAATGAAGTCTAAATTAATTACAATGTTGGTTATTTACCCGATTATGATGAAAAAATCTTTAGATAAAATTTTTATATAAAATCAAATGTCTTTGGCCATAATACAGTGTATATCCAACATAATTATAGACATATTTATGTCCAATACAATGCCATATAAATTGAACCAGCAGTTTTATCTTCACCGATACTAGACTATTTCAACCCTGGTTGTATACTATATATAATTCGGTGTTTTTACTTTAATAAATTATTTCATATTTTTTATTGTAGAAAAGAATTTTGATTCAATTTTTAAACTCGACCTTCTTGCCAGCATGACGTTCATGGAGGAAAATCTTTTCCAAGTTTTTCTTATTCCATTTTAATTCCCATTTGCCATTCGGTTGCATTGAATGATATGCAATTTGAATAGCACGTGGCTGGTCCAAAAGTTCATCGATTGATATGTCGATGAAATCTGGTTGCTGCATCTTTTGATAAAATTTATTTTGATAATTAAATAAAACAAAATAAAATGATTTAAAAATAGCGGAATTATTTATTTGGTCATTTAGTGTAGAATAATAATAATTTCCAAAAATTATTAAAAAAAATTTTTAAATGAATAAAAATTTTAGTTTTTTTTCGAAAAAATGTTATATTATTTTATAGAGAAATTTAAAAAAAATAAGAAATATCCATTACTTCTAAAATATTTATTGTTAAAAAGATAAAAATTATAAAATTCAAATTTTTTATAAAAAATAATTAAATTATTTTACTGATAATGATAATCCATACAAAAAGAAATTCTTTTCATTTTTTAAATGTTGAATTTAAAAAAAATCACCTGTCGAGAATTGGCTGGTTGGCCTGCTGGAAGATCCATTAAATTTTGAGAAATTTAATAATGAACTTATACAATAAGAAAATCTGTCTGAAAAGTTAAAAGTAAAAATTTTTTGAACTTATTTTAAGCGTTATTATAAAATATTTGCTCTTTTCAAAATATTAGGTGCTGTGGGATCAAAATCATTGATAACTTTGGTAATGATTGTTCTTCCTTGAATGAAATTTATCAATTCTCCGCGTACGGATCCATATTAAATAAGGGATCATTAATCCAATCCATTCATCTCTTACTACTTTTTCTATTCATAAATGAATTGATCTCGATTTATTTAAATCCAATAAATGAATTCAAATTCAAATAAGGCAAGAGCCTTTTATTTGATCGTATTTTTCATACCCATCAACAATCATTCAATCTTGTAAAAAACAAATGTCAATTTGGTTAAAAACTCTTTATGTAGAAGAGCCTTTTAATTTAAAATCAGCAAATAAAGCAAGAAAATTATGGGAAAAAAACGAAAGTGTCCAATTTTGACCACTTTTTAATACTTTACGAATGAACATATATGATTCAAATTAGCTATACTTTTAAATAATAATAATTCTAATATAGATTTGATACCCATTCTATTGGCTACATAAAAAAGTTTTGGAATGAAAACGAAAAATTAAAAATTCTCAAGATGAATTCTTTAACCTTTATCACAAATTAATGGGAATGAATGGGGGGAATAGGCAGATTAAAATGGAACGGAATCAAAAACTCCATCTTTTATATGGGCTTTTACTGTCCATTCATTAGATAAGAATGAATGGCCTTGAGGGAGGTTTGTGCAATCTTTGAGTTCAAATAAGTATTGTTTATTCACCTAGACATTGTATAATTCTCAAGCATTTCTCATTGGGGATTGGATTTTGGATGAATATAGCTGGGTAGTCTACCAATATTACCAAGTATTAAAAATATAGGTCATAAATTAAAGGTTGAATTATTTGTTTGAGAAATTGCCTCCGGCAAAAATATTTGAAAATTGCTCATTTTTGAGTGATTGAGAATGGGTATGCGACGGTTTGTGGCGGGCCGGTTTGTGGCGAAAGCTAATAGCTCAGCGCCTAATAAATGTTTTCGAATGTTTTTTATATCATTGAATAGAGCAAAAAATTCTCTATCAGCCCATATAAAAATCAAATTATAAAACATATTTTCACATTTTTTAAAAATCAAAAACCTTCAAAATTGACACCATTTTGCCCACTTTTATTCAATAGCTCATAACTTTCTTTATTTTGAATAATATAAAATGATTTTTATATCATTCGATAGATAATACATTGCTCTATCAAATGAATATAAAAACATTCCAAAACCGTTCAGATTAAGATGAGTTATAAAGCAAAAACTAGTTCGCCACAAACCGGCCGGCCACAAACCGTCGCATACCCTCAAACGATGCCTCTTGATGAGATCTATCGATTGGATATATCATTTATGATTTGGGGGTCTAGGATAAAAACCGGAACCGTTATAAACCATTATATTCTATTCACCAAATTAAATACTCTATTCACTATTTTCAATATTAACCATTGCTTATCTACAATTTTTATTTATAATAAATACCCTGTCACAGCCTTTCCCTAAATTAATAATGTGCTCGGTCCATTCTGGAATGTAACCAATGCCCATACTGTAGCAGCCGCCATCATCGACGCCCGTGAAATGAATGTACGGGGTGGCATCATTTGGAATTGCTGTCAATTTTTGAAAATCATAGCAGGTCGTATTGTAGTAGAAATTGATGGCCTCATTAATGCAGCTCAGAGTTGATGTAGCTATTTTAGAAATAATTTATATTATTCAATTCGCAAATATTAAATTATTGAATATGAATGGTTCATTGTTTATCATATTATTTCAGCATTTTTAAATTGTAATTTGCATTAAATTTTTTCTTTCTAAATTTTATCATAATGCAACTTTTTGTTGGTATAAAAGTCTGATAATTTGAATGAATTATGACAAAAAGCCAGGATTTTCTGGTTTAAAATTTTACACAAAAAAGATAATTTAAATCCAATTAGCTGCTTCAATTTTTTTTGAAAAAAGATCAGAAAATTATTTCTCTAATTTATTTTAGAACTCTTAAAATCGCTTCTTTTTCAATAAAATATTAAAGACCATTCGCTATTAAAATTTCGTTTAAGAAAGACAGAAGAGACCTTTCCTAAAAATTATATTTTATTATAACATAAAACGGTACTTTTCCATTTTGTGACACCCCCATAAAAACGTATGAAAATCACATACTAGAGGTAATTTTGGGTGCTGATCACGAATCTGAGCTTATGTTTTGCATATCTCGTCAGTGCCGTGAGTTACACGAAATTTAAAATTGAAAAAGTAAAGGGTCCCCCCTTTGCTTCGAAACTCGGAAAAAAGATCAAAAAATTTTTCCGCCAAATTATGGCTCAATCGACGTGTCTTGATGGACTGATCATTAATCTAACATTAGTTTGGCATAAAACTCACAAATAAAAAAGTTATGATCATTTTTATTTTCATATTTAAAATAAGGATTTCGGCTTAGGATTAAGCTTAGGCTAGAATTAGAGCTTAAGCTTCAGAGCAGGGGAAGCTTAAAGAAGTCCAATGTATTGTTTGAGCTCAATTTCAAGCACAGATTCGTAATCGGCATCCAAAATTACCTCTAGGATGCGATTTTCATACATTTTTGTGGGGGTGTCACAAAACGGAAAAGTACCCATAAAACTACTAACTAAGATTAGCATCGATGAAATAGGCGATGGGCTTAGTGATATCCCATTTAAATTCTGGATATTTCTCAAAATTCACTGCTCCTGCTCGTTTTGCTCGTATCACATTTCGCACTCCGCCTAATGCGCCTGACAATGCCGTTGATAAACCGCCAATGGGATTGCCTCCAGCAGCTCGAAGTTGATTCACCTTTTTCTCCATTTCCTCCACAGTTGGCACAATATCACCCTGCGGTTGAAAATTTTATTATTTTCAATTTTTATTAATGATTATATCTTTTTAATTAAAAATTTTTTTAAAAAAATATAAAATTTTGGGATTTTTTACAGTAATAAATTACCTTATTTCCGGTAATCCTTGGGAATTGTGGTCCCAAAAAAATTTTTTTTTGAATTTTTAAAAATTGGTTTCTGGGGGTTTTCGTGGGCGTAGAACACGAATCTGAAATCCATTTTGTCATATCTTACCATCTTGGTAAGATAATGCCGACTTTTGTCAAGAAAAAGCAAAGGGGGACCAAGGCCAATTTTCAAAATATTTTTAATATAGGCATATTATAGCTCAATCGACGCGGCTCGGCGAGCTGAATCTAATTTACCACTTTTATTTCATAATATTGCATTTCGCTCAAGTTAGAGGCCTAAATAACTTACCAAGATAAATTTTTATTTTGGTCATAACTTGCCTATATGTCATTATTACATAATAAAAATGATACCATTAGATTCAGCTCGCCGAGCCGCGTTGATTGAGCTATAATATGCCTACATTGAAATTATTCTGAAAATTGACTTGGTCCACCCTTGACATTTTCTTGCCAAAAGTCGGCATTATCTTACCAAGATGGTAAGATATGACAAAATGATATCAGATTCGTGTTCTACGCCCCCAAAAACACAAAGAAACCAATTTTTGAAAATTCAAAAAAAATTTTTTTTGGGGACCACAATTCCCAAGGATTACCTTATTTCCAATAATAACAACTTATTAAGAATAACGCAAATTTACCAGTTATAATTATTGTATATGTCGACATTTGCATATCAAAATAATTAAAAAATAAATAATAGGGAAGAGCCTAAATTCTTCTTTATCATTCATAAATTTTCCATTAAAATCAAAATCCCAATAGCAATAATGAAATGCTCCCCCACCCCCAACCCCCCCCCCTATATTGGTATCAGATTAGGTAATACTCAATACCAATATTATATTGGACAGCTCTAGAAAAGAAGACCTACATGAATCATGAAGTCCTGCAAATGTGCATTCAATTCCGCGATGCTCTTATGCTTGCTATCGTTCCCATTCTCATTCGGATTGTTTTTGGCCCTTTCCGCTTTGGCATTTGCCACTTCCGCTTCCATCATTTCGAATTGTACCTTCTCCATTTCGCTCAATGGCTCAATTTTAGTAGCAGCAGAAATTTTTTCCGCCTTCTCCATGGTCAACAATTTTTTGTTTTCACCAGTGTTTTTTCCGGCCTTCTCTTTGATCAATTTTTTGTATTCCCCAATTAGACCGGCCACTTTTTCCAAATTTTTAATGCGTTTTTGCATTTTTTCCACCGAATTCTTTAATCCTTCGCCAAACAATTTTGTTGCAGCTTCAATTGGTGTCAATTTTTTGGAAATTTTCGTTAACAAATTTTCATTCTTTAAATTCGCTTTTCTCATAGCCTCATTCCCGCTTTGAATTTTTGATGGTTTTGGAGCAAGATTTGGCTTGAATCCAGGCGGCGGTCTATTTGGATTTTTACGTTCAGCCGCTCCATTAACATCCAAAATAAATGCAATCAAAATGAGAAGAATTGGTTGAAAATGCATTTTAAATAATAGAATTTAATTTTAGTGTATTTATTTATTGGATTTTTATTTATTGAATTACAAATTTTAATTTAGTTTAGATAATTTTCATTTGAATTGGCTGCCTTTTTATATGCTAAAAATAATTTATAATTTTGAAAAAACGGAAAATTAATTTCCGTTTCAAAAACAGTTGTGCAAATTTTTAATATATAAAATTCGTCTGTTAATTCTAAAAGATTGTAGATCAGTCGTAAAATTAAAAGCAGTTGTGTAAATTTTTTCAAATAAAAATTTGCAAAATGGTTAAATTAAAAGCAGTTGTGTAAATTTTTAAAATAAAATTTAATTGAAATTATAAATCCGAAAAAGATAATAAATACTTTTTTATTTGTAAAATTCTCAAAAAATGCAAATTAAAATTTGGTCACCAAATTGTTATGCAAATTTTATTTGGCCAAAAATAGGTGAAAAATGCTCATCTTTTTTATTTCTTAAAATATATTTAATTAATTTTCTAATAGTAATATTTTTCAATTTTTTTACAAATTAATTTTTTTCACGCCGAATGTTTTTGCTTTTAATTCATTTATTCTTTTGGAAATAGAAAAGAAATAGTATTTGAAAGGACAAAAATATAGATTTGATGAGGAGGGAAAAACTTTTGGATTTTTAATAAAATCACAAAATAAAAACCTCCTTGGAAAAAAAGAGATAATATAATTCAGTCAGTGAGAAGAAGATTATTTGAAAAATGAAAATATTAAAATTGAAAGGGGATATTCGTAATCATTTTCTTATCCGCGATTGCCAATGCCAATACCAAAAATCACAAATCGCACACAATTTGTTTCAAATCATCATTTAGATCCTCCAGAGCTAGAACCTCCTGTTCTATAGCGGGCATGTCCGTGGCGTTTTTGGCCTGTATAATCATTTCCTTTGTCGTATTCTTCCTTTTTCTTCTCCTCTCTTTCGTCTTTTTTTTTCTTAGCATCGCAACGATTTAGGTGAGCCTCCTTCGCCATATCCTGTGATAATGCGTTAAAATAAATATTTAATTTGCTTTTTTATTTTATTTTATAATTGGAAATATCTTTGAAATGTGATTGTAGAAACCCGGTATTGGAAAAAATATTTTTTCCAATAAAAATTTTATTATTTTCTAAAAATTTTTCTCTTTATTTTAATTATATTTATTTTATAAGGCATTTCCTAATGGCACTATATCAGGGCATTTTCCTTCCCTGCTGCTGGGGAGTATTCCGAATATTTTGTTTATTTACCCCCTTTTTTCTCTGCTACATAGAAAATTTTTTGAATTCTAAATTAATTTAGTTTAAAATTTGCTTTTTTCTTATTAAAAAGATCAATTTTCAAGTATCGGCAATGCAGAGGAAAGTAATTCCTGATTTTATATTCACCAAGTTTCGAGCCATGTTACTTAAATCGAATGTTTCTTTGCAATGTGGACATGTCCATGAGGTGCTTTCAATTTGTTGCGGAATGAATGTTATGGCCAAAAGGAAGGCAAAAAGGAATGTTAATGTGGAGGAAAATTGCATTTTTATCTTTTTTTTTTTTATTGAACTGAAATTTTAAGTGAAGTTTGAGGGAAAAAAGTATACTACTGTATATTTATTTAATAGAGTAAAGAAGAGAATTTTTTGCCTAATTTTGTTTGTACTTGTGTTTTTATTCATTTTAATTGAAATTTTCACCATTAAAAGAAATTTATTTTGAAAGAATTTTGAGGCTATTTTATAATTAAGTGAGGAATTATTAAATTAAACAGGCGCATCAAATTTTGTATGGCTGATCATAAAAATGTACACCTATGGCTGATCAAAAAGAGATCATGCGAAAATATTTTATAATTTTTTGCCGGATTTATTTATTTGATTGGTGCTTGGTTGAAGACTAATTAAGTCAAAGGTCAAATAGTCTTTGGTAAATCCTTACTGTGGATTGGATTGGAAATTTGAATTGGAGGGAATTGAATTGAATTGAAGTGTTTAAATAATTTTATTCGATTTGATTAAATATTAAGTGGGAGGTGAAATGGTGAAATTGACAATTTGTGAGGAGGTTTATAAAGCCCATAATAAAATGCATGGGTGATCATCAAATTAGGCACGGGTGATCATCAAATTAGGCACGGTGATCATCAAATTAGGCGAAATTTTTGGGAATAAATGGGTAAATTTGATAAACAAAATTGAGGGAATGCAAAATCAAACAAAGGAAATTTACAGGAATAAGATTGGCCGAATCAGAATTATAGGGAGAATTTAGTTAATTTGAAATTGTAATGGGAATTGGGAAAGGCATCCATGATGGGAATGGGTAAAATAGACAAAATGGATGTGGATTGTGGAGGAGTGAATCAAACGAAACTTTATTTGGGGAGGTTGATACGGGAATAATATTTCACTAATTTTTTAAAAATTTTTTCTTTAATTTCCTCAAATAAAAGTTTTCTTCCAAAAAAGAGAACAATTCGTCAAGCTTATCCATAATAAAAATTTTTAATTTTGAAGAAATCGAATGCTTTTAATATCAATTAAAAGGCTGAATGAATTCTATCGAATGATGTATAATTCTCTTAAATTGATTCTAAATTCGTAAGGATATGGTCAAAATATCGAAAAAAATAATAGTGGTTTTTCACATTTATTCTTAAAATTATTTGGCAAGAAATTAAATAATCCTTTAATATACCATTCGAAAGACAAAATTTGGTTCTAAAATTACTCAAAAATTATTAATTTTTTGGAGGAGAGTCGACAATAATATGTCCGACCTTTTTTTTAAAGATCATCAAAGTGATTGAATGTTCAGTGAATCAAATGGTCCGAGAATTGCCAAGGGCAAATTTTTCATCATTTTGTTATTTTTCATCATTTTGTTCAAAATTCAAAAAACATTGAGATGATGGGTCTCTGACAATGTGAATTCTGGCATTTTTTAGATTGAAGTATAATAAATTCATCATTACACTTGCAATGAGAACAAAATTTGAATTTAGAAAGTATTCTTTGAAATGCATAATAAAAAGATTTTTAAAAAATTGAATTAATTAAAATATTGAATTAGATTAAAAAATTTTTTAATAATGTATATTTTTGTGATAAACTAGGCTATTTTTAAAGTATTATAAATAGTCAAATTGGACTTCTTTTTATATTCTCTCTATCTATTAGGGTGCAATTCAATCGGAAAAAATTTGCTCCTATCTTATTAGTTCATTGATAAATCTTCATATTTTGAATGATTTATTCGAAATCGGAAGATTAAAATTTCTTCTTATAATCTAAAATAAAATTTTTTATTTTAATATATTCAAATTTGGAGGTAAAGACAATTTTAAGGGCTATCTTTATTTTAAAATCTTACTTGCAATTTATTAAGGACTATTTGGGTTTTTAGAATGAGACATCGCTTTCACACATTAGTTCTCTCGCCAAATCATGAGCTAAAATTAACTAAGGTATTTAATGATCGTTGCCGTATTTTTAGCCAAAACTAATTTATTTAAATTAATTACTTTTAACTTAAGCTAAATGCTTAATTATGGCCTAGTTATATCGCTTAAAATCATTTTTTTAATCATCCAAAAATTTTCAAATAAATATTACGAGCGTTGGGATGCCGCTTCGCGGCATCCCAACGCTCGTTAAAATCTTTTAAAATAAAAATGATGGAAAACTCTGAATTTAGTTTGAGTTCTTTTTAAATGGGAAACAATGGAAGGCATAAAGTTTCCTCCCTCATAATATACCATAGATTCTGGACTATTCCCGGCTTTTTACCCTTCATTCTCGACTATTCCCGGCTTTTTACCCTTCATTCTCGACTATTCCCGGCTTTTTACCCTTCATTCTCGACTATTCCCGGCTTTTTACCCTTCATTCTAGACTATTCCCGGCTTTTTTTTACCCTTCATTCTCGAGTATTCCTGACTTTTTACCTTCCCCTCATTCTTGATACTCATTCAATATTTTACCCATTTATGCTAACTAATTCTCTATTTTTCCTTCAAATTCTTAACGATATTTTAATGAATTAAATGTTTAAGGCTTTCATTATGCTTAGTCATTTTTCCATTGTTTTAATTGCTTAAAGGAGCGCCCGGTCGCCGCTGCGCGGCTCCCGGCCGCTCCCATTGTTAATTTTTAATACTTCTCATATGCTTTTTTGTCATTTTACATTCCCATCAGTAAAATTTACTTAAATTTTTATAAATAATTATTATTTAATAACAATTTACTTAAAATAATTAATTAAAATAATGAAATATACCTATATTATTTTTATAATCAATTAAGTCCACGGGAAAAAAATTTATTTTAATTTCCCTTATTTCTTTATATTTATACTCTAAAAGCTCTTTTTCTTTATTTCTTCACTCTATCATTTAATTTTTGGATAAAAAATCTCAAAAATTTAAAAAATACAAAACGCCAAAATTTAAACAGCAATATTTCGGACAAACATGGCTCAAATAATATATTAGGATGCCGCTTCGCGGCATCCCAACGTTCGCTAAAAGTTTTTAAAAGATGAAAGCTTAAAATTCGCAACTTTCCATTATGTTTAAATAGAATAATGGAAAATAAAGATTCCTGAACAGTGTTCAAACCTATGCCTCTAATTCATCATTCTATATTCATTCCTTCAATTCATCTTATTTCATCTACTACATTCTCGACTATTCCCAGCTTTTTACCCTTCATTTTCAACGATTTCTGGCTTTTTACCCTTCATTCTCGACTATTCCCGGCTTTTTACCCTTCATTCTCGACTATTCCTGGCTTTTTACCCTTCATTCTCGACTATTCCCGGCTTTTTACCCTTCATTCTTGACTATTCCTGGCTTTATACCCTTCATTCTCGACTATTCCTGGCTTTATACCCTTCATTCTCGACTATTCCCGGCTTTTTACCCTTCATTCTTGACTATTCCTGGCTTTTTACCCTTCATTCTCGACTATTCCTGGCTTTTTACCCTTCATTCTCGACTATTCCTGGCTTTTTACCCTTCATTCTCGACTATTCCCGGCTTTTTACCCTTCATTCTCGACTATTCCTGGCTTTTTACCCTTCATTCTCGACTATTCCCGGCTTTTTACCCTTCATTCTTGACTATTCCTGGCTTTATACCCTTCATTCTCGACTATTCCTGGCTTTATACCCTTCATTCTCGACTATTCCCGGCTTTTTACCCTTCATTCTTGACTATTCCCGGCTTTTTACCCTTCATTCTCGACTATTCCTGGCTTTTTACCCTTCATTCTCGACTATTCCCGGCTTTTTACCCTTCATTCTTGACTATTCCCGGCTTTATACCCTTCATTCTCGACTATTCCTGGCTTTTTACCCTTCATTCTCGACTATTCCCGGCTTTATACCCTTCATTCTCGACTATTCCCGGCTTTTTACCCTTCATTCTCGACTATTCCCGGCTTTTTACCCTTCATTCTTGACTATTCCTGGCTTTTTACCCTTCATTCTTGACTATTCCTGGCTTTATATCCTTCATTCTCGACTATTCCCGGCTTTTTACCCTTCATTCTTGACTATTCCTGGCTTTTTACCCTTCATTCTCGACTATTCCCGGCTTTTTACCCTTCATTCTTGACTATTCCTGGCTTTTTACCCTTCATTCTTGACTATTCCTGGCTTTTTACCCTTCATTCTTGACTATTCCTGGCTTTTTACCCTTCATTCTTGACTATTCCTGGCTTTTTAACCTTCATTCTCGACTATTCCCGGCTTTTTACCCTTCATTCTTGACTATTCCTGGCTTTATACCCTTCATTCTCGACTATTCCCGGCTTTTTACCCTTCATTCTTGACTATTCCCGGCTTTTTACCCTTCATTCTCGACTATTCCCTACTTTTTTCACTTCATTCTCGACTATTCCCGGCTTTTTACCCTTCATTCTCGACTATTCCTGGCTTTTTACCCTTCATTCTCGACTATTCCCTTTATTTCTTTATAATTTATGCCTAAAAACTCTTTTTCTCTATTTATTCATTGCATCATTTTATTTGGACAAAAAGTCAAAAAAATTAAAAAATACAAAACGCCAAAAAATAAATATTTAACTCGTATTTTTAGCGTGACGGACAGAGACGACCCATTTAATATATAGGATATATAGGATTATAATAATTTTTAATTTCATAAATTTATTACGAATATGTCCATTGATTTAGAATAACAAATAGAAAATTCAAAAAGTTAAGACCAAAAACCAGTAAAATGTTCCAAAATTTGACAGTTTTCGTTTTTAAAACATAATTTTCAGTCCAATATATATTGAAATTGAAATTATTTAATGTTAAAATTTCTATGAGTTATAAAAAATTATTAACTTTAATTCGAAAATTATAATAAAAATTAATTGTATAATATGTATAAGAAAGAAAAAACAAAATTTTGCACAAATATATATTAATGTATTGACCAATTATTGAAAAATGCAACTTGTTCATTGATTAAAAATTACATTTTCATTTTTCCTATTTTTTGTTTTACATAAAATTATTAAATTAATAAAATAGATCCCCGTTATTGACTTGCCCCCCCCCCCCCCCCGTTATTGACCTGCCCCCCCCCCCCCCCGCTAATGGGATAGTACCTAAAATAAAATTCAAATTGGATTTAAAACCAAAAATTTTATTTCAAACGATCCGTTGATGATGGTGGTAAAGTTGTGTTGAATTGTTTATAGAATTTCATTAGACATTAAATTAGCTACAAAGTGACATCAAAAGAAGTGGCCAATGTTGAACACAGAATTATGGCTAAAACCGTAAAAACACAAATTTAATTAAACCAACAGTTTTTTGTGGCCACTACTCAGGTTGAATTTTCAACAATTGATGTTATTTTGTTGATAATTTAATGCACAATAAAATGTTCTAAACAATTCAACAGCAGATATTTCACTACCGGCATCAGACTATTTCGTCTGCAAGTGTCGGGTCTGTAAATGACGATTAGCCTTTTTAAATAAAAGAGAATATATAATTCATATGAATTATTTATCATTTTTAAATAATGTCTTTCTAGATTTTTTTTTCCACTAAATTAATCAAAAAAAAATAGAAAAATTTTTTGCAAAATATAGTCTTTTAAAAAAATTCGAGCAATTCCCGTTTCCGCGGGCATTCCCGCCAAGTTCAGTAGACCGTTCCCATTCAATTAAATTCCCGACCCTCGGGAGACCAATCCTAAAATTAATAAAAAAAAAATCATAAATAAAAATATAGCTCATTGTCAGACAATGAAAAAAAATACAGTGAAACAAAAATTGCAGTAACGGTTTTTCCACTTAAGTTATATCAGATTCCAAAATCACAGAATCAAAACTTTAAAAATGGGATGAAATTCATCTTATTATTGATTATTGATGTAAAGGAAAAATAATTAATATTTTGCATATTGAATTTTTCCATTTTAAAAGAAGCCTCCAAAAAATATTATTTTTTGACTCTGAATGAATTAGTGCTTTATGGCAGAAATATTTCGATACAAGGAAATGCCGATTGTTTCTCCATTTAAGAATTATTTTCCATAAAATTAAATTTTTTTCCAATTTAAATTTTGAAAAGTCTCATTTTTTTACTTATTTGTCAAATTTTATTCACCTCTTTTAGATAAGCTTTGGGTGTGAGTTTTTTTTGTTTATAAATCGGATTATTTTGTCAGTAAATTAGTTTATGAGTACAATTTTTTTAATGCTTTAACCTAGACACCAACAAACCTTCTACCCATTTTATAGTGCTCATCGAGGCGCACCCATTGATGTAAAATTTGTCATGGTTTGATCAAAATTCAAAGTGTTAAACCGTTTAAAGTTTAAACCCTATTTTTGTTTTAAGTTTATAACTCTTTCATTTTTGAATCAAATAAAAACAAACTCTATATTAATCGACGCGTCTTGATGAGCTCTACTAATTAGGTATAGGATTTATCGGTCTGGGAGGGAACACTAACAATTTATTAAGTTATGGACAAAAAAACTTTTCTAGATAAGCTTTTATAGACAGTTTTTAATTTATTACTTAAATAATATTTTTAGAATGGAATTATGTTATTTTTCAAAAAAAATAGTCTGCTTAAAATTTTCTTAATTATTATTTAAATATAAAAATATTTAAATATCATCAACAAATCACTCTTCTTCATCCTCTTTCAGGTCCTATTTGGAAATAATTGAGGGAATAGAGCAAAATATTCCGTCCCAATTTTGACCATCTTTTCATCGGAATTTCTTATCTCAGTTGAGTACTCTACGACTTTTATAAAAATATGAGATTAAATTAAAGACGAAATGTTCGGAATGATATCTCAAAATAACAAATAAAACAAATATTTATTTAATTTTAATTATTTCCTTTTTATTTTTTTAAAAACTTTTCAGTTCAGTCCTTATGATTAATTCATCCGCTGTATTTTTTTGGAACTTTACGACATCATTTGTAAAATCTCATAGAAATTAATTTTCACCCTGTTGTATTTTGGTCAATGATCAATTTAAATCAATTAGAGCATTTAGAATGATTTACTCAAATTACTTATTATTAAGGTAGATTTATTTAATCACTGATCATTTAGAATTTAACATTTGCAATATATTTGTTACGACGAAAGCTGGGAAAATGAAAAAGCTGGGAATTTGAGCAAGAGACGCAGAAAATCGATATTAGGGTAAGGGCTAAGGCTTAGGGCTAGGTATAGGAATCTAGCGGAGAGAGTGTTCATTTTCAGCTTTTGCATTTTTCCAGCTTTTTTTGTAAGATATTCAATAAATGAACATTCTATTCTACCAAGATTGAACTTTTTATTTCCTGTGTGATTCAATGAAAAAACACATTTGGCAAATTTATTAAATTTTTTGTCCTCTCTTTCTTCCCTTCCATTCGGCATTGGCGCACTTCTCAATGGCGTACATATTGGAGTAGATCGGTCACAGTTTTCAGCCCGTGCCCAATTTTATCCATAATGATGTTGTTAACTTGGCGCAGGCCTTCGTGCGAAAGAAGGTCCTTTGTGTCGAGCACTTTGGAAAATTGACGAATGTTACCAAGCCAAACGCTGTTATTGGTGAAGCCGCAATCAATGTAGCAGGGAGTGTGCGAATCGTAGGCAGCGGTTTTCAATGTGGTGCAATCGCCGGAAGCATTCTGAAAATGTGAAAGTTTTTTTTTGTGTGTATTTGGGCGATAAAATTTCAAAAAATAATTAAAAGTAAAATTTAAATTATGTTGGCTTTAGGAAAAAAGATTATCAGAAAGCTGCTAAAATGGCACACCCGATTTTGGATGAATGACAATAGCAATTCCCCTTTGAACGAAATAACCAATCGTTTTTGACAGACAAATGACTCAACCATATACGATGGTTAGAATTCATCCAGAATTGAGAGTGAGAGGTGAAATAATCCCAAATCCCATTGTAACCATAAATTAATAATTACTATTATAAAAAAGATTAAATAAGCCAACTAAACATTACTTTTCTGTAAAAACAGACTTGAAAATATTACAAATCTTTGACCATTTTTTGTACCTATAAAAATGAAAATGGAAGTGTAAAATGAATTTGTATTAAACGATTAAAAATGTCCTTAAAAATTTAAAAAAAATGGAAAACATTTTAAAAAATTGGATAATGATATTTCAAAAAACCAACATGAACTGCTTCCGGCATTTTGCGCACCAAACACCCTCCAACGCATTTGATGAACTTTTGGCCATCCCCATTGAATTGGTCATAGTGCTGGAAGAAGCCGGTACAATACTTGAGCCCATAGGCCAATGGATAGCCATTGTCGCCGCAGCGGGTTTGGGTCTCGTAGTTCAGGTATTGTTTGCAGACCTCCACCTCCTGAATAGGCGGATTTTTTCAGACAGATTTTTCTAGAAATTTACTGAGACTGATGGAAAACATTCCATTTTAAAATAAATTAACTTTTAAAAATATTATTTTTTGCCACTAAGTGTTTTTGAATTCGAATAAATCGGAAACCTGTTTTATACCCCTCAATCCTTATACTTTTTTTAGATCTCATCGAGACGCATCGATTGGTGTAAAAATTTGTCAGATTTTGGCCAAAAATTAACGAGTTTAAAAACAAAAACTGAAAAAACGGTTTAAACATTTAAAACCCTTTAATTTTGGTCCAAAACCTGACATTTTATATAACATTCGATGCGTCTTGATGAGATCTAAAAATGATATAGGGTTTGAACTTTGAAGGGTCTAAAACCGGCTTCCGATTTATTAGATGTCAAAAAATTATTTTAGTGCCAAAAAATAATTTTAGTTTCAAAAAATTTTCTTTTAAAAATTCCTATTTAATTCAAAATATTAGTGGCGATTTTGGGAGAATTAAAGTAAAAGAACCATCTTTACTCCTTGTTGTCCATCATTTGTATTTTTGTTTTTTTTTGGACAAGGGGGTCCTCAGTGCCCAGGCCCCAAGCTAGCCTAATAGGAAATTTTAAAATTAATTTTTGCTATTGGCTACAAGAAAAAATTATCGACAAGCCGATTGGCGCATTTTTTAATAATGAGAAAAGTTTAATAAAAAATATTGGTAAAAAATGGAAAAACGGCACAAAATTACACAAATATAGAGATTTTGAATCCTAAATCCCTTCTTTGATCACCCACTTTTGGCACGCATTTGTCCTTGCCCGGTCCGCCAAGCAACAGGCACACATTGCTAGGCGGACATTCCTCCACGCTGCCCGGACATTTTTCGGTCAAATTGTGGCCAAGACGCGGAATGCAAGCACTGTGTCCGGCGCCACAGCACATTGGCTGTCCATGTTGGCAACAGCCTCGGCCCTCTTTAGTGCTACAATATCCGCCAAATTGGTCGTTGCAAATTTCGCCGCCGTATGAGGCAGAAAACAGGGCTGTAAACAGCAACAGAAGTAATAGAAAGAAAGTGTGGTGTTGAAGTTGAAATAATGGCATTTTTTAAATTTTCTCCTATAAAATTATATCCTTCGTTGAAATCTTTTCCAAATAACTTCAAAAGACTGTGACCAGAAATACACCTTTTTAGCGGGATTTTCTCCTTTTCCCTCTCTTTTTATTTGCCCACTTTTTGCCCCCTTTTCACTCGGTTTCCATTTTTTCCCCTATTGAAATTTTCGGTTTTTTCCTTTAAAAAATGACTAAACTTATGATTTTCGTTTCGGCGGCGCCTATAAGGTACTGCCTCCTACCGATCAGAAGCATTTTGATTTTTGTTTGGAAATTCTACAGAAAAAATATTATTTTTAATATATGGATAAGAATTTTTTAAATTAGTTCAGACTTCAGACCAAAGCCCTTTTTTCCTTTACCAAAAATTTCCCATTTTTTTCTCTTTTTTTGTCTTTTTGCCCCTTTCGGGGGGGGGGGGGGGGTTCGGGGTCGGAGTTTGGAGTGGTCACCTTGGAGAAATTTGTATTCCAATAAAAGAATAAAATTAAAAAGAAATGGGGAATCTGATATAAATCGAGGATAAATGGGAGTTAAATGTGTTAATTGAGCAAAATATACAATTTTGACACTTCTTCTACAAAGGACTTATTTTAAGGTGATTGGCTCCGCCTTTTAGGCCAGATTTTCTGGCCCCCATGAAATAAATTATTTGATGGCTAAAACCTACCATATGCTTCCTTCACCACTTGCAGCCAACTAGAAAATCTAGTAAAGCCGCTGCCAACTGGTTTTTATCCTTGGCTAATAACAAGGATGGATAAGATTGATTTTATATTAGATTGGTGGCATTAATTCTCTGCAGCGGATTAAAGAAGCTAAAGACCTCATCAGCAGCAGATTGGAAACAATTGTGCCCAGCAGTGGAGGAATAATAAATTAATCCCCGTTTTCTTGCCGCGTTTTCCCCCAATTATTGTTCTATCATTTAATAATTATAGAATTATTTTAATATAAAAAATGACAAAATTAAATGAGCAAAATTCTGTTCGTGACAGAATTTTAATTAAAAAATTTCAATTTTATTATAGCATCCGATGGCTTATCCCATAAATATCCAATAATGTGCATTTTGCTTGCGATTAATTTTTTAACTATTTTTTTTTTAAATTTATTATTATTATTTTTTAAATCGAAGAGCCACTGGCTACTAGTAAGATTATTCCCATTTCACTTATTATTTTTGCTTTATCGTCCACATTTACTTTGCTGATACATTCCAATTTATAACAACACCAACTGTTGTGACCCCAAGAGTCAGCTTTTAGCAAAGAATTTAAATTCCTTCTGGGTCATTTGTTTTCGATTCCAATGAAGGCTCATATTCATATAGGATTTCTTACATCATAATCATAGAGAAAGAGAGAATTTGTAATTATAGCGGAATTTTGGAATTATACCCTTTTTAATAAAATTCATAATGTGCCTGTTATCTTCATAAAAAAATTCCGTTCCGATTTAGAAATAGAAGAAAAAATTTATTTACAATTGACAATGAAATATTTTGAGAGATGGAGGCCTTTTTTGCCGATTTTTATGTTTACTGTAAAATATATATAATGATAAGAAATATTCTTACTTGAGCAAATATTAATTTGGATACTATTCTATTTAATTTGTCTAATAGAACGATAAAAATGCCGAATAAAATTTTAAAAGGTTTTATCAGTTTAGAGGTTTGTCCTAAACACCCAAACCATATACCCAATCGATAAATCTCATCAAGAAGCATCGAATGGATATATGTAATTTACCGAATTTTGGCCAAAAATTAAAGATGTTAAACCGTTTGAACCTTTTGAATCATTTTTTAGTTTTTCGGTTTAAAACTATTTAACGTTGGTTAAACCCAAGCCAAATCATTACCAAACGATGCGGCGTCTTGATGAGATCTATCAATTGGGTAGGTGTCTAAGAATAAGAACTAGGACAAACCACTTAACCGTTATAACCTTTAAAACTTTATTTGGCATTTTCGGTATTTTATTCGGTAAATTAAATATATCTCATATTAATTTCACATTTATCCCTTTTCCTTATTATTTTGCCAAAATATTGGAATATTTTTACTAAAAATCCTTTTTCAGATATTTAAAAATGAGTTTGGAACAAATTAACAATAGAAATTTATTCACACCCAGCAATTTCCAACAATTGCTGTCCTCGGATAATTTTACATTGCTTTCACCAAACACAGTCGAAAATGTGTTGGGCACAATTGAAAGTAGGTGGTAAAGTGTAAAAAATTAAAAAAAATCAGAAAATCTGAATTAAAAAATGGAAGACAGAAGAAAATAATTGAGAAAACTTAATAAAAAAATTTTTTAACGTAGATACAAAAATACAAGTATAAAAGTTTTACTTGTTTTTTTTCTTTTAGCACAACAACAAATCAGCACAATGGATTCCACTAATGCTAATGAATTGCAGCAGAAGGATTTTAAAAGATGCCGTGCCTGTGAAGAGGCACACAGCAAATTAGGGGTCCATTATGGCGCTGCGGATATTTGCCCAAAATGTGATGATTTCTTCCGAAACCACACATTGAAAGATAAGTAAATAAAAATGAATATAAATTTTAGAAAAATTGAAAATCCAAACTTGTTGGAATTTAGAATTGTGGAAAAAACTTTTTTCCGAAAAAATCTTTTTCCCCCAAAACTATTTTTCCTCCAAAAACACTCCCCCAGCCTGCAAAAAAATCATCGGCCTCAAAAAATTATTTCTGCATCCCCCAATGAATGTTTTTTTTTCTTTTTAGGGCGTATACGCAACTTTTAATATCTGAACCGATCTTAGTATAGTTCATTCGAAAGAGCTCGCCGAGCTGTGTCGAACTAGGTGAGATAGAAGTCCAACCCCTTCCCCCCAAGCATTGGGTGAAATACAGTATGCCGAATTGAAAAAGTGAAGTGTCCACCCCTATGGATTAAAACTCGACATTTTTTTGAATTTTTTTCGGTCATATAGAGCACATACGACGCTTCTCGGTGAGAAGAGCTCGAATCTACCACCGGTTTAGCATAAAAAAAACTTTATGACCATTTTTAGTTCACAGTTAGGGCTAGGCTTAGGATAGGGACAGGATTGATTTTAGGGTTAGGGTTAGGGTAGAGTAGGGCCAGGATGAGTTCTAAGGCTAGGGTTTTGTAGGGCCAGGATAGGTTTTAAGGCTAGGATTATAGTAGGGTTAAGAAAAGGATTATTTTTTGGATTACCCTCCTGCTGTGGAGGGTTTTCGGATTTCCCCCTCACACGGCGAGCTCTTTCGAATGAGCTATACTCAGATCGGTTCAGAGATTAAATGTTATGTATACGCTCTAATAAGGCAAAAAACATTCATTGAGTGATGCAGAAATCTTTTTTTTGAGAGCGGATGATTTTTTTGGGGGAAAAGTGTTTTTTTATTGTTTTTTGGGGGAAAAATAGCATATTTTAAAATTTATGGAATTTCAGGATCAAAAAATCATGTTAACGTTCAGCGATATGCGCGTTGTCTTGAAGCTGGAATGAAACCGGAATGTATGTACTAAATATTTATTATTTATTAAATATTTTTACTTCGTTTATTAGGTTTTATATTAGTTTTGATTAAAATTAATTAAATTGGGTAAAAGAATTTTTTTTAAAAAAGGCCAAAATATAGAAAAATATTAAATAAACCGCATTTTTCTTTCTCCTTTTAGTGGTTGGCCAAAAGAAAAAAATTTGTGGCCAGAAACGAAAAGTGAATGATGCTAAAATTTTGCCAGCAAAAAATGCCTTCAATGCTTTTGAACGTGAACAAATTGAAACTGAAGAAGAACAGCAGCAGACAATGCCACCGACACAGTTGCCGCCACAAGCTGCCTCCAATGAGTTTCGAGGAGAGTCAAATTTTTCGTCGATGGTGCTTAAAAGGCAAAATCAACAAGTGCAAACATGGCTTTTGGGCGAAGCAAAAATGTAAAACAAAAAATGTTTTTGTATAAATTCGGGGGTTTTTCACAGGTTTGCCAAAACCGACCATGATGTGATGCGAATGTTTAAAGTTAATGATTTTACTAGCGACTTATGGTTTTTGGTTCGGAATCAACTTGAATTGCCAACGCAATATTTGGAGGTAAAAAAAGGCAAAAACAATTTGAATTCGGTTAGGAATGCGAAAATAGAGTTTTCAAAAATCAATCAAAAAAAATTATTTAATTTAACTTGGCGCCTATGTTTAGTGTGGAAATGGGCCCAGCAGCCCAGAGGCAGAGAGTAAGATTAAAAAACTTAGCTTTATATATAATATATATAAATTTAATAAAAGTTCAAAAATTCAACTTATTTATTTTTTATTATTTATTATGCAAATAAATGGAATTTTTAATTTTAATAAAAAATTTTTTATCGACTAATTGGAATTTATTTTTTGTCCGGAATAACGCTAATCATAATATATTTGCAGATGTTCGCCTACTTCAAGTTCCAGTGCACCTCAGGACTGTGCAACAAAGTGCTCCTGCTTTTGGACTACAAACGTGAATGTGTGTGCGGAGAATATGTCCCAAATGGTGCCATCCAACAAACTGCTGATCTGAACGTCCATTGCATTTCAAATGTTCTTTCTCTGCTTGGATTCGTGGATCGCAATAAGCAGGCTGAGGGCATTGGCACAGAACATTTTTGCAAGGCAGGACGTCCCAAGACACGTGGTGCATTTATGGAATGGATATTCAAGGTAAACAGTTCAATTTTTGGAGTATTTTTGCGCGATTAATAATCCGGAGGTTAATTATGTACCTAGACAAATCCTCTACTCAGTTTGTTTCCATACTTGTTTTTGGTCCGGTTAACATTGGACTAGGGGTAGTCGCAGATTCAAATTAAAATAGGGAAAATGATTTTTAAGCAACAAACAAATATTATATTTTTAATGATTCACTTCGAAATTTCATTTTACTACCTTTTTAGAATATTATTTTTTATAATTCAAAGATTTTAATGATGAAAAAAAAATTTTCGAAAAATGTCATTTTAGATGGGTTAAGTTATGTATTTTTAAATTCGAGACTGACAGAACTTAGTTTTACAACAAAAATTATATAATTATTATTTTTTTCATTTTAAGATGATTTTTACCAACTATTAGAAAAATCCACTAGCTCAGGATAAAAATAAAAAAAATTGTAAATTTAGCGAGGTATTATGAATCCTTGTAAAAAAGTGCAAATTGACTGGGCCGCCCTTGGATTTTCCATTGGGCCATGCGAATGCCCTTGCAAAGAGAGGAACCCCTTGATGGAAGGTCCACACCGCGTGTCCAATTTGTTGATTATGAATGGGTACATGGAAAAAGATTACATGCGCAAAAGACTAAAAATTTGGTAATACTTTTGGAAATTTTTATTTATTTTATATTAAGAAAAATATTGGTATATTTGCATAGAGATCGGAACTGTACTGGATCCAGCGCTTTATTTTGATTAATTTGTGGGATTTTGCCGGATATTCAGCACTGGATTTTGCTGGATTATCCGGTACCGGATCCCTCTCGCAAAAATTTAAAAAATCCAGTCCGGAAATCCAGAAGAAGGCATTTTGCCGGTCTCTAATTTTGCAGATTGGTGTCTGGAAGAGAATAGGTTGATGGAGGTGCTAGGTCATATCCACAATTCTGCAATTATGGGCATGTCCACAAATTCTGTAAATATAAGTTTTTGACTTCTAATAAATCAGAAATAGGTTTTTGACCATACAAACCTTATACCAATTTGTAGATCTCACCTAGACGCATCGACTGGTATATAAAATATTTGGTTTTGTTCCAAAATTAAAGAGTTTTAAACCAAAAGAATAAAAAATAATTTAAACGGTTTAACACTTTATCTTTTGGAATATTTTATATACCATTCGATGCGTCTCGTTGAGATCTACAAAATGGTATAAGGTTTGTATGGTCTAAAACCTATTGCTGATTTATTAGAAGTCAAAAACATATATTTGCAGAATTTGTGGACATGCCCATATTTGCAGAGCCATTTGTCTTTTGTGGAGATGACCCCGGACGGTTGATGGAGAAAAGACAGGTCATGTCACTCAAACTAAAAGGCATAAAATTAATATTAGCCACAAAATGATATATGAAGCAATGGACAATGTTGGATATTCACCGAATTATGGCCAAAAACGGCCAGAAATTTAATTTAATTAGACACACGGTTTCTTGCCCATAACTCGATAAATACCCAACATTGGCCAATGTTTTTGTTATAATTTTTCAGCTAATTTCATACCTAATAAAATGATATTTTATCACCAACTACAGAGCCTTCCCTTCCAGACCCCAATATTCAAAAAATACCAAAATATTTTTAATTATCTTTTTATTTCTTATTTGGCTAAAATTTACAAAGAATAGCACATATTATTCGAATTGCAGGAATTCATGCTGCGACAAATATTGTCCACAAGGGCGGCCACTTCGATGCAAAATTCTACTCTCGTTCTTTGAGGTTGTATTTCTATTAAAAAACTATAAACGAATTTCAAATAAAATATTAAAAAATACAAACAATTTCCAATTTCTTAGTATTTTCATCGGAAAAACACACAAAAAATTAAATCAAATAAATTGAATTTAATTCAATTTATTTAAGCATAGCCGAAATGAAAATGGTGATTTACAATTTGTGGAAATTCTGGACCCCTTGGAGGATGATGCCGATGAGTTCCAACAAGTGTACTTCATTTATGCCCTCCGGGATCAGACCACAGAAGCCAAAATAGCAGCTGATGATTTGCAAGTTATTGTTTGTGTCTTTAAATTTTCATTAATATTTTTTAATTAATAATTCAAAAATATTTTTTTTATTTAAATTAAATGTTTTTAATTAATTTATTTTTAAATTATAAAAAATATTTCCCCTTACCCAGTGCATTGGAACCAAACAGCGTGTGCTGCTCGGCTACCGATCCTTTGTTGGTCTTCAGCGTCGCTTTTTCGTGCCACGAAAATGGTATTCCGATGAGAGGTCTCCATTGCATCATCAGCAACCTTGCACGAGCATTGCTAGACAATATGAATTGGTTGGAGGAAAATTGCCCAGAAGTGTCTTCTTCCAAACAGCACACTGAAAAATCACCAAATCAAGGAAATAAATAAAGGGAAATATTTAATTTGCCGAATAAAATAGTGAAAAGGCCGAATAAAATATTAAATGATTATTCCCATTCCCCCTCATACATCAATCTCACTGCTTTTCTTAATTCTTATTATAGTTGAATGCTACTTATTAGGAGTTAGGACCACCAAGATTGGGCATGGTCATTCCGCCTCGAGCACAATTTTTGAATAAATAGCGATTCATCATAAAAAAATGAATGAGCAAAGAAAAAGTCGAAGCCAATAAAGAATGCTCAAAATTGGAATCGTGGAAAATATGCCATAAGTCTTTTCTACAATATTTCAAAAAAAAATCCTACATAAAAAATTCATTGCTAAAATTCAAAAAAGTGATTTCTCCCACATAATATAGAAATTGACATATAAATATTGCTTCCTTTTTCGTTTCTTTTATCTTATAGAGAATAATGAATGAGGAATAATTGTAAATTGAATTTAAATTAAATGAAATGGTGAACGAAAATTTTACAAAATTTTGATGGTCTTCTGCTGACCGTCAACAGCTCTTTGGCTTGATCAAATTTGTCCAACTAATTTTCCAAGCAGTTCCTTAGGCCAGCAGAGGGGTTTTCCATTGTCACTATTGAGATTTACGGTAAACATACACAGCTTGCTTTCAAACCGTGCTATAATATTTTTCTTTATTTATGGGGAAAAAACCAATATCGAAGTATTTGATTATTACAAAATTCCAAATTTCATTGCTTTCAAATTTTATTTTCAACAATGTACGAGACAAAATTTAACCAACTTTACAAATTTTTCAATTTTCATCAATTAATATGTGCCCCTTTTTCTCAAATATTCCTTTTTATTGAATCTTCTTCAATCTTCAAGTAATGGTGTTATGGGCGCAGCTCACTCCCCAGCTTGAACAGAAGTTGCGCGGCCTCTTCCCAATTAAATTTCATTTAATTGAAGAGTTTAGTATGTCTAAAATGAATTGTGTTTAAATATTCGACCGATAGTCAATTTTTTTGATGGATATCTGGTCTACTCACGTCGCCCACATACACTTGCTCCTCGGTCATGACTAATTCTTTGACCAACTTTTTTTATTTCGCTGTTGAAATATTCCCAATAGCATATTAATATTACTCTACTGTAAGGGGATTGTGCATTTGGACATTATTATTTGACCCCATTCTTGATATCCATTATCAATTCATTCTCATCATAATCCTCTTGATTTATGATTGGCACTGGGAAATTTCCATTAGGCAAAACAATTTTTGAATTTTTCATTCATCGTCAAAATTCAATCAAGGATTTGAATTCGAATTCTACTCTACTCCCCTTTTCATCACAAAATATGGACTTTCTCATCCATTTTTGCCGAATTCCCCATCCAATATTCTCCATAAAAAATGACCCAATTCCACATTTTGACTCAATGAAAAAGGAAGCCAATTATAAAAAAGGCAAATTCTCCTCATATTTGTCATTCTTTTTTTATCATTGGGAATTATT
Source organism: Pratylenchus scribneri (assembly GCA_030063045.1). Lineage (NCBI taxonomy): Eukaryota > Metazoa > Nematoda > Chromadorea > Rhabditida > Pratylenchidae > Pratylenchus > Pratylenchus scribneri. Next base: position 326,192 of record JAQSEB010000108.1, on the reverse strand, counting down.
TTTTTTCTTCACTCCTAAACAAAAAATCGTCAGCCCAAAAATTATTCAAAAATTTATTTATAAAATTTATATTTAAGATTAAAACAAAAACGATAATTATTTAAAATATTAAATTCAAAAAAATGGATTCATTAGGGAAAATGGTAAAAAAAAATTTTAATGAAATTTTTAAAATAAATATTTTCAGCTGCTAAAATCACCAATCATTCGTCGAGCGTTGCCAGCCGAATTGATGAATGAATTGTTTGGCTCATTGCCATTGGAAAATGCTTTTGGACTTCTGGACAAAATGGCAAATGGCCTTTTAGCCAGAAATGTTCAAAAAATGATCAACTGCATTAAAGAGGTGGAATATTTTTAAATAATTAACTGATAATAAATTTCAGGCAATGAAAAACAATAAATGGAATGAAGCCGATTGTTCACCCAATATGATCATTTCCGAGGATGGACTCATCGTTACTCATATGGGCCAACATGAAAGTAAATAAGAAAGGCATATTAAATACAAATTTACAATTTTTAGAGCGGAAATGCACCCGTGCCATTTTGCCTATTCCAGTCATAAATTTGCATATCATAAAACCAACAATTTCTTTCTATTTTGAATTGCAAATTCATAAAAAAGATTGGTAATGTTATTTAAATTAAATTATTATAATTTTTAAATTAATAAGAAATGCATAGTATTTCTATTCTATTTGGAAGTGATTTTTTCTTGAATAAAACTCAAATAATATAGTGAACAGCTATTTTATAATTTTTATATTTTTCTTGCACAAATTTATTTATAAGACTATGGTTTTTATAAGACTAAAAGATTTCCCTCCTATGGAATAAAATAAATTTAAAAATTATTAATAAATCGAGATTTTTTATTAATCTATAATCATAATCCAGGCCAGATCCAATTATTGGATTTTGTACTCAACATTTTCCTCTGGAAGGCCCATGGCATGGATTTGAACAAATACCAAGTCTTGGAAGTGAAGAAAATTCACTTGGAATTTGTTACCATAGTGGAATGAAGATTGATGACTCTTGGACTATAATCGGAGATTCCAATCAACCTTTCAGAAATGCTGACGTGATCGGTATTGGCATAATCTATTTCCCATCAAATTCATCGATGAAATGTTTCGCCACATTGAATGGCGAATTACTCGGTAAAATATTTGAAATGAAATATATAATTATTTAAAAATTTTATAGGAATGGCTGAATTGCCTGCAAAATTTGCATATATTAAACTTTATCCTGCTTTCAATTTGACCATCAATGGTAATTCAATCCATGCAAATTTTGGGAAGGAAGAATGGCGTTTCAAGAAATTCCACCAACTTTTCCAGTGAATTGGATAAGAAAATAAAATGGAACAAATTTACTGAATATTATCATCATTTTTTTTTTGTCATCCTCCAAATAATAATTGCAATTATTTTTTAAAATTTTATTAATTGTTTATCCAATGCATTTATTTCTTTTCATTAATTTAAGATAAATAAACTCACACATAAACACAAAACATTTTTATTGAATTTAGAAATTCTTTTATCGATGTGTAAAATATATTATCCATTTTTAAAAAATTATAAATTCATTTTATTTTATGGCTTTTTATATATAAAAATCATGCATAAAAATTTTAATTCAATAAAATAAATAAATTTTATCGCTTTTTAGTTCTTTTTCATATTTTATTTCATCAATTCAGGACGAATGAAATGCCAGATATCCTGAAAGAAATTCGAAATTAATTTTCTAATTTATCTCCTCTTGGAAAAAGATATAAAAAATTGTTAATTGATTCTGCTGATAATGGCATCAATAAACCAATAATTGTTTTCTACTTTGAAGTGTAACTTCTCAATTATACACACTATGGGTATAATTAAATTGATTTTTACAATTCTATTTTTAGAAAAAATTTGGTAAAACCAAAATTATAATTACCTTTTTTAAATACAATTCATTTATTAATATTGCCAATTTGTTTTTTATTCAGGAATGTTATTGTCTTTGGATTTTGTGATAAACAATTTCCATTGCCTAGGCAAATGGCTTGGATTTGATAAAAATTCAATTGAAGTTCGGAGCAAAAAAGGAATTATATTTGAAGGATCCAATCCAGCATTAATGGTTAAATATTTCAAGAAAGGGGATTATGTTAGAATTGTGCATAATCCATCGGCCAAAATCAAAAATGGAATGTTTTACAACATTGAATGGCCAATTGCTTGGTAGTAAAATAATTTATAAATAATTGAAATTTAATAATGAAAAGAAATGTCAGATTTTTCTATAAATAATTAAAATTCAGAGAAAACCGAATTACCGCCAAAATTCGACACAATCCAACTTTTTCCCGTTGTCTCGTTGTACGATGTTGGCAATTCATTCCGCGTGAATTTTCGAAAAGAAGAATGGAAATACAAGGATTTTGGACGTGTTCTGAAATAAAAGAATTGGGAGATTTAAAATTTATGAAATCCAAATAAAAATAATACTTCATTTCCATTATTTCTAATAAAATAATTTTGTATAACATATTCTTATATTAACTTTTTCCAAATTTTGCGCCATTCGCATACATTTTCAATCCGCTGACTGATGGATGGATGGCTTTCTTCATCAAAAAGAATGCTGCCACCAATGTTTATCATACTCGAATGTACTTCTATTTAAAAATTTCATTTATTCCATCTTTTATTTGGCTTTTTTTCATTAGGATTTCCATTTCTTCTATAATATAATTAAATAAATGCATTTTTCGATATTTTTTTTTAAATTCATAAATTAAACAAAATAGAAAGAAAATTATTTGTAAAAGATGTAGCTATCCAATCATTTAAAATAATTTAAGAAAATCACAAAGAAAATGATTACATAAATGAGTTTAGACAAAATTATTGAAATGGCATTATTTGTTGGAAATAGTGTATTTTTACAATAAACATCAGCATTCGGGATTGGTTGATACATTTTGGAACGTTCAATGAATTGATTGAAAGTGCATCCTCCAGTGCAACCAGTAATATTGAATGTGATTTCCTCTGCGCCGAAAACTTTTGTGCCAACATTTGGAGGCCAGTAGAAAGCCTGAAAAAATAAATTGGAAAAATTATATGAAATTAGAAATTCCAAAAATTAAATGATTTATCCGCTATTGTCAGCATTTTGATATGGAAAATGATTATATTACCGAAAGACGAAAAATTGACAGATTTAGAATATTTTGCGGTTTTCTACTAAATTTTGGCAACTTTTATCAAATACATTCATTCTTTCTGAAATTAATAATACCTTATCTATCATTGCTATATTATATTAGTAATAAATTATTATAAAAATTAAATATTCAGTTAAAATTTTTATTTTTCCTATAAAGTTTTAGGCAAAATCTCAATAAAAAATAGCCCTATATACCTTGATATACGGTTCATTACTGCTTGCATTCTTCCAAAGTTCAAAAGTTACACAAGCCGAATAATGAGGAAAGCTTAACAAAAAAGGACGGTTCATTAATAAAGATATTATTTTTTTATATTTACCCATCATGATCATAATTGGTCTTTTCGAAACCAAGGGCTGAAAACAAAGCAGCAATTGTTGTATCATGCTTAAATATTTAAAAATTATTTAGAATTTAAAATTAAAAATATGAGGAAAAGAAATTTATTCCAAGAATTCTAAAAAATCCTTCTCAGAAAATTTTACAAAAATATAAAAGAAAATTTGTTTTATAGATTTGATTAAATTGAAAAAATCTAAAATTATTAAAAAATATTTTGGTTAGCAAAAAACAATAATATTAGAAAAAATTCTATTAAAAATTTAATAAAAATTTTGTTCATTTGGTATCTAAATTTTTTCGGAAAATTTTCAAATTTTTTGAAATAAATTTCATTTGGCAATTCTCGAGAAATTTAAATGAAAATGACAAATTTTTTTCTGAAATAATTTTTTTTTCAGAATTATTTCTTTAAATAATAAAAAAAATTTCGAAAATATTTACCGCCGAATATGCAAAATATTTTTTGCCATCCATAAAATGGCAAATTGGCGATCCCACTGGCGATTTCTCCCCTTTTAATGACATTTGCTTTTTCATTTCTGGATGAATACATGCCAATTTATTTTGCATATTTCCAATCAAAATCCATAAAATTGGCCCTCCACGAACTCTTGGCAACTCTTCATCGAATTTGACACCATTGAATGGTTGAAGGCCTAAAACATTTAATATTTCCGATAACATTTTTTCTCTCCTTTTCTTAAAACATTGTGAATTTTGAATTTAAATTTAATTAATTCAGAAAATGGTTTCAGAACAGAAAAATTATTGTCAATTTGCAAATTTTATCATAATATAATTATCAATAATTTTTTTATTATGAGTTAGTTCAGAATTTGATTAAATTAAAAAATTGCTTAAATCATTTAATTCTGAATTAAATCTAAATATTGTATAAGTAAATAATACAAAAATATTAAATAAAATCAATTTTCGATTTTGAGAGATCTATAAAAAATATTTAAATTTATTCTGGTTATAAACCGTTAAATTAATTTAATAACCTAGAAATAAACATTGAAGAATTATAAAAAAAATAAAAAATATTTTCCATCATAAATTTTGAATTAAATATTTAAATTATAAAATTTATGCACCTTTAACTTTAACTGATTATAAAATTTTTTTTAATATATTAAAATAAAATTCCAAATTTCTCAATACCTTTTCCTTCGGTCCAATCTTCGAACAGATTGTCCAATGCTTCGATTTCATTTCGTAAAGTTTGATTTTTTGTCCATGCCGGCATATCCAAATGATATTCCTTCTCATAAATATCTTCAATGAACAGTGTGTCAGCGATCACCCAAAAATTGAAAACATCAATTTGTTGGCCACTTAATTCACTCAATGTATCGAAGAGCCACTAAATTAATTATTTATTTGATTATTTAGAATTAAAATTGCTTAAATTCTGGAGTTTCTCTGACCATTTGTTGGAGTTTTTCCTGCCTTGGGCATGGAACATCCGGAATATCTGGCATAAGATGATCCTCAACAATTTGATTTGTATGAATTGCGACTGGTGTGAATCTGTTAATTGGTATAAATTATTTATTTTTAATATTTTTATGTGAAATTTTTAATTGAAAAATGGATTTATTTAATTTAGATTTTTCTTGTTTAAATTAAAAAATCATACCCTAAAAAATATTATTATTGTCAAAAATTGATTAAATAATTCGATTGTGAACCTAGCTCCTCGAAAAATATTTTGCTTAAAAAATTAAAACATTAAATCAATTTTTAATTTATAAATAAATTATGCGAAATTATTTATAATAATGCAATGCATATAGAATCCTCTTTTCTAAGATTAAATGAATAAATTTTTAATGCTTACTCAACAATAATTTAAACGAATCCACAAATAAAAAACAATTACTTTCATTTTTCTTTTGCAATTTTTTTGCGATGCTTTTTTCAATTACTGAAAAATGGCTGCTCAATGGGGGTGGGGGACATAGCTGAATGGGTTAACTTCTCTCCAAAGAGAATTCGGAATCGTACTTTATTAAGTTGCTATAATTTTGGAAATAAAGTTCGACCCCCCAAATTTTTTTTATTGAAAAAATAATAATTACGATAAAATAATGTTGATTAATTAAAGGTTTTATATAAAAAAATAATTAATTAATATATTTTTTGTATATAAATTATTATTGGTATTTTAATTTAAAAAAATGTCAATTAAGTCTTAACTACAAATAACTCACAAATTCGGCCACCATGGCGCTGGACTATCTTTGCCTGGAAAATCTGTTCCAGCAATGCCTTGATGATAAAATCCAATCATATTGGACATTGCACTCGTCAATGTTCGATTCAAATCTGTGCTTCGCACATAAATTTCTTTATTTTTGTATTGTGGGCTAATAAATTTGAGTTCCCGAATATATTTTTGTGCCAATTTGTCGCCGAGTACAACATGTTGTGCCATACCTAGCTGAAATTTATAAATGAATATTTATTAATAAAGAAATAAAATTAATCGACATTGAGTTTAATATTTATTTGATGAAAAATTGAGAAATAATTTATCAAAGTGATTTTAATCATTTAATTGGGCCATAATGTAATGTGGACTTGCTTTTAAAGATCTAAATTAAATAAATTGAGGCGTAAAGCTGAAGAAAAATCGGCTTAAACGATTAAATGCCAAATTATGAAAGCAGTATCTCTTTCGAAAGCCCAAAGAGTCCTATATATAAATTATAAATAGGTTTTTAAAATTAAAATAGCTTTTAAAAATTGTCCTTTCCTCCGAAATTTGAATATATTAAAATAAATATTTTTTATTATTTTTTTAAAGTTGAATTCAAAAAAAAATTAAAAGTATTAAATTATAAGTTTATCTTTTAATTTAATATTTTTAATTTTTAAGATGGAATTGTAGGCTAGGATGGAATTGTTGGCTTTAGATTTCGAATAAATCACCAAAATTCTGCTGGTATTTCCATCATTGATGAGCTATGGAGTAACATTTTTGATGATCAATCATTCCCTACCAATGATTGATGAGGGAAAGAAATCCTTATTTATTATATTTTATGCTCTAGAAATAGTCTAGTTTTCAACACGAAAATATTTGGTATATTAAAAATTTTTACTCTTTCAAAAAAGTCTAATTAAAGATTCATATTTTATTCTATTTGATTATTTAAAAAAGAACAAAATTAATACAGGAGTTAATTGTCCCCATCCTTGTGGCCATTTGTCCTCTCGATTTGGATCCGTTGGAAATGTGTCGGTTGGTGATCGATCGCCATGTCTCCAAACAGCTTCCACCAACAATAATTCATCATTTACGGATTGTGATTGAAGCGGAACAATGAAAATGAATTGAAGATATAAAATTGTATTAATTAGGAATTTTAATAAATTTTTCATTGCTTCTTTTTTAGCTGAAAAATGAAATGAAATTATTGATTGCAAAATGGAGGAAATTCGGGAGGGGAATTTGACTATGAATGTCCTTGTCCTGTCTGGGATGGAAAAAGGGAACTAAAATCTGAGGCGACTGATTGTTTGTTTGTACTTTCTCAATATTATTATTCTGGAATTGGAAATAAGGAAGATTCATTTTTATGGGCCTATTATCTTCATAATTTGCCAATTATTTCTAAATGTAAAAGGGAGAAAATTTGTGAAGGAATTTGAATTTCACTATGAATTATAAAAATGCCTTATCTAAGATGGTGAAAAAAATTTAACTGTTTATTTATTTGTACGTATTTACTAGAATATATCAAATTCGGTTTGGATTTCAGAAATTGATGCATTAGAAATTGAGAATATAACCGAAAATTTATGAAATCGAAACTAAAAACGACATTCTTAAAAAAGAAAACCGTGTTTTCAAACCGACACATTCGAAAAACCAATTTTATTCTAGTATGTACTTTCTGAAAATTATTATTTGAGAAGATTTATTTTATGGGCCTATTATTTCCATAATTTGCCAATTCCAAATTAATGATAAAATATAGAAGGAATTTTGCTGTTAAAATGGTCCCAGTCTCTGGATGGAGTCAGATGGAAAAAGGAACTAAAATCCTGTTCGTTTGTATTTTTTTTGCAATGAGAATAAGGAAGAGCCAGTTTTTATGGGTCTATTATTATCAAAATTTGCCATTTGTCAATTCCAAACCCAATTCCCATTCGATGATAAAATGTTGATAAAAATAAATTAAATAATGTGAGAAAGGTGTGAATAAGAAAATATTAATGAAATGAGACCATTTTTGGGATGGGAATTTTCCATTTGGTAAATTAAAAATTATGAATTTTCTTTCCAAATGAAAATAATGTTTATGAGAGAAAATTTGGAGAAAAATACATAAAATATGCAAAAATTGGATTCAAAGAAAAAAAAATTATATATAATTAGAATAATTTTATTGGAAATTAGAAAATATGAAAATAATATATTTATAGAAATTTGATTCCGGCCAAATTCGATTTTCTATTCAAAATGATTTATTTTATTTTCCAAAAATATGAATTTATATTTGATATTTCTTTGATAAGATTTAATAAAAATTTATACATTTATTTTGTCGATTCACATCCAATCGTCCATTCAATCATGATTCATCATTCAGAGGCAATAATATTTAAAATTAAAATTAAATATATTCTAACTACAGCCATTCATTTTATTTATTTTTTAATTGTGCGAATTTTACACTGCTCTGATTTTTTTTGATTTTAAGCAAATTATAAATCAAATTATTATAATTAATTTAATTTTTCAATTCCAATTCAACCGTTATTAACATAAATTGTAAATTCAATTCAAATTTTTGTCCATCTATTTTTTTGTTTGATAAATATTAATTGAAAAAAATATTTTTTTCAATATTTTATTATATTCTACAGCCGCAACTTTTGAGTATTTGGATGGTGGCCTGTATTTTCCTTTTTGGAATTTTGGCCATATTAAGTGGCCAAATCACAATTTCGGCCAATTCGGATATCCAAGGCAAAAATTAAAATACATTTATTGAGCTTTTCTATTATATTTTTAAAGATGATGATGCTTCTAATCGGCAAATTTGCTATTCAAAAATTTCATCGGATAAATATTGGAAATTGAATAAACGATTTATGGTGAAGGAGGAATTTTTTAGCGATAATAGAATGGATGAAAAGATTGAATGTCCAATTAAGGATGAATTCATTTGTTTTTTGGTGGAAAAGAAAATTGAAGAATTTCAAAATGATGGACCATTTTTGGAGGATTATGCGTCAACGGTTTTCTCTTTACCCAAAATACATTTTAAAATAAAATTTTTAATAGATCCCACCTGAAACCACCACTGAAATTGGCACAACGACCACCATGAATATTTCCTTAATGGTATATTTTTTTCGATAATTCAAAATTAAGAACTAAAATTAAATGTTAAAAAGATTTTTAAAAAATGCCTAAAAATATTTTACAATTTTAAAAAATAATATTAAAGAAATATTATTTTACAATTTAACATAATTTTTAATTAAAAAATTTCACATTAAAATACGAAAATAGATGATTAAGAATTATTTTAATATTTAAGAGAAAAGAATAAAATAAGGCATAAAATAGAATCGCACCGTTTTATTTCTGTTTTAATGAGTAAAAATAAATAATTTTATTGAATAAATTTATACTTTATTTTACAATTTTCCGTCTTTTTGAATTTAAATACTAATTTTCCTATTTGTATTTGCAGAAAATAAACGACAACAGATGGAATGCGTCGGATGCTGGTCCTGAAATAACCATTACCGAGGATGGACTCGTCGCAACTATTTCAGAATCAAAATCTTCTTCCAATGGTGGTTGGTATTCTATTAATAATAAAATATATACTAATAGTTAAATAAAATATACTAATAAAAAGGTTACTATTTTTTGCCATTAAAATTTCCCTAAATGACACTAAAAATGCTTTTTTGCCACTAAAATTGTTTTTGTTTTCTAGTGAATCAGAAATCGATTTTAGATAGACCCGACAAACCTTATATCAGTTTTTAGATCTCGTCGAGAATCATCGAATGGTATATAATTTTTCAGGTTTTGTCCAGAAATTAAAAAGTTTATAACCAAAAACAGAAACATGGTTTAAAAGGTTTAATACTCTTTAATTTTGGCCGAAACTCGACAAATTTATATATCAATTGATGCGTCTTGAAGAGATCTATCGAATTGATATAGAGTTTGGGGGTCTAAAACCGGTTTCTGATACACTAGAGGTCAAAAACTGTTTTAGTGGCAAAAACGGATATTTATTAGTGGCATTTAGAGAAATTTTAATGACATTTAAAATATTTTCCCTAATAAAATTAAAAAATATTTAATTTAAAAAGTAAATTCCGTTCGTGCCATCTTGCCGGTTCCTCCATTGAATATGAACGCCACAATGCCATATATTGTCTTTTATTTTGAAATGGAAATTCTCGAAAAAATTTGGTATTTTTTTTTTATTTTTTAATATTTTTTAAAAATGTAATATAATTTAGTAAAAAAATTATTTTATGCTAAAAATTCAATTTGAAATAATTTTTCTTTTTAACAAATTTTAAAATAAATAATTCTTTCTTTTAAATAATAAAAAATAATGGTATTATTTTTCAGGCTTGAAGAATTTGGCATTGGATTTTGTACAAAACAATTTCCATTAAATGGCATTATGAAATGGGTAGGAGGAGAGGATTCAATTGGAATTTTGAACCAGAAAGGAATGTGGATTAATGCTTCCTACATCAATTTCGAAAATGAAAATGAAAAAGAATATTTTGCTATAGGAGATGTGGTTGGCATCGGCATAATTTATTACCCGGCAAATACATCGATTGAAATTGAAACCTTTGCTACTTGGAATGGCTATGGTCGTTCTCGTAGCCAATTACTCGGTAAAATAATATTTAAAATTAAAAGTGTAAAAATTATATTTAATAATTCCAATTTTCAATAATTATTTGAATTTAGGTAAGGTGAAATTGTCACAAAAATTTGCCACATTTGTACTTTATCCGGCTGTCAGTATGTACTATCCAGAGGAGTCAATCCGTGCGAATTTTGGAAAAGAAGAATATCGCTTTAATTTGACCAACTTACTCAACTTTGATATGAAATAAGATAAATAAATTGAAGAAAAATGTTTTCATCTTTCATAAATTCCATTTGAAATTTTCTATTTAAACGGTTGTTCATTAAAATTTAAAATATAAAATTTAATCGTCAATTTTAAAAAGGTTAAAAATAAATTTTTTGAAATTGTAAAATTTTTTTTATACTTTGATTTCTTTCATCTTCCTTTTCAGCCACTATCATTGTTTTTCATTGTTTTCAGGTGTCAAATCCAAATCGGCAGTTAAAACTGAAATAAAGAAATACCGTATTTATTCTATTTGAAGCCCATGGGATTAAAAATTTCGTAGCCTCATCAGAAATGAGCAAAATTTTAATTCTAACTTTGTTATTTTTAGACTTTTTTTGAACAAACTATAGTGTTTTTTTAGAGCCCAATTGCAGATGGCACTAACAAAAGAAATGCAATAAAAATTTAGTCGAAAATTTCTGTACTGGGTCGATTCTTGAATAGATAAAGGGCCGTGCAAATGTGGGCGTCTCGATGAGATCTATAAAATGGTATAAGTATAAGGTTTGTAGGAACTAAAACCGGTCTCTGATCGTCCATATTTGCACTATTCAGGAAACGACATTGCACCGAAAAAATTCAATAAGCTTAGAGGTACTTCTAATTGGGACTGGACTGGGCTTCTAATAGAATAAATACGGTAATTGGTGGAATAAAAAAGATAAATTAAAAATTTTACAATTAAATTTAATGCATAATTTTCTGGGTTTGATGATATGAATATATGGGTATATAATCTTTTAATTATTAATTTAAATGGCTATTTATCAACAATAGAATAAAAATGATATAAAAATACCTGCTTCTTTGATGGAAGCCTCATCATTTTTCATCGTAGTTGTTGTTTTTTTCACATTATTGTATTCGTTGGCTGAAGAGGGCAAATTGAAAGCAATGGCCTCGGGGACTGACAAAATAATTTCCGCATTTCTTGACAATCTGCAGCTGGCATTTGAATTTCCCTTCATAGCTGCTGGTCCCACTGTTGGCGAACGAGTGGAAATAGGCATGTTCGATTTCTCCGTCCGTTGATTCCGAGCGGTGTAAACAACTGAAAAAAATTTTATTATTTAATGAATCATGAATTTGTAGCTTATATCTATTTAAACAAACAAATTTTTAGCTTAATTTTAAAAAAATCGCATTTATTCTTTTATTTGTAGATTTGGCCCTCAGGGTCAGGGCTATTTTTCAATATAAAATAATCCGAAATCAAAAAGTATTTTAAAAAATTCTTCATTGTTTTTTATTTAAGTTGGATATTGGATTAGAGAACAGCATGGCTTGCCTGAACTATTGAACAATTAAAGATGTAACTTGTAACCAGTGTTGTCCAAACGTCCTCATCATTCGTCTCGTCCTCGTCTTCGTCCTCGTCTCGTCTTAAAAAAAAAAGACGAAAGACGAGACAAATGACGAGGGGGAAAAGGGGCAATGACAAAATGATGAGAAAAAGACGAAAAACTGAACAAAATGACGAGAAAATGACGAAAAATGAGACGATTTTTAACGTTTTTTCGTCTTCGTCCTTGTCTCAGAGACGAAATGACGAGACGAATGACGAGGGGTAAAAAAAGGCCAAGACGAGAGACGAGACGAATGACGAGAGGTAAAAAAAGGCCAAGACGAGAGACGAGACAAATGACGAGAAATTTGACTTTTGGACAACATTGCTTGTAACTAGGATTGCCTGCTGGAGGCAAATGTTAAAAAATGAAAACGAATTTTATCGAAAAATGGAATTATTATAATTCGCAAAATCGAAAATTGCATACAACCTTGAGAATTGCAAGTGAACTTATAATAAAATGGATCATTTTAAAAAATTCTTCCGAAAACGGATTGCGTTTGATCTTTAGCATTATAAAGCATTAGTTATAAAAAATTACAAATTTACTTGAATCCCAAAACCTTCAAGCTTCAACCTAAAATAAACCTGGAGTAATTTTGTCTTCATTTCCATGAATCTGTGATCTTCATTGCAGCAGCATTGACAATATTCCATTATCATTATTGCGCAGCACACAATGCTACCGAGCATAATTAAACCGAATATTGGTAATAAGATTCGGAACAAGGGTTCAGCCCACCAAGGGTATTGTTTTTGATAGACAAAATTTGGGCAGTTGTTTTTGTTTTCTTTGCCACAAATTAATAAGATAGGCAAAAATATAAAAATAAAGAAGAAAATTAAACCGCAAATTCCCAATAAGAATTTCACAATTTTGTTAATTTTTTTGTGAATTGTATAATAAGGCAATAATTGCTTGAAAATAGGAAAATTATAAATTTATTTTATAAAAAAATTGAGTCTGCTCATTATTATTTAATTAAATGAAAATTTTATCAGTGAAAATTTCTTGGAACAAAAATTAAATTTCGATGGTTTTTTTGTAGATATTAGTATTTTACACAATCTTACAACAACAGTCTGCCCAACACGATATCACTCATCACGATGAAGAAGAACAAGATGATCCTTCCGAAGATGATTCTCCTACCGTGAATATGGCTGCTGCGGCTGCCGCTGCTGCTGATGGAGGTTTTGGTGGTCATCGTCGCAGTATTTCAAGTCGATCAGCTTCACTTACTTAAAGGAATGATTATTTAAATAATTGGATGACTACATGCAAAATCTTAAATGATTTAAATATTTTTTCTTTTTTTATTTAAATAAATTGAATAAAATTTGTATCGAGAGCTAGAAAGTATTTTTATACAGCAGGTGAGACTATAAGAAATTTTTATTTTTTTTATTATTTTTTTAGAAACAGTATTAATTGTTTTGTAAATTTGAAATGTTGTTTAAAATAAAATCAATTTTGATTTGTTAATTTTTGACTAATAAGAACAATTCAACCGTAATTGCGATAATAAATTGAATTCTCATAAATTAAATCGATCATGCATGGCATCTAAAATCGAGATTTACAAATTGTCTATCTAAAAAACAGAAAGTTGTCGTAATACCCAATTTGCAAAATGGTAAAAAAATTATTTAATATAGTACATGTTTATGTATTATATAGCGAATTTGGAGAATTAGCTATTCAAGTGAATGACAATGACAAAAAAAGTCAATGTTTTAATGAATTTTTAAACTCACGGCTTCTAGATATCGTACGATGACAATCATAGGCTCATTTGATTCGGCTTATTGATTTAATCTATTAAATTTAAATTGGAGATTGGTTTATGCTATTCTAAATGATGATATTATTTTTCATAAAATTATAAACACCAATAATTCTCATCCTTTTTTATCAAGAAATAATTAAATTTTAAAACAATCATACGTACAATTTAATTAAAAAATTATTTTTTTAAATTTTCCATTAATAAAGTGTCATATTCATTCATTTACAATTAATATAAAGGATGAATGCTGATATAAATAAAGGAATAATTGAAAATACGGATATAAAAAAAAATTGCATAATCAAGTTCATAATGCGGGTTAAACAATTCCATATGTTGACTCAAAACAAATGCACATAGCAAATACCACCAAAGATCAATTTGTTGGCCCATAAAAAAGTTCAATGCCAAAAATATTGCCATATCGTTAAAGCAATTTTGTAATATAATTTGGAAGTGGCCAAAATAAAATGAAATGTAAATGGCATTGAAAAGAATTGCCGTGCCAAAATAGCAGACAATTCGAAAACAATAAAGCCATTTGATCAAACTTTTAAGGCGCGAGATATCGGTCAAAGATAGCAACTAAAATAATATTGTAAAAAATGTAAAAGGTCGTATATTGTATGTATATCGTTTTGATACAAAACTTACCCTAATTTGATCCAGAAGGTGCTAGCGCGTTTCACCTAAAAAGTCGGAAAAGACATTTTATCCAAACCGGTTTTCGGCTATTTGCAGGGGTTAAACCAAAAAACCAATGATGTCTTCGGATTCAGCATGTTTGAAAACACTTAAAACCGGTTTCAAAACATGCATTTGTAAATGTCAAACTGGCAAAAGCATGGTTTGATTTAAATGTTTTTTCCGACTTTTTCGGTGAAACGCGCAAACACGATCCAGAAAATGAAAAAAATTATTTGATTTTAAAATTTGCTATTTTCATGGACACCCTGTAGTTAGCAACTAATCAAATAAGCCATCCTTTTCGGCTCGTCGAATGCCTTTGTCAAAAGTCTCGGCACCATGTATAAAACTTAGCAAATAATGTGAAAAGAAAAAAATGCTGAGAACTGGCAAGTCGATCGATGGCATTTTCAGTAATTTTTCATATACTTTTGGTATCAGCGAATAGCCATACAAATTCAATGAGAATAAATGCAGTAAAAATGCATAAAATACGATGTGATTAATAAATTTCCTTTGTTCCTGCTTCTGCTGCTGTTGTTGGATATTTGTCATTTTTCTGCGATGTTTGGAACGGGCGAACGACTGAGCTAGGGGGCATTGTAGGCAAAAATAATCATGTATCCAAATTTTAATTTACTTTTTTTTTATTTACCTAAAAATTTATAGTTTTTAATTTTAAAATCAGCAATTCCTTCATTTCTTCTAGAAGATTCTTACAAAAATTGTACATCGGATTAAAATATTTTTTTTTTTTGATTAGAAGGAAAAAGTTATTAAATAGCTAGAATCGAAAATAAATAGTAACATTCTAGAATATAAAAAAATTTACTAAATAATTTAATGTATAAATATTTAAAGTTGACAATTTTTATTAGGGTTAGACATTTTTTGTTCTAGAATGTTTTGTCAGCCTAGCAGATTTCTAAAATATTTATAGGATATAATTTAAAATTTAATCGGTAAATTGAATTTTTTTGAAATTTATTTTACGTATAGTAGGAGTTATAAAAAATTTAATGCTAGTAAGAATGGGTCCATGGAAAATCAATTTATTTGCAAAGAGGAGTGCCAATGCCAAAGTCGGCGACAGCTGCTAGTGGTAGAGCCGAAACACAGAGAATATAAATATAGAGGGATGAAAGAAAAACAAATGGAGAAATTCTAGTGTATAAAATGCCCAACTCTGTCAAAAATTCTCTTTTTATTCTTTCTGCCCTAGTGTGCTCTTCGTTTTGGCTGCTGTTGCTGTGCAAATTTGAGGTAAAATTGAATTAATGACCAAATTCATTGACTCAATTTTATATTTCATTCTTTGATAAATAAATTTGAGTGAAATTAATGAATGAATTATTTTTGTATTTTAAATGGTTATATAAAAATTACAAGAAATAAAAGAACAAAAATAATTATTTTGAATAATTTTAAAAAATAAAATGAAAGAAATTTTATTCCACATTTCATTTATCACATTTGGGGATTTTGTCCTATTTCTCCTTTTGGGGATTTCTTTTTTTTTGGGGGTTTCGGATTTCGGTAGCAATGTAGCCCATTGACCACGATATGCCATCGTTCTCTCTCTCTCTTCCGCTGCTCACAATGGACTATGCATATGCAATGTGGGTGGTGGCTCTTTGTGCATAAAGAAGGAAGTATCGATTTTGGCCAGACATCCAATTTCATGCTATTCGAGAAAAGAAACATTTGTGTGTGTGCTGTGTGTGTGGATTATTTCCTCTACTTTTAATAAATTTGATACCTATATTTAGTATTTATACTATGAAAAGCAGCAGATATCCAGTATAAAATTTTCACGATTTGCAAACCTATAAAATTAGGCCTATTTTGTTTTATTTTTTATGAGACAAAAGCAATCCTCCTCCCTATTAAACAGCCTATTATATTTTAAAAACGATAAAATATTTTTTAATAACCCTTTTTTGTCCAATTTTTTATTTTTTATTAATCAAAAAGTAGTTTTTAAAATTTAATAAATCAGGAACTGGTTTAGACCCTACTAACCTTATAGCTTATACAATTTTTATAGATCCCATCGAGACGCGTCTTTTGACATATGCATTTCTTATTATTTTAAACCAAAACTGTGAATGAGTTAAACCGGGTAAACCATATTTCAATTTTTTGATTTTAAATACTTTAATTTTGGGCCAAAATCTGACATTTTTATAACATTCAATTCATGTCGATTAGATCCACAAATTGATATAAGGTATAAGGTTTTTAGGGTATAAAATCGATTTCTAATTTATTTGAACACATCAAAAAATACTTTTGGAGTAAAATATGAGTGATATGGAGTAAAAGATTGGGTGGAAGTCGTTGTCGCATTGGGCACCTTTGCTGCCTAGTGCCTTTAACCGTTAGACTATTCCACCACACCGGCGGTGGCGGGAGTCTTGGCTATTGCTTTGGGCCATATTCCTTTTCATTGCTTCATTGGCCCATGGCCCTTTCTTCTTCCTTTCTCCTTATTTTAGCCATAACATGAAGTAAAAATAATATATAAATTGGAGTAATGACAACAAAGCCTGCTCTGCAAATAAACGAAAATGATTGGATCCAATGCGTTGGTTTCTTCACTCGGCCACAACTTTTCCGTCTACAAATGGTACATCCAATTTTTCACTCACTCATCCAACAATATTTCCCACGACAACCCTATGCCCCAACGCAATTGGCCATTTTCGTTGATGATGAGGGTGGGGGCGGTGGCCAACAACAACAAATTTGGGTGGCTATTGCCATTTTTGAACAGACAAGTCCCACCATCTCATTGCTAGAGGAGGAGCAGTCCATTTGCAAATTAATAAGATGGATTGGCGTTAATGGATATAATGTAAAATTAGCTCTAAATAAAATTAATTTTATATCATAATTATAATAGTTCTGAACAGAGGAGTTGTCTCGAACTTTAAAAATCGAAATTCTCGAATCGAAATTTTTATTCAAATTTTAAAAAGTAAAAAGTTATATTTTATTGAAAAATATTATAAAAAATTAAAATTTTATAATTTTAAATTAATCCATTTTTTGATTAATAATTGAATAAGGGATAAAATTTTTTTGGCATCAAAAATAGTTTTTGACTTTAAATAAATCAGATACCGGTAAATCTTATACCAATTTTGTTGATTTTATCGAGACGCATTGAATATTATATTATAAAAATTCTTCTTTCCTAGTCCATTAAAATATTTAAAACCAAAAAATGAAAATAATCCAAATATACTAAATGAGTTTGTCTGATACCTCGCTCACATAAAAACTGCAAAATTTTTGCAGCAAAAAAGATAACGGAAAAAGAGGAGAGCATTTGATGCATGCAGTTTTTCTGCAAATTTGGGTGCTCACATAAAAATGCAGAAACAGCAAAAAAGTAGCTGCATGCAGTTTTTCTGCAAATTGGGTGCTCACATAAAATTGCAGTTTCTGCAAAAAAGTTGCTGCATTTGCAGAAAATTTGAAATGATCGGCCGATCATTTTTTTGCAGCAAATTTTTTGCTGCAAGTTCTAAACGCATAGGAAAAGGCGGGAATTTCGATCCCGAAAAATGTCGTCGGGGGTTTTCGACTATGCTTAATCCAATGGTGCTTTTAAAAAATTTTTTAGATTAATTTTGAACCAATTTCGGATTTTTAATTTTGTAATGAAATTCTATTGCAAATTGCTGGGTGGTGCTCACATAAAAACTGCATACAGTTTTTCTGCATACAGTTTTTCTGCATGCAGTTTTTCTGCAAATTTGGGTGCTCACATAAAATTGCAGTTTCTGCAAAAAAGTTGCAGAAAAACTGAATGCAGAAAAACTGCATGCAGTTTTTATGTGAGCGAGGCATAAACAAAAAAAAACAGAAAATTAAAAAATTAAAAAATTAAAAACATTCCATCATTTTGTGCAATTAATAAATTAAATGTAAAAAATATGTAAAATTGTAGCTGATTTTCTTATTTAATGTTAAAAAATTAAGTTAAAGAATGTGAAAGGATAAAAATGGATGAAAAGTTTTGAAAGATGCCGAGTTTTAATGAAACATAAAATGTCTGAAGGAACAAAAACATAATATGTTTGGAATAACAAACAAAATGTGTGAACAACAAAAACACACAATGTTTGGAATAACCAAAAACACAAAATGTTTGGAGAAGCAAAAACACATTGGAGGAACGAAAACACAAAATGTTTGAAGGAACAAAAACACAAAATCTTTGGAGGAACGAAAACACAAAATGTTTGAAGGAACAAAAACACAAAATCTTTGGAGGAACGAAAACACAAAATGTTTGAAGGAACAAAAAAAACAAAATCTTTGGAGGAACGAAAACACAAAATGTTTGAAGGAACAAAAACACAAAATCTTTGGAGGAACGAAAACACAAAATGTTTGAAGGAACAAAAACACAAAATCTTTGGAGGAACGAAAACACAAAATGTTTGGAATAACAAACAAAATGTCGGAACAACAAAAATACAAAATGTAAGGAGAAACAAGAAAAAATGTTTGAAGTAACAAAAACACAAAATATTTAGGAAAATAAAAACACAAAATCTTTAGAGGAACGAATACACAAAATCTTTGAAGGAATAACACAAAATCTTGGAGGAACGAAAACAAAATTTTTGGGAAAAGAAAAACACTGTGTTTGGATGAACAAAAACAAATATTTGAATGAACAAGTCAAAAATGGAAAAAAAAGCCGAGAATTTTGTGAAAAAATACGGAAGGATGGAAAAGTCCAAGATAGGGAAAAACTCCAATAATAAAAATAAAAAAAAATATTTACTCATTCATTGAAAAATGCTCCATCTTATTATCAATAAAATTTTTTACATTTTTAGCAATTTGACGAGAATGCAAGAGCCATGGAGAAATGCACTGGAATTGTGGAAATGTGCCAGGACGAGGCGCACGCAAATTGTCCAGAATGGCATTTATTTGTTCAACCATTGGATGATGACGACACCAACAAGGGATGTGGCCAAAATAATAACAATGTAGAATTTGCTGTTTTTGAGCATTTTGCACATTTGGACAGGGACAAAGAGATTTTTGAAAAAATTCGACAAAGAACCGAGTAAGTAATTTACACAATGTTGTTGACGAATATTTTCAATCACATCTTACTATAAAATGGGCACTATATTGCAGTTTAGGGGTTGGAAATGGAATGGAAAAAAATAATATAGAAGAAAAAGAAAATCGAAGAAGAAGATAATATAATGTTGAGGAAGATAATGATGAGCAGGAAGAGGAAGATAATGAAGAAAATGAAGAAAATCATCCTCAACTTCAACTCTTTTTCTTCATTATCGTTCTTCCGCATCCGTTTTTTCCCATCCAATCCCTAAGCTGCAATAGTGGCATAATATGTTGTAAATAAAAATTTTTGTGTTGATTGACGACAAACATTTCATTTTTTGTATGTACTCAAAAACCCTTTTTCTATTTTCTCCGTTTCGTTGGATCAATTTGTGTGAAAGTAACTTTAGAGAATGCTTTCTGAACTCCATTATATCTTTATAATATCAACAGAATTTATTTGCCACCTACAGATATTGCCCATCTCCACAACTGCATTTCCCTATTCGCTTGAATGTCAAAATTCCAATCGAAGTTTGTGATGGTGGAATTCATCAACAGCAGTTGCTAATGGCTCATTTGGATTTGCCATTTATCCAAGTGGAAACAGTGTCAATCCTTGAGAAACCACAATGGTGCTTGGCGGAAGAAAATTCGAATTCACATGAGAAGAATGAATTTTATGTTATGAAAAATAGCAAAAAAATAGAAGAGTCAACAAAAGACATCAATTTGAATTTGGCAAAACAGGTGCACATAGGAAAATGGGAAAAAATAAAATCGATATATATGTAAATGCATCTAAATTTTAGTTAATTTTGGGTGCGGTTTTTTTTGTCCACAAAAGTGGTGCTTTTTGTCCACAAAATCGGTTCTTTTTGTCCACAAATCAGTTTTTTGAGTATAACTTTTTAGTGCTTCATCATAGACCCCGAAACCTTATAACCATTTTATAGAGCTCATCGAGACGCGTCGATTGATATATATTTTGGGCCGATTTGGCCAAAATTTAAAGTGTTAAACCGTTTAAACCAATTTTGGTTTTGGTTTATAACTCGTTTAGTTTTGAACCAATCCTGACAAACTATATATCAATCGACGCGTCTCGATGAGCTCTATAAAATGCGTATAAGGTTTGGGGGTGTAAGACTAAGCATTAATAAGTTATTGCGTTGTGGACAAAAAGAACCGATTTTGTGGACAAAAAGCACTAATTTTGTGGACAAAAAAAACTTATCTCGTTAATTTTTGCTCAATTTTTAAATGAGATAAACTTATTTTGGCAAGAAAAATACTTATTTTGGCAAAAATCTTTCGTGTAGAAAAATATTCTAAATTTGAGGTCATATAACTTGGCCAAAACTAGGTATTAGGGTTCAGGGCAGGATGGGGGGGGGGGGGGGTGGACCAAACACTTTTTTGAATATTTTTTGATCGAGGTAAAACTTTTTTCTCTTGTGATATCCTTAGACGGATGCCAGATTCGGTGTAAAATTAAATCAATTTTACAACAACTTATTAATTCTGTATTTTATTTTAGGCAATTGCATAAGTCCTTATTAAAGTAAAAAACTTTCTTATTATAGTTGAATTAATTTATTTATCGTCACACGGAAAAAGAGGAGAGCATTTGATGCATGCAGTTTTTCTGCAAATTTGGGTGCTCACATAAAAATGCAGAAACTGCAAAAAAGTAGCTGCATGCAGTTTTTCTGCAAATTGGGTGCTCACATAAAAATGCAGAAACTGCAAAAAAGTAGCTGCATTTGCAAAAAATTGGAAATGATCGGCCGATCATTTTTTTGCAATTTCTGCATTGCAGTTTCTGCAAATTGTTGGGTGGTCACATAAAATTTGCAGAAAAGCTGCAAGCAGTTTTTCTGCAATGCAGAAACTGCAAATTTTATGTGACCACTCAGCAATTTGCAGAAACTGCATGCAGTTTTTATGTGACCGAGGTATAAGAAGAGAAATAAGTAAATGTAATTTAATCCTTTCCCTTTTTCATTCAGCTATTCAATACTTTGGCTTCTGTTTTTACACCTGGTCATTATAAAAATGTGCAAATGGATTTACTATTTTCCCATGCTGAATTGATCATAAAAATGACACTTCTCTCTGAATTGTTTCAAATTCGAATGCGAACAACAATACTAAATCAGCATAAAAATTGCCAATCATCATCAGTAGATATCCTTTGCAAATGTCAAATACATCCAGCAGCAGAGCTATTCCGCAATATTGCCATTTCATCTCGTCGTAGATTTTTATCTTTTGGCTTAGAAAATAATTTTTTGGTAGGTTGTCTTATGATAGCCACAAATGCTAGCTGCTATTTTGATAAAATAATAATATGTAATTATTATTATATAACCGGTGTTAGGCATGTCCACAATACTGTACAGTGCAAACAAATATAAATTTCTAGTTAGATTTTAATTAATTAATATAATATATAAATTAAAATTATAATATTTGCCATAGAAGGAAAATTTTATGACAACGACGAAAAATTTTGTGCCATCTATGAAAAATTTTGTGACATCGACAAAAAATTTTGCCCACCATCAGATAAGTTGGCTTAAAATTCATAAATTTTCTCGATGATGGCACAAGAATTTTTCGATGGCACATTTCGTCAATGGCAAATTTTGTTATTTTTTATATTTTATTCATTACTTAATATTAAAATAGAATTTGCAATTTATATTTGCACTATTTTGGACATGATCACATTTCCACAGCCTTTAATCTACTGTGGCGTTGACAAAGCGATTATTTTATAAAACCGGTTGCTGGGTCAAGAAATATATCCTAGTTCCTAGTAAAACGAATTAGAGAATTATTATGTATTCAAATAATAAATAATCTAATTTCTTGCAAAATTCAATGGAATAAAAAATTTTATCCATAATTTTCAGCGAAATCTGGACAATTCACCACTGAAAGAAATAATTTGCAATGCTTCTAATGGAATTCGCCTCATTTTTCCACATGACAAAAAAAATATAATTGAGGATATTTTGCCAATCCTTTATTCATATAATCCCGAAGGGAATGCAAAATGTGTGCTAAAATTATGCAATTCGCAGGAATACAGAATTTGTGAACAATTATTGGGAATTCTTTTAAAGGTGGGATTTATATAATAGAATTAAGGTGGCTAGCAGACATTTTCTGACGAAACAGTTTGGCGCCGATGGTGATAAAGCTGTCATGGCATTCTTAAGGGCATTTTATTTGCAATAAAATTCTCTATAAATTGATATTAAAAGCATTATAGCCAACGTTGAATGTTCACCGAGTTATGGACAAAAAACCGCCGGTTTAATTCAAAATATGTTTCCGCGGTTTTTTGGCCATAACTATTTGAATATTCAATATTGGCCAATGCTTTTTGTATAATTTTATAACTAATTTATGCCTAATAAAATGCCACAACAATTCTGGAATCAACTTTACTATTATCTAAAAAACCAGAGAATTTCGTCCACAGATAATGCAATAACTAATTAAAGAAATAAAATAGAAATTTAATTTGTTCGAATAATCAATTATAAAATCCTAATAATTAATAATGGGCATATAAATAAAAATAACATTTTTTTGCTTTTTTTTAAAATTTCATAAGTTTAAAAGAGCTGATTTTGTATAATTTAAATATATAATAATTTTCACAGGATTCCTTGTTGACCGATAACTCCAAATTTCTGGATGGAGAGAAGTATCAAAACAATTCATCATTAAATTCAATATATCATTTAAAAATGGAAATCGACGATGAATTTGACACGGGATGGAAATCTGTAATTGATAAAATCAACGCTTTTATGTGCCCTTGGGCTCAATGGAGGAAAATAGTAATGTTGATTTTTTCCATAATCTAAAAATATAGGAAAGTCAAATTTGAGAAAAAATGCACATTTTTCAATTTTACGAAACTATAAAGTTGAGAAAATCTAAATCGAAATTCCTCATTATTAGGGAGCGGATCTTTATGTCGCAAAAATTGCAAAATAGGTGCATATTTAGGTTTTTCGGAGAAATTTGCCATAAATAGGTTTCAAATCCCCAAAATAGGTAATTTTTTGGGTTTTTATTGCATTCCCCCAAAAAATGCCAAAAAAAGGTGGTCAAAAACATGATAAAATGTTTAAAAACACTATTTTTTGCATTTCTCATCGAAACTGAAGCGAACAAAAAATAGGTCAAAACCAAAAAATCCGCTCTCTAATTATAATCGCATTTTAAAAAAATGGTTAAAATTAAAACAATTTATTAATATTTAATTAGAGAACGGATCTATATTGACCAAAAATCGTGAAATTTGATGAAAATATTGATTAAAAATTGCCAAAATATTGACGTGGCAAAATATTGAAGAAAATTTTTGGAAAAAAAAAACAAAATATTTTAACAAAAATTCGAAAAAACGACTGTTTTTAGTATTCAAAATCATAAATTATCATTTTGATTTGATGTTTATTATTTAAAAAAAAATTATAAATTCATAATCAAAAAATTTTTTTACATTATACATTGATTTGGTTAAATTTTAGAAAAAAAAAATCAAAATTAATTTTTTCGCTTTTCAAAACTTTAAAAATATTCAAATTATTGACGGAAATTATGAAAAATTGCCAAAAATGACTAACAATATTAATATCAATATTGATGGTTAAAATATCCCAAAATATTGATGAATATCATGAAAATCAACAAAAACATTGATAAAACATTTTTTGCTTTGATTTCAAACTATTTTAAATTAGAAAATAAAATATTGATAAAATCCATCTTTTAGATTATTATTGAATTCTTTTAGAATTGAAAAAATTTTTATATGTAAATTTTAAATATTCAATGTTTAATTTTAATTATAGAGTGATGAGGCGGAACAAATTCATTTTGGAATCAATGCTGATTTTGTTTTGACAAATGCGAATCTGCAGCAAAAGCAAAGAAATGGCCCACAATTTTACATTAGGTCAATGTTCACACCAACCAGCGATGGATGTCGTTTAAAAATTTATCGCTACAATATATGGCAAGCAAATTTTAAATAATTTGATTAAAAAAAATTAATAATTTGCAAAAAATACATATCTTATTTTTAATGCCATTTTATTTGGACATAAAAATTAATTAGCATTTGAGATAAGGCCACATGTATTACATACATTTGTGTGTTTCGATGATATCTACAAATTGTTATAAGTTTTTTATTGTCCAAAAACAGTTTTCGATTAATTTAAAAATGAAAAACTAACTACTTTCTACTTTTTATATATAAAAAAAACTTTTTTGTTGCAAAAACATTTATCTACCCAATTTTAAATTATTAATATTGATATGTTGCAGCCGATCTCGTTTTTTAGCCGATCTCGTTTCCCGCATGTTCTAGTTATCGTTCAGCCTTACCAATAGCTCAGTCGATTCGCCAGGGTCGGTTTTCTTTATAAGATTTCAATTTCAGAAAGATTTGACAAGTTTGAACCAAAGTTATAGCCAAAAGAAATTTTCGGTTTACAAACCCGTTTAATTAGGGTAGGGTAGGACTAGGTTAGGGTAAGCATGGGTTTTAGGGCTAAGGTAGGCAGGGCTAGAGCTAGGAAAAAATTTTTAACGGCTAAGTTGATTAGAAACTGAGATATGGCCATTTTTCTGATTTTTTTTTAAACGAGATCGGCTAGCCGAATTCGAAATCGGCTGAAAAAAAAGAGATCGCCTGCAACATATATATCACTTCATTGTACTCACAGTGAGACGAAATTTCACGAAAAATTGCACCAAGAGGCCCAACAAATTGCAAAATGGTGGAAACGATGTTTTCAACTGGAGTATGCCTTTGATGGTGCTGCTATAAATTATTGTTAGTAGGGGGTGAAAGGAATAGAATTAACAATATCTAGCATTAATAATAAAAGGACAATTTATGTTATTTAATTTATAAAAAAAAAGGACAATGAAAAATGGAAATAAAAATTCATTTTACCACATATATCAATGTAATAATATATCGAGACTTAAAATTTTCGGCAATTTCAATTTTTTTCAGGGGAGATTATTAATATTTATTTAATATTTAAATATATAATCATAATGATATCTAATGGATATACAAACATCAATGAATAATTCTTTGATGAAAAAGTTATTATCTTTCATTTAAGATTTGATGGTAAATATTTTTTATTTAATATAAAATTTAATGATAAATAATTATTAATTAATAAGGCTCAATATTTCTAAAACTTATAAATTCTTACTTATTTTTTGATGATATTCATTTTTATTTAGTAATATTCCTCTAAGAAATTGTCTAATATGTAAGTGAAATAGGTAATGGTTGACTTTTATCCCAGATTTTTGAAAAAAAATGAAAATGTTATTTTTTGCTTTAAAATTTGATTTTAGAAATTTTCAAGGTCGGGGAATCCGAAATAGAAATCCATTTCATCATATCTTGCTATTATTAGTATGGAAACGTTGACTTTTACCAAGAAAAAGCAAAGGGGGAAACAAGGGCACATTTGGTAAAAAAAATTTTATGGAAAATAAAGAAGAACCAGAAATATTTTAATTTTTATTCAAATTTCAATATTATTCTAATAATTTCTTTTCAGCACCTTTTGATTGGCAACAAGATATTCGACACGATTGCTTGCGAATAATCGATGAAGATGAGCAGGAAATGAGAGAAAGTTGGGCAAAATATATAATGGCAAAATGGCTCGACAATTGGCGGAATTTTTATTAATCAGAAAATTTCATATTTTTGTGCCGTCCTGTTTTTCAAATTATAAAAATATTGTAAATATAATAAAATCCAATTCATTTAGAATATATTCGAACTAGGGTTCAGCGGTATCGGGATACCGGTCGGTATTAATACCGAAATACCGGGGTCTGGCCAATACCTATACCGGTTTTGACAATACCGCTACCGACCCCGGTAATACCGTTACCGATTTTCTAACCCGGTATTAATCGGTATTGACAAGCACCCCATAAAATGGCATTTTTGGCCAAATTTCAAATTTTTTTCTGGCCAAATTTTAAATATTTTTCTGGCCAAATTTCAATTTTTCTTCAAAATAGCATTTAAACCTAATTTTAATTTTTTATCAATAAAACAAGATTTTAAATTATTTTTTGTATTTTTAAAGTAAAAAATTGATTTTATAAATTTTTTTACCATTTTTTCATCAAATACCGAAATACCGACTAATATCGATACCGACTAGTGCCAAATACCGATACCGGATACCGAGTAGCCTGATACCGGCCAATACCGTTACCGATTTTAACCCCAAATACCGATACCGCCGAACCCTAATTCCAACTCCGGGATTATTTCTATTGAGAAATATATATATCAGCTTCAAAATTAAACTATATAATTCTTCTTTTTACCTTTAATAAGTAAGTGAAAGATTTATAATATTGGTGATGCTACACTTGCGGACCCGTCACTTGGGGATTTTTTTTAAAAAGTTCCAATTTATAAAAGTATTGGAAAATTTTTCGAGAAAAAATATTCCTCAAAATTTGAACAAACAGAAAAGATTATTTGTCTGGCAAAAGAGGTTGATTTTTTAGGCAAATCAGTGGGAATTTGAATTAAGCTTTATAAAACGGTTTTTCTATATTCCCAAGGTACGCGGAAGTCAAGAAGAATGTGCATGGTCCGGTTTGATCAAACCAGTTTAACAGATTCAAACTTTAGGAATTGATATAAGGGGTTAAAAATTAGGGTTATGGTAGGGGCGGCATTGGTTCTAGGGGCTAGGATTTAGGGTTCGGAGCATAGGATTCTCGCGAAGTCGGAAGTAAAACAGCCTAAACCCGATCTCGCGCACTACCGGATACCGGTTGAAACATCGAAACCGGCCAAAATATAGTAAAATATAACTAATACTTTTATAATTGGAGCTTTTTTAAAAAAAAATCCACAAATGTCGGGTCCGCAAATGGGAATCCGCAAATGTCGGGTCCGGAAATGGGAATCCGCAAATGTCGAGTCCGGAAATGGGAATCCGCAAATGTCGGGTCCGGAAATGGGAATCCGCAAATGTCGGGTCCGGAAATGGGAATCCGCAAATGTCGGGTCCGGAAATGGGAATCCGCAAATGTCAGGTCCGCAAGTGAAAATCCGCATGTGAAAAACCGCATATGTAAATCCGCAAGTGTCGGGTCCGCATGTGCGGATCCGCAAGTGTCGGCTAACCAATATTAATAATAATATTAGTATATAATATATTTATTGATATGATATGATGAACATGGTTGTTTATATATGAATTAGAATAGGAAGGAGTCGATTTCTGTTCCAACGATGCTTTTAGGTAAATTGGGAATTTCTGTCCTAATCTCTACTATGAAATTTGGAGATTCATATCTTTTAATAAATAAGCGATATTAACCTGAAATCAAACATGTTTTTAGTATTATTTGATTGAAGTCTCAAGAAATAACTTTCGTAAATCATATTCTCCATATTAGATTTTTATTTTCCATTCTATTTATACGATTTTTATCCTTATTTATACCATAATATTCGATGATTCATATTTTGTAATTTTATTCATTTTTGTAAATTTTTAGTAAAATACTAAAAATATTTTTTAAATGTATTTTAGTTGAAATAATAGAAAGAAAATGTAAATATACTCTAGTCAGCTTCATTTTATCTCTTTCCTCCTTTGTAAAAAAATACATTCAAATTTTTACTAGTTCTAATTCTAGTGCATAATTATTATTATAATTTTCAAATAATGGCTTACTTTTTTGATTCTTTTTTTTTTGCATTTGGCTAAATAATATGTAATCAGAAATTTTATTTTAAACATGATTTGAAATAGTATTTTATTATTTAGCACTATTTTTTAAATTTATATGTCATCATTATTTTCGATGAATTATTATGATTAACTTAAAAATAATTTTAAAAATGAAAATAATTTTTCGTTTAAATTCTAAAGATAAATCTTTATTTTTTTATTACAATTCATATACAATTTTTGCCATCAAAATTCAAATGAAGGAAGTACAAGGCAGTTTCGGATGGGAAATTTTATATATCCAGCCAATATATATTTCAATCGACGCAACATTGACTCAATTGATATTAATTTTTATTCAGCAGTGCTCGCATTTGTCCTTATTTTATAAGAAATGCCCTTATAAATTGATCCTCGTACTTATTATTAAAATGAAAATGTCATTATATATATAAAAGAATGTCCTTAAAAATCCCGAAATGTCTTTATTGTCCTTAAAAATATAAATTTTGATAAAAAAATTGTTATTTTTAATTTTTTCTTTGTATTTTGTTTTTAATATTAATTTCTTCTTTATTTATTGATTTAAAACCATCTTAGTAAAGTATTATTCGATTTAAAATTGTTTTAACAGGCTTTATTTATTTTTACTAATAGCAATTAATTATGAATTCAAAAAGAAAATCTTCATACAAACCCGATTGGGAATTTGAAGAATTTTAATAGCATTGTTTTGGACTATATTGATCGTTGGTTCCAATTGAAATATCTTATAGAGAGATAGTGATATTTTTCAGATACATTTCTTCCAAGCCAATAAACTTTTGAAACTTTTCTTCCATAGTTGGCTTGGCATTTGGCTGGCTTTGGTTGTTTTTGTTTTGTATTCTAGTTTTCATCCACCTTTAAAAATATCATTGTTTGGCCAGAAAAAGAATGCACACAAACACATTGCTTGTGTATTTATTTCGGACGATAAAGATGATATGCCGCTGAGTGGATTGGAATTTGGATTCATTGCGAAATGATGCAACATAAAAATAAAACTAAACATAAACAACTAGCGAGCCCAGATATGTGTCAAAGTAGAATTTAAGTTCAAATTTACATAAATAAGCGATAGAAAACAACATTCATCATGATCATTTATTTATTTTTTTGGCCATAAGTTTTATAGGAAAAAATTGTTCATTTGATTATGAAAGTATACTCATTTCGACTTTTTGCTTTATTTCCGATTGTTTATAATAATTATAAGAATTTGAATTTTTAATACTTAATATTATTGAACTCTATAGATTAGATATATATATATATATATATGTAATGTATATGCAATTTTTTCACGAATTCTTACTAAATTTTAATCTGCAATTATTAATATATTTTATGCAAATTTAATTAATTTTTATTTTTAATATTGAAAATTCTATTTATACTTAATTGCAATTATCCATAAATCGAATATGCAAGCTGGTAGCAGTGGCTTAAAAACAAATGCTCCGAACTTGCCAGCAATTCCTCCGAACTTGCAAGAAATTTTCATTTGGCTTGGTCAGCAATACAAAAGTCAGATTTCATTTTGAATTTCGGGGAAATAGGTTTTATATAAAGATGAGGAATTGCCATACATTTTCTTTTGTTGCATTTTTACTTTTTGCCATTGGGATTCCACATTTTGGGTATGAACAGAGGGATCATCAGGTGATACAAAATTTAGGGAATGATTTATTCGTTGATGGGCATAGAGAGGATTTGGATTCCCAGGATCCCTAATAGCAGAAATACCAGATGGAATTCGATTTGGAGGGGGATTAGGATTTCCGTAGGCCTTCCATTCGTCGCTAATCACTGTAGTTCCGGGTAAAACAAATTGACGAATAATTGGCAGAAGCGTGGCTGCATCCCTTCTTTCGTCTTCCAATGGATCCAATGTAACCATAAAGCACTTCTTCCCTTGCGATCCCCTTTCGACACCGCCAAATAACCAAATTTGATCCTTTTCCTTCTCCGAAATTCTGCCCCGATTGTATTTCCTGCGCACAATTAGTGTTTCGTCAACTTCAACTATTTTGCCTATTTAGAAATCAAAATTCAATTTCTATTCCAATTTTCTACCTTCGCCTCCGATTTGAATAGGATTCCGAGCAAAATATTGAGCACAAACATCTCTGCAAAAATTTCGCCAATCAACAATGGTATGATCGTTCAGCCCCATTTCCTTTTTGATGTCTTCCTGTGTGCCATATTGACATGCCCACCAATAAGTAAAGGCGAAAATTTGTTGCGTTGTCAAGTGGGATCCAGCAAAAAAGGTGCCTTGGAGAAAGCCAATTTGTTGTTTTTTTCCATCCGGATGTTGAGCATTATTTTGGCAACGATAAATCCCATAGCGTTTACCAGTTTCTGGACGGCCTAGGGTCATTCTTGCACCGCATTTTGGGCAAATCCGTTGTCGATGGAGTAGTCCTAGCTCTTTAAGCCAATTGTCGAATTCAGGAGGAGCTAAGGCTAATTTTGCCGCTAGTTGTTTCATAGTAAAATTACGCAGTTCTTCCATTTTTATTTTGTGTGAAATGATAAAGATGGTAAAAATGTCACTATTTTATACTAGCTAAGAGAATTCATTAATCTATCTCTGATTCATTCCATTTCACTGATTATTATTATTAATTTAGTGTAAAATTTTAATTATGAGAATTTAATAAAATGAGAATTTATTTAATCCATTTCAGATTCCCCTTTTCATCGTTGACTCCCTTCCTCCATCTTAGTGATGGGAAATTTGATTGAAGGGACTTGACATTTTCCCTCCAACCAATTCTC
Organism: Pratylenchus scribneri; assembly: GCA_030063045.1. Lineage (NCBI taxonomy): Eukaryota > Metazoa > Nematoda > Chromadorea > Rhabditida > Pratylenchidae > Pratylenchus > Pratylenchus scribneri. The sequence continues at coordinate 294,936 of JAQSEB010000108.1, read as the reverse complement.
TCTTCCATCCTCTAAAATACATAAGTGCCATTATTTGAAGCTGTTTTTGGCCTGGGACTATAAGAAATGAAAAGAAATTTATATAATATATAATTATAATTTGAGATTTATATAATATAATTTTTTATCAATATAATATAATAAATATTGTACATTAATATATTTCCATTTTTTCAGATAGGCAAAATCATTGGTAAGGGTGCGAAATATGCCGGAACAGGAAAACGTATCGGGCCATTTGCAGTGCAATTTGATATGAATGCTGTGAAGGAACATGTTCTAAAGAAGAAAACTAAAGTAAACATTTTATAATTATAAAATTTTTAATTTCTAATTTTCATTTTTAGATGGCAAAATCAATCAAATTACAATGCTTGAACAAGAGCATTAAATTTTTCCCGGCGCTCAAAATTAAAAACACAAATGAACCAATCTACACTTACTATGAGAAAAATGGCATGCCCGTCTTAGACATTTCAGAAGCCAGTCAACAATATTTTGAAAATTTGGAAGAATGAAAGAATTCACAAATTTAAGATTTATTCTTATATTGCCTTTAAATTTTTTCTAAAATTGCCTACATTTTAAACTATTTTGGTTATTAAATAACTCAACACTCTAATTCTCGAATCATTGTCGATTCAATTTTCATTGCATTAAATTAATGCCTTCAATGTTGATTGTATCAATCATTTTATTCATAAATTTTTAATTAACATTTAATTTTAAATTAATTTTATTCTAAATACAAACCAGAAAAATATTTTTACTTTGAATAATAGAATTAGTTGAATATAGTCATATTCAAAATTTTAAAAGGTAAAAAAATACAAAATTCTTTTTTCGTAATTGTCTTTTTATAATTAAATATTTCTCTTCTCTCATCCTCTTTTTGGTTTATGTTGCTTGTGATTGTGCTGGAGCAGCATTTTCTGCTGCTGCTTCGCGGGAAGCCACCATTGGATTCACAATTGCCGCCAATTTTGTCAAATAATCGTCCATTAATTGGCAATGATCATAGGAGGCGATGATTGAGCCAATATTTGTAGCATTGGCTTTTGGACCATTCGGTGGGAACGGAGCAGCAAGCGGGACACTAAAAATGGCCCCCATTGGCCCAGATTCGCCGAAAAAAAGAGGAAAAATATTCACATTATTTTTTAAAATTTTTAAATTATAAAAATTTATTAAAACTTAAAAACCAATTTTTGCTTTTTGATTAATTTTAGGAATAAATGCAAAATAAAAACTCATTTATATTTAGGGTTTTTTTTCAATTAGGGAACGAAAATTTTTTTTCAAATCTATACCCAAATAAAAATAACCAATAAATAAATAACTAATTTTAATAATATTCGACCAAAAAAAAAATTGCGAAAAACATCCAAAATAATAAAAAATTTATTAAAAATTTATTAACCTTTAGGAGGACGCATTGTTTTGGCTAAATCCTGGAGTTCAGCTTCATTCAAGCCAAGCATGAATGAACGAAATTGTTGGCACAAATTCAGCATTGGAACATCACCCTTTTGCATTTCCGCCTAAAAATTTGCGAGATAAATTCATTCAAATCTAAAAATGAATTTTACCAGCAATGCCTTTGCTTTGTCTTTGGTGGTCCCATCCGGCGTTTGGTCAATGAATTTTTGAAGTAAAGCCAATTTTTCGGTATAACCATTGACAGCCATCTAAAAATGATAAAATGGTTAGCCGACATTTGCGGACCCGACACTTGCAGACCAAAAGGTTTGGTACCATAGATGGTAAAGCTGATGTGACAATGTATTGTATGGGCATATTATTAAGCATAAAATTAACTACAAAATGATATCAAAAGCATTGACCAATATTGAATATTCACCGAATTATGGCCAAAAACCGCTGTTTTAATTAAAATTGAGTCTCTAGTGGTTTTTTGGCTATAACTCGGTGAATATTCAACATTGGCCAAAGTTTTTGATATCATTTTGTAGCTAATTTATGCTTAATAAAATGCCATAGACAATGCCACAGTTACCATCTTCGGCACCAGACCGTTTGGTCTGCAAGTTCCGGTTCCGCAAATGTCGTAATACGGATAAAATTTGTCGGTTTTTACAAAAATATTTCTATAATAGGAAATAATGAAAAAATAGCGGAAAAAATACATATTACTATAATTTTTTGTTTTAAGCATAATAAAATAGTGAAAATTTTTGACCCCATCATAGGTGAGAGGACCATCCCTTTACTTTTGCGGATTTTTTAATTGGGCTAAAAATTTGCCAATAAAACATGGTAAATTTCTTTTATTTTTATTAATATATATAATTTTTGAAAAAATTTTTTATTGTAATTTTGGACTCAAATTTATAATTTTAGGAAATATACTTTGAATTGAAAATTATTATTTTCGTTGGCATCTGCGTTCAATTGGTCCTTGGTTTCGTGCATGAAACCCAACATTTTGGTGGCTGCTTTCAATTCATCCATTGGCATTTTTGCAACTGATTGGCTAATTTGGGCAATTTCTCTTTCGCCTATGGCTGGCGGCCCATTTGGCCCGCCGCCCGACGACGATGATTGTTGTGGCCGGGCATTGACCGGCAGCAAAAATGAGGCAAAGGAACAAAAAAGGATAGAGGCGAACAACATATTTTCCCGCAATGAATTGATGAAAATGGGTGAAAATAGCAATTTATTCTGGAAATTTAAATATTTTCGATTTTTTATAATTGCACTAAACTGATAGTTTGAATTTTTTAAAGACTTTATTGAAAATGAAAATCGGCCAAATTTTTTAATTTTGATTTTAAGAGTGGCAAATTCGAACTTTTCGTTTTTGAGCAATTTATAAGTTGAATAATTTAAATAATTTTTTTTTTTTGATTCATTCCATATGAAGGAATTTTTACTATTACGTTTTGCGGAATAAAATATATGTTCAAAAATTTGAAAATAATGGGAGAATAATTTATAATCAACAATGAGCCTCCTCACACTTAAATATGGGGTGGTCCAAATTATTAATTAAGAGGAAATGTAAATCCCCTAATTTGTTCAACAAATTTTATTTTATCTCATTAAAACAAATTTTTGAAATAACCGAAAAGGGATAATCTTTTTGTTTGTGTGCACATTTTGACAATATTTGAAATATTAAATTTTGGTAATTTGATTTGGATGGGATTAGAATGGATTGAAAAATGAAAATTTAAAAATTTGGATTTGTTTAATGATCATTAAATTTATATTGTTCATTGACAAAAATGTGCACTAAAACAAAGTGGCAGTAGACCTAGAATAATCCACATAATGCGCACAATATTCAATGATTGATGATTATTAAATTATAAAAATTTTCATTAATAAATAAAATCCGTTATTTAGGAAAGGTTAGATATGGGGGGGGGATGGATGGATGAATGGATTAATAATTAATTTAATCTGGAAATTTACATTCAAATATTTATTATTTTTATCTTAAATCAATTTAAAATAATTTTAAGCATTGGGTTTGTGTTTTTATTAGATTATATAATTTTTATTTAGTAGTTGTCGACAAAAAGAATCTTATTTTGTCGACAATAAAATCTTTCTCTTTCTTTTAATTGATTAAGAATCTGAAGTGATTCCCTTCCCATTGACAATTTGATTCATGACTCCATTAAAAAATTTTCAAATTCAGACAAATGGTATCAAAAATTCAGATTTTGGGGTCCAAATTCAGACATTCTGAAAAATGCTTAAAATACAAAGAAAAATTATTTATTGTTCCGTAAATTCATTTAAATTTCATATGTTTCCACTTCCCAATATTTTTTGAGATTTTTTTGTGACAAAAACAAAAATTTTTAGGAAGAAATAGCTCGATAGAGACAATTTTGTCTCAAAAATTGCCGCGCAGCGAAAAAATTAGACATTTTTTTATGGAAAATATGATATTTTTCTGAAAAACAAGATGAGACATTTCTGAAAAATCAGCACAGATGAGAGCTTTTGATTGACATTAGAAAGAAAAATGTTCAGCAGAAACATTAAACACATTGCTAAAGATTTGTACAAACCGAAATATTGAAGCAAAAATAAAAAAAAATAGAAATAAATTTTTAAATGTAATCAATAATGAACTTTTAAATTATAAAAATTCAAAGAAAGAAGGATTAGAGGCATTGGAAGGTTTGTCTATTCTTCTTTTTTTATTATATGGGCCATCATTTGGAATTGGTAAAGTTTCATTTTCAAGGACTTGTCTGAATTCCCTGAATTGCCATTTGTCCTTGTCAAAGTGCACATTTCCCCTCCTTTTAGTCCTCAATCATTATTACCCCTATAGTTTGCCTCTCCACTGCGATTGCTTGCCTTTTTTCAATTCATTTATTTCTGCTTTAAATTCTTCCCCAATTTTTTCCATTCCTTCTTTCATTCATTTTTTCCATTCCTTCTTTCAATTCCTCCTTCATTTCGTCCATTTTTTGGCCCAAATGCAGGAGCATTTGAATTATTTCCGAATTATCCCCGGTGTTTGCCTTAAATTATTTATGAAAAATAAATTTTAACATTACTTTCAAAAATTAATTAAATATATAATTATTTTAATGAAATTAAATTTGAATTAATTTTATTATTCCTACATGGTTGCCAGTGCCAGCCGAACTTGAGGAGGGCAAAATTTCCGTATGATCCGTGTTCTTAAATAATTTATGAAAATTTATTTAAAAAATTAATTAAATAATTATTTTATTGAAATTAAATTTGAATAAATTTTTTTATTCCTACATGGCTATCAGTCGAATTTGAGGAGGCCAAAATTTCCGTATGATCCGTGTTTTTCTTAAATAATTTATGAAAATTTATTTAAAAAATTAATTAAATAATTATTTTATTGAAATTAAATTTGAATAAATTTTTTTTATTCCTACATGGCTATCAGCCGAATTTGAGGAGGCCAAAATTTCCGTATGATCCGTGTTTGTCTGAAAATTGATTTAAAATATAATTTTCGAAATTAAATTTTTATTAAATTTATTTATGCCTAAAGCCTACATGGGTGCCAGACGAACTTGAGGAAGCGGCTTTGTATTGTGGGCACCCAATGATGAACCAAAGGAATAAAATGAATAATTGAAGTGAAACATTAGCCATGTCAAAAAATTGTCTCAGACTAAATTTAATTAATTATGAAAATTAAAAATAATAAAAATTGAGGAATAATTTTTTGAGGTTGGCATTTTATAAAATGAAAGAGATGAATGGAATGAAAGTGGGAGCTTAGGAATATATGTACATTCCAGGACATTCTTTATGGTTGGCATTTGCAATCCTAAAATGAGGGGTGAAGGAAAATTAAAGAAGGATTGAGTCAAATTATCCTCAAGTCAAAGTAAATTTTGGCTATTGGGCATTGGAAGTGATTTAATTTGGCAAAAAAAAAACGCTGAATTTGACAAAAATTCTCCGTGTCGAAAAATAATTAATTTTTAAGGCCATATATCTTGGCCCATTAGGCTGTTTTGCTTCTGGCTATTCCCATCCCACTCTGGAGTTCTAACCTACCTAACGCTACCTAAGTTTGACTTATGGACCAAGATATATGGCCTTAAAAATAAATTATTTTTCGAAAAACGAATAAGCTTTTGTCAAATTCAACTTTTTTTTTGCCAATTCTTATTATCTCATTGGGCATTTGTGTAGGAAAATGGTAATTTGAAATTGGAATAAACAATTGAGGGAAAATGGAAAGGGGGAACTTTGTGATTTGTTTCTGGCAGATTTTCCTGTTTGAGGCGAGAGAATATGGGTTGGTGGATGCTTTTGCAATTGTTTGGTTTGGAAGCTTTGATTCGATTCAGGCGACCCCATTTCATTTCTCCTCATCTCCTCCCCATTTTTTGGGATGGAAATTGGCCCCTCAAAAATGAACAACACACAGCTTCCAATCAATTGACGCAATCCTCCTCATTACACATAAAACCTTCATTTGGTTTGGGGGACTTGCGCACGCTAGCTCATTTCTCTCTATTAATCATTTTTTCCTGTCAATTGATTGGAATTAAGAAAGGTCGTTTATTCCATTTGTTTGAGGTTGGAATTGGCAAAAAAATGAGAAATTAAAGGAAATATACATTATACATAGACTGTGGATGAGTTGTCTGAATGAATTGATTGGAAGAGTTGAGACGAGAATTTTCGTTGATATTTGCCATCCAAAAATTCTGAGATGAATGGAATTAAAAGAAAAAAAATGAACATTGGTGGTAGAGCAGCAATGCAGCAGTAGGGAAACTTAAAATTACTCCCCCACGCCTCACATTTCACTCTCTCAACATTTGGCTCAATTCGTTTTTTTGGCTCTACCCCGAAACATCCAATTCATTTATTGTGCAATTTTCAGATATGGTTTGTGAATGGTCATTATAATGATAAAACTGCTTGGTCTATAAAGAATTGTAAAAGACATAAAGTTAGCTAACTATTAATTGAGAGGTGAATATCATAAAGAGTTGGAAAATCCTAGTTTTAATTTATCATTTTTTTCCTTTTTGCTTTACCCATTTGAACTTTATCCTAATTTCTTTTAGCGGTTCAAGGTTAACCTATATATTTTATAATTATTTAAAAACAACTCTCTCTTTATAATATTATATTCATTTTAGTGATTATATTTATTCTCAAGGACACCCAATTTTGCGCCAATAATTCCGAATACCCGGAAAATTGTAGCTTTAGAGGAATTTGTATCGATGAACCGGAATGCCCATCTGTTGGCAAGCTTTGCTATCATTTTTCTCAATGTCCAAAAAATTGGTGTTGTAAGCTGTACTGCAAAGGCAAATGCGTTCACTAGAGGATTCTGTTATAGATGTAGTGGATAAGAACTAAGATCTAAGAATATACTTAGATTTTTGATGAATTTTGTTGGTAAATAAAATTAACATACATTCTTAATTTATCGTTTATTTTGAAGGATAAAATTGATAAAGTTGATGAAGTAATTTTGTGAAAATATCTTTTTCATATAAACATTATTTTTATTATTTTCTTTATTATTTTCAAGTGCTTCAAATGATTTCATTTTTTATTGAACTTAAGGATTTAAAATCAATTGAGAATATTTATCATAATAAAAAAGAAGTGTATTTATTATAAATTCTAATTATTTTTTATAATTTTTTTTAGTTCAAAAAACTTTGAAATTTAATGAATTACTTATTGAATTAAAAAAATATCAATAAAAATGCAAAAAATAAACTAAATTAGAAAAGAACAAAACGCAACATTTTATAAAATGAATATATTGCTTCAAACTGCAAATTCGTATATTCAACTTTTATTACACTACTAGCTCAGGCGAACGCCCTTCGGGCGTTCTTCTGAGCTAGTCAAATTCTTCTTTCTCTAACTTATATCATTTTCTCTAAATTCTTACACCAACATTATCATTTCTCTCCAACCTCCCTTTTATCTATTACTTTATGTTATAACTCTACACTTTCCTTTTGACAAGTTGTATGTTCAACACATGCAACTTACCCGGCAAAGTGTATTACAACCATTAACCCTTCAAATCATTCAATTGGCCATAAGTCCCCAGGTACTTTTCATAAAACCATAAATGCTAGCTCATTTGATTGCTCTTGAAAAGGGCTTTAACTTAAGCTATAAATCTATCCATGTTACCGGCCTTACAAACAAAAGGCCATGGCACAAACATCCCCTTCTTGTACCCAATATGTTAAATTGGCATATCTCCCCAAAATCTTTAATTACAACAATGATTCTCATACCAATCGATTACTCTTGAAAAGAGCTTTAACTTGAGCTATAAATCAATCCATGTTACCGGCCTTACAAACAAAATGCCATGGCATAATTCCTTCCGCCCTTCCGCCAGCCAGCCCTCCCTCCACCATCCTTTCAACTTACTCTCTTCCTAATTTCCTTTTCTTTGTTTCAATATTAAGCACAGTCTACATCTCTCTCTCTCGCTTTCTCTCTCCCCCAGCAGCAGACCAATCCTTTCTTCCTTTCCCCATTCTCCCTTTGTGTTAGAGAAAAAGCGAATTAGTGTGTAACATCCAAGATATTCTAAAATTATATATAGGATTATCAATTGCTCTGTGCTGTTCTAATCTCATATCTCTATCTTGATCTGTTTCATTTGCTATTCGATTTCTATCATAATTTCTCTGTTTTTCAAGTCTCAATCTTTTCTGCTGTTCAGTTTCATTTGCTCTTTGCTTTCTTTTTCTTTCTGCTGGTGTGATTCTTCTTGCTTTTCTTGTGGTAATACTTGAAACAATACTTTGTGTATCTTGATCTGTATCTAAGTCAATTTCTAAATCTAATCCTGAAGAAATGTCCATTTGCTCTATTTCTAATTGATTTGATGTGCCAGATGGGCCAGTCTGATAATCGAACATTTCATTATCTAAATCATTTTCATAATCAAAAGCTAATCCAGAATCTACTGGCACTTGTTGCAATCCAATTTGATTTGACGACCCAGCAGATGTGCCAGGTTGCTGATCATCTCTAATCAATACACTTCTTCTATTATTCATTTCGCTTTCATCAACAAACCATCTTGTTCTATTAACATATCTATTTTCTTGAACTGGATCTGTATCTAAATCATTTTGAAAACTTGGATTTTGATTTGGGCTTGAGCCCTGGGAGGTTCCAACTCCCCTATTATCTTGAACTGAATCATTATCTTGAACTAAATCATCATTTTCTGCTGCTTCCGTTTTCCGTCGTCGTCGTTGTTGCATTTGTCGCTGCATTGTAATTATGGATAGGTCTAGGACAGCGAAATGGAGAAAAACCACTCCTTTTATACCTCTCTCTTCAATTATTTTCAATGAGATACACTGCACATTTTTCATTTTAATCGCCCAATATATCTCTTACTTTTCTCTAGCTTCTTTTCCTCTCTATTTAACTCTATTTCTCTTCCCTTTTATCTATTACTTTGTTATAACTCTACACTTTCCCTTTGACAAATTGTATGTTCAAAACATACATCTTACCCAGACTTTCCACCGACAAGTTGTATGTTCAAGACATACACCTTACCCATACTTTTCTTGGGCAAAGTGTATTCCAACCATTAACCCTTCAAATCATTCAATTGGCCATAAGTCCCCAGCCACTTTTCTTAAAACCATAAATGCTAGCTCATTTGATTGCTCTAGAAAAGTGCTTTAACTTGAGCTATAAATCTCTCCATGTTACCGGCCTTACAAACAAAATGCCATGGCACAAACATTTCCCTTCTTCGTGTACCCAATATACTCAAATGGCCATAAATCTTAAACTAACCAACAAAAAACAATGATTCTCATACCATTCGATTACACTTGAAATGATCTTTAACATGAACTATAAATCTATCCATGTTACCGGCCTTCTAAACAAAATGCCATGGCACAAACATTCCCCTTCTTCATGTACCCAATATACTCAAATGATCATAAATCTTCAACATTCTGACATACAACAATGTTTCTCATACCATTCGATTACTCTTGAAAAGAGCTTTAACTTGAGCTATAAATCTATCTATGTTACCGGTCTTACAAACAAAATGCCACGGCATAATTCCTTCCGCCCTTCCGCCAGCCAGCCCTCCCTCCACCATCCTTTCAACTTACTCTCTTCCTAATTTCTTTTTCTCTGTTTCAATACTAAGCAATAGTCTACATCTCTCTCTCTCTCGCTCTCTCCTCCCCCAGCAGCAGACCAATCCTTTCTTCCTTTCCCCATTCTCCCTTTGTGTTAGAGAAAAAGCGAAATAGCGTGGGACAAGATCGGTCCTCTAAAATTATATATAGGATGTATTTATTCACAGATTAAAAATTGTCATCAATATTTCCTTCAACTCTGAGTGTTAAAATAGCAACAACCTATGAATGTGATAATTTTATTGAAATAATTTTGAACTTAGCGAATTTAAAACCAATTTTTAATTAAATTTTTGAATAATTCAAATTCAAACCACATTTAATTTTATTTCTTTTTTCAAGTGCTAGCGCATTTCATCGAAAAGGTCGGAAATGCGCGTTTCATCGAAAAAGGTCGGAAATGTTCATATTTCAATTTAGAAGGGTTAAACCAAAAAACCAATGATGTTTTCGTATTCAACATATTCGAAAATCCTTAAATTCAATTTAAAAAAATATATTTGTAAACTAGCGAAAACATTGTTTTTATGAAATAGATGTTAAATATCAAAAACAAGGTTGTTTTTAAATGTTTTGGTGCAAACAATATAGGTTTTTAAAGTAGATTTAGAGGTATCGAACATGCTGAATCCGAATACATCATTGGTTTTTTGGTTTAATCCATCTAAATTGAAACATTTCCGACCTTTTTCGATGAAACGCGCAAACACGCTTTTTCCATAATTAAATTATATTTCATGAGAATATATTATTATATTACTTATTTTCATTCTTTTATTATTAGGGAAATAGAAATTATATTTATTTCTTAAAAATAAATATCAAAAATTCTTTTTTTGAATATTTGGGCCGAAATTACCAATGCATTACAAATATGAATCACCTTGATCCGAGTGCTTGGACGTTTTTTGAATGATGAATACGATTTTAAAAATGTCAAAAAATTGTTATTTTTCTATTTGTTTAAAATTGGTGTGAATCATTAATTTTTTATCAAATCGAATTATTTCCATTTCAAATTAAAAAAAAATATTAAATGTTTCAAAATTATTATATTTATTAAAAATATTTACAATTACTTGGCTATTTTTAAATATTTTAATATTTGTTACAAATATTACTCTTTTTCGATGGTTTTTAATTTTATTTTCAATCCCTTAACCTTTAATGAATGAATCAGATATTAATATTTTTAAAGAAATATTATTTATTAATTTTTTAATTTATTAAAAAGCTAATTTTTCCTTTCATCGATAAATCATCAATGTATTTAATTATTCAAAAAATTTTGGAATTTTTTAAAATTACTTTTTGCACTAATAAAAAGCAAATAAAAAGGTCAGAACATAGTTTCTAAAACAATATATTTAAATTGTAATTAAAGGATAATTATTTGGAGCCTTAGTGTTGTTTACATTTTGTTAATGACAATCCTATGGTTGCTCTACAAATACAATCAATTTTCTAAAACACTTCGAGTGCAATTCGAAATTGTAAGTAAATGAATTATATTTATATTCAAATTAATTCAAAGTGCTTTTTCTCCTTTATTCATACCGTTGGTGCTGCATTTATGGCCTATTGTTTTCTCATCAGCAAAGTAATTATATATAAATTAAAAAGACAGTTTACAAACTATTCCCCCTCCCCAAAAAAAATTTTTCCGATAAAAAACAAGTTTTATTCCTAAACCTCTTTTCTCCGAAAAAATGTTTCTTCCCCAATGACCTTAAAATTGAGAATTTTTATAAAATAAATGAAATACAATCTTTAAGAGGATAAGAAAAATCAAAATGTATTCAAATTTTATTAACATATAAATTCTTTTGGTGATGTCTTAAACTTATTAAACTAAATTTCCTATTCTTATTAAGTTCTAGAATAACCAAGCGCTTGCTTGTCTATTGTAAATCCTACACGACAAATCCTAATAACCTAACCAAGCTATCCTATCTAAACCTAATTTTGAGACCCTAACTAGGCTACTATACCTTCTCAAATATATTTAATCTGACCCAACATAAACTCCCTTCTCCAAGTTTTGAACCTCAAACTTTTCTGAATAAAAAATTAAATTTTAATTTGTAGTAGTTTGCTAAACATTTTAATTTAAAAAATACAAAAATTCTCACTTTTTTGTCATTCGATTAAAAAATGTTTTTTTAGGAAAAAAAAGGTATTAAGGAAAAAAATGTTTTTTTTTGGAATAAAGTTGACATTTTAATTTAAAAAATACAAAAATTCTCACTTTTTTGTCATTGGATTAAAAAAATGTTTTTTTAGGAAAAAAAGGTATTAAGGAAATGTTTTTTTTGAAATAAAGTTGGTGGAAATTTTTTTTTTGGGAAAAAGTTTTTTTTGAGGTGGTGAATAAAAGGTTATCAGTCACATTTAATTTTTTTTTGCATTTCAGTAACATTGCGCATTGTATGAGGGCCTACAAAACGAAATGCATCGTAGAATCACCATATGTAAAAAAGGGGAAACAAATCAAAACTAATATGAAAAAAATTAAATGTTTAGTAGGTGGAATTGGCCAAATCATTGGCATTTTCATTATTTATTTTTCTAATTTTTCCAACGGTTATAAAATATCCTCCATGTGGGCTTTAATTTGTGAAATAACAATAATATTATTCCATTTTCTCCAACTTTTTTTTATCAGCTCCAAGCCAATGGTAAATAAATATTTTAAATAAATTTAAATTATTATAATTTTAGATAATTGTTCCAAAGGGATCAATCATTCCAATTTTTGGATTTGCTCATCTTTTATTTGCAAATGGTTGCAATTTTTTCACTGATTGGTTTGCGATTCAATATTACAAAAAAAATGTTGATTCGGAAAAAATAATTTTGAGTTAGTTTTTAAATTATTCATTCAATTTAAAATATATAGGTGAAAACGATTCCACCACGTACACATTTTTACATTTTACTTGGGCAATGTCACTACAAAATTCGATTTGGTCTTTTTATGCCATTTTTAGAATTTGGGAAACATTATGGAAAGATGAAACCAAAAAACACGGAAAAAATTTATGGAAAAACGATCAAAAGATTCAAGTGCCAAATACTTCATCCATATTCACTGTTTAATGCATTCCCCATACATCATATTTCCATTATTTAAGTTCACTTTATTGTTTTAAAATTATAAATTCCATTTCAACTTAAAAAAATTAATTTTTTATTTTATTTCTTTTTAAAAAAGCCATTTTTATCGTTTTATAAAAGATATTAAAATTTCATGTTATTTTTTATTTCATATATATTAATATAACTAATATGTACTCATTTTTTTAAATTATTGATTTATTGACATAATTTTCGCCGTTGATTGTGAATTGTAAACAATTTTTGATATTATATCAAATTATTCCATTGAATATTATTATAAGTTTGAAAAAATTATTTTGATGAATATTCCCCAGCTTTATCGATTTTATATTTAAAACAAAAATACAAACGAAAAATATTAAATGTAATTAATTTTATTTAATAAGGAATTTTCTTCATCAAATGTATAATTCTTCATTTCTATCCACCACATCTAAAACAAAATCCCTGAAATGCGGCACCAACACTTGAACAGCACCAATTTTCTGGGCAATCGGAACTATAGATACAAGTCATGGCACAAATCGGGCATTTCGGTCCATCATTACAAATTCCTTTGTAGCAACATTTGTCAGGACATTCGGAATCAGTTGAACAGACTTGAGTGGCCTTGAGAATAATAATTTATATAAATTTTTAATTAAATTACCACCACAATCAACGGTGAAAATGATGCCAAAAGAATGATTAATTTGAAGAAAATTGAGTACATTTTTGTTAATTTTATCTTATAAAATAAAATAGATTGAAATTTTAAAAGCTTTATAATATCATAAAAATTGGCTTTTAAAATGGAATAAAAATGAATTTATTGAATTGAAAATGGAATCATTTTTATTAAAGCCATAAATTGGATTTAAATAATGGAAAAGGATGGGAAGAATGTATTAAAATTGAATATTAATGAAAGAAAAAATTGTTCTTGAATTTTTTAATAGTTTTTTCGTCTATTTATTTTTATGGTTATCAATTCATTTTTTCATAATTTTTCACAAATTCTTAAAAAAATGTTTTTTTAGAACAAGATTTTTCTTTGCAACCACTGCCATTATTTTCCATCTGTGTTGAATTGAAAGGCGTAGCTGAAAATTAGAACATTTGAATATTGCATTCAGGAATAATATGAAATTGTTAAAATTTTCTTATGGCAAATTTATACAGTATTCCAGGCTGAATAATTAGTTTAGCTTGGATTTTAGTTAAATAAAAACTCAGGGGGTGCCATCTCCAAAAATTCGGTAAAATATATGGCAAAAATATGCATAATTTTTTGAAATTTGGCAAAAATAAGGCATATATGCGTTACAAATTGTTAAAATGCAATATAAATGCTTGTATTAATTTTTTACTTTATATTTTACTTGCGCTTTGATTTATTTGAGCAATTTTGGCTTTGAAATACTGATTTTTTTAAAATTGCCCCATTAGAAGAAAAATTGACCAAAAATGAGCTCGCAAGGGAAAAATTTTAGCCAACATTGATCCATATGGGGAGAAATTTTAACAAAAAATGGCCCTCATAAAATAGAATTTTAGAAAAAAAGGCAGTGAAGCGTAAAAATTTAACTAAAAATGGCCGCGCAGCCAAAAAATTTAGCAAAAATTTAATAATCCAGCAAAATTTGTGAAGTATGTCAAAAATATGGCATGACCAAAAATACGGCAAATATATGGCAGGGGTATCAAAAATAAGGAAGCGTAAATTTTTTAAAGACATCTTAAAAAAATGAATGCGATTTTAATTTAATTTAATTTATCTATAATTATTGATAAAAACTCATTGGCGTAAAAAATATTAAAAAATTAATTGCCATTTTAATTTATTTAAATTATACAATTTTAGGTATAATAAATATTTTAAAAATATTTTGTGATTTTAATTTATCTTAATTATCAAATGAATAATTTTTTACGATAACTTTACGCTAAAATAAGTGATTTGGGTGAGCTAGGTTTGTTCTCTGCCAAAATAAAATGAAAAATATTCCAGCATATAAAGAAAAAATTCGCAAAATTTATAATGGGCTCTTTTTCATGGGCAAAAAATGAATTGGGGTTGACCTTTGGCTTTTGCTTCGGGGTAATTTTGGATGTTTTATTATAAAAGAAGGTCGGGAATGGGAATATCCTTGAAATGGGAAAAAGAAATAATAAGATTGGATTTAATGATGAAGAGTATTTTTTATTATTTTTAATGAATAATAATTAAATGACAATTTCAACCAAAAAGATGAATTCTACTGGTATTAAGCCTTTTGCGGAACCGTCTTTTGCCGACGAAACGGTTTGGTGCCGTTGGCAATAAAGTTTATGAGGCATTCTTTATACCATTTTATTGGTAATAAAATTAGCTACAAATTGACATCAAATTCATTTTTCAATTTAGGGTATTCAACGAGTTATGGCCAAAAAACAGCCAGAAATACAATTTAAATAAACCAACGGTTTTTTGGCCATAACTCAGCGACAACCTAATATTGACCAATGAATTTGATGTCATTTTGTAGCTAATTTTATTCCCAATAAAATGGTGTAAAGAATGCCACATCAACTTTACCGCCATCGACACCAAACCGTTTCGTCCGCAAAAAGACAGGTCCTCAAAAGGCGGCTAGCCATTCTACTACAATATTATATTTTATCCTAATAAGATTAGAATTCCCTCATTCACACCTTCTGAATTTCAGTGAATTGGTAGCCTACAATTTGGAACCATATTTTGTCAATTGAACAACAGTTTAATTTAGTCTAATTTTTTAAAGCTCTATTTACATACTTTGGACAACGGGGCCAGCCCTTCCTTTTCCCGAAGCCAAATTTATAATTAGCCCATCGTTTTTTCTACTAGCAGCAGCCAAATAAATGACTTTTTAGAAATGCTGATAGGTAAGAGAGAATATAGGAAAGAGAGTTGGCAGAGTTGGGCTTTGGATGTACACAAGAATTTCTTTTCTTTTTATTTCTTTCGTCCAACCATACGCCATTCTATGTGTTTCGTCTTTGCCATTGGCATTATTGGCATTGGCACTCTTCTTTGCAAATAAATTGATTCCTATGGGTCTTCTACTCCTTGCCTAATGCCTAGCATAAAGTTCCTTTTTTTTCTTCTCATATGAAAAATAATAAATAAATAAATTTACTGATTAAAATACAAATTATTTTTATTAATAATATCCAAACATTAAGCAAAAAATTTTTTTTATTTTATTATAGAAATAGAAACAGAGCAAATTGATCTATTCGTATTTTATGCCTTTTTAGTTTTTATTGCATTTATTTTTGTTGAATTTGCTTGGCAATTCCCTCATAACATATGAAAAATTAATAAACTAATCGACCTCTCTGCTGCCCATTCTAAATTATTATAAGGAAAGCTGCTGAACATTTTCCATTTTATTATGGCAGAAAACATTTAAAAAATTACCCCTCATAATTAAATCCAATGAAAATGGCTATAATTTAATTATGTATATTTTCCCTAATAAGGCATTTCCCAAATAAATTCCCATCCATTCGTTTTTTTTATTAATCAAAATTGCCCCGAAGTCCAGAGGCCAAGCGCAACCCCATTGTGCATTTTGTGCATCAAAAAAAGGACGATGACATTTTTATTTTTGTGAGGGTGAATAAAATAATAATGAAGACAACAAAACAATTGATTTGTTATCCCTTGCCTAAATATAACATATTGACATCAAAAAAACAACGTCGATGGAAATTTCCAATTCATGGAGGTTTGTTTGTTGTTTCCTTTTATAATTTTTAAAATTTAATTTCTCAAAAAAGTATTGAGCGTTGAGCTCAAAAAGAATATTGTGTATGTCTAAAATTAATATAGGTCAAAATTAATGGGTTTAAAACCAAATACTGGAAAAAAAGTTCGAACGGTTTAATACCCTTTAATTTTGACCAACCCATAACAAATTTAATACCACTCGATTCGTAAGATCTACAAAATGATATAAGTTTGTAGGGTATAAAAGTGGTTTCCGATTTATTCGAAGTCAAAAACTATTTTGTGGGTTAAAAAAATAAGGCGAGGGATAAAACGAAAAAATGAGGAGACAAAAAGATATTTTATCTTTATAATTTTGGTTATTCTTGATTTTTCAAAACATAAAAAGCGCAAAAAATTGCATTTAATCAAAGCAAGATCAAATTGTTTAATATGATATGAATGTGATTAAAGAATAAAATACAACAAAAAGTTGATTTTTTTTATTATTTTAAGGATTTGACCTTCACTACGTTTTTGTCAAATTTATAACAATTTATGCCCAATTCTTTCTTTATTGTTCAATGTGCCAAGATTGCTGGACAGTGTTTATCGACCCCACCAATTTTGTCGGATTATTCATCGTCGGCTTTTACTTTATTTACGGCTTTTTCCCCTTTTTTATGATTATGGACTTGGATAGAACTATAAAAACAGTAAAATTTAGAAAGAACTAAAAATTTTAAAAATAGTATTCACAGAGCAAAAACGGTTTTAAAAAACGAATAGAGATTCTGCTTATTATATGATTTTATACAATTGAACTAAAATTGAAGATAGAATAAAAAAACTATTCAAAAAATTTCTGTTACCAATTTTTTCAATAAAAAATTATTTGAATCTTTTTATAAATTTTTTGTCTTTAAAATAATTTTAAAGATAATAATTTTTGAATATATATTCTCCCAAATATTCAGGAACATTTTTGGATTCGTTATGGCCGCATTGCCCACTATTTGGCGGTGGCTTTTCTCTGTTTTCTCTTCTCTGTGCCATTTATCAGCGAATATATTCCACCAATCATTCCTGGCTGCGTAAATTTCAATTTTGCCACCGCAGTGTATATTGGCAGTTTTGGTGAATTGAACATCAATTATTGGTGGATTATGGCATTGGGATTGTGGAAAAAAACAATAAAGGAATCTATTTGCTGCTGGATTACATTTATAATTGTTGTATTTACTTTAAATTACATATTATGGCTTGGAATTTTAAACGGTATTGCTTATAATTATAATAGGACATCGATTCCATGTTCTATCTCATCGAATTTTAATTAAATTTTTTGTGATTCATTTATTTTGTGGAAAATAAACAATTCTTTTCATTATTCTTTTTTAATGGGTAATTGCAATTTATTTCGTCTATTTTTATCTAGGCATCAGTCAAACAGCACTAAAATATATCCAAATGGAAAACCATTTGATTGATATTTGCTGATAGAATTGCTTGCTGCCACAAATATTTTGTATACAAAAATAGTTATTATAAATTAATTATTGAATTTCTATTAAGTATCAAATGAATAATTTTACGATAACTTTCAGTTAAAATAGAAAATACTTTATCACAAAAAGTTATAAAAAAAATTAAGTGAAAATATAATTTAAAAATTGAGAATTAAATGAAAATTTCTTAAAAATTGAGCACATGAAAATAATAAGGCACAAATAAAAATATTGGAAGATATATACAAATAAGTATAAATTTTATATTAAGTCATCATTTAAAAAGGTCACATAAATAACATCTTCTTCCGCCTCATTCTCTTCATCTTCGTCATACCGATGTTGTGGCCACAAACTCTTCTTCAGCATAGCGGCGTTGTCGTGGTGGTTGATATGGAAGCAAGATAAGTTTCATAGGACGCGGCATTTGTGGCAAAATGGTTGTCGGCCGGTGGACACTGAAGGCAGCGCGAACCAATTTGGTCAACCAAATGATCAAGCCACTGGTCACAATATTGAAAAAAGCACCCACGAAAAAATTTGGCAAAATGAACATCTGGAATAAACATTTTTTTTATTGTTATTTATTGTAATAATTTTTATGGCTTAATTTACAAAATAACTTCGATTTGGCTTATTGAAAAATTGTAATATTTAAGTAATTGCTCAAATTTAATCAAATATGCTTATAAATAATAGTAAATAATTCATCTCTTGGTCAGACTCAACAAATTTAATTATTTGAATAGCATGAATTCTTCAAAATCTTATGTTTTTAAAATATTTATCTTTCTTATTCACGATCTCAAATTTATCTTATTTTTTCAAAAATTTAGTTTGATTATAATATATTAACTAACCAGACATGCAAGAAATATGACAAACAAATATTTCATTCTATTCATCCCTTCCGCTTCTTTCAATAAAAATGCAGAAAGATAACCAGTTAAAAGGGTCAAAATCCAGGCGAAAAGTTCCCTTTGGAAAAAAATTTATAAATTTAATTTATAATATTACTTTAGCAAATGATTGTACCATTGTTCCCAGTCGAAGAAGAACTTCTTGTAGCAATCAAAAAATCAAGTGGAAAATAAGTGCCAGAATGCTGGGCAATTATCAGTGCAATTTGTTGTTGTATCCATTGTTGGTGATGGAAATTCATTCGAAGAAAATTGTTTGGAATCAAATTTATTGTAAATGACCACAATGCATCCAATCAGAAGCAAATAGAGGATGGATTTTAATTTAGAAATCATTATTAATAAATTTTCTAAAAAGATCTTTTAAAATTTATACTTATTCATGGAAATGTTTATATAATAAATTATGTCCAGAAAGAAATATAGGGGAGAATTTTTTAGTAAATTTCTGATCAAATAATGAGATACATTTTTAAGATGGATTTTTGCTGATGAGTGGAATTATCAATAAATAATTGAATAATTATGGTTATTAAATTGATAATTTGTTGACTTTTAGGAGGTTTGTTTTGTTCTTTTTTTCGATTTTTATGGGTATAGTGTATAGTCATTTTTTACTTATTAGATATTTTGTGAATGGTGAGGCATTGATGATAGGAATGAGGGGAGTGAAGTGTGTGCTATGCTGGAAAAATAATAAAAGTAAGCATTGATTTTTTAAGATCAAAAAATGAAAAAGGAATTTGCCATTATCAAGTTTAATTTAATTTTTTTTTGCTTGGATGGAATAAATCTATTTATTTTAATTGTGATTTTCGGTTTTATGGATCGGGGCATCGGCGGGTCACTTTTTTTTCAATCTTATGTTAGATAGACTCTATAAATCTTATATTCGATGAGCTTGTTGAGATGTACCGATTTTTCTATAATTTAATTTGTGTGAATTTAGATCAAATTAAATTAAAAAAAAGTTTTTGACCAAAAATGATATTGTTTGGAGTTAAATTTTGACTAAGCCGAGACAAATTGTATCGACGCATCTTAATAACCTACTATAGAATTATATTAAGCCTTAATAAGTTCAAGCATTAATTAGTTTAAATTTTAAGCATTTTGCAAAAGTGATGCCAAAATTTTAATTTTTACGAAGAAATATCTACCGGAAAATTCTCGTACATTATAAAATTTAAATAGATTATAAAAAATAATTTAAAATTTAATTTCATAGAATTTTTTTAATTTCTGAATATTATTTGCTTAATCCTTTTTATTATTTTTGATAAAAATAATTTCCCAGATGAATTCGTTATATGACGAACATAACACACCTTGATTATAATTAATAGCTAATATTTTGTGTTTAACAATCCTTCCCTTACTTAATTTTATTTTATATATTTTTCTTTACTCAATTTTTGTCTTTCACATAAATAATATAAACAAAAAAATTCCACATTTTGTCCCATGTTTGGATCATTGACCACAGCAGCAATATGGATGAAATTAAATTTATATCGATCATTTTTCTATCTAAAATCCATTCCTTGCCCATTTCCCATTCCATTTTTGGGGGCGAGCCAACTCAACTTTTGCTTCGGGGTGTTTTTTTTATCCCCAATTGTGTCCATCGCTTTTTGTTCCACTTTCCTATCCATTGACCAAAACAGGGATGGGGTCGAAACTCAAAAAAATCGAAATCGAAATTTGCTTCGAAATCGAAACTCACATCCAAATCGAAATCGAAACGAAACTAAAAACATCGAAATTTCGACAATTGAAATCGAAAATCGAAATTTTCCAGAAAAATATTTCAAATTCTTTAAAAATTGAAAAAAATTCTGAAAATACAAAAAATTGAATTTATCCAAAAAATAATATTCAATGATATTTTAAACATAAAATTGTAGGGTTTAGCATTTTGTGAAATAAAAGAAGCTTTTTCATTTGTTTTTATTATTGGCCAAAATAATTTGCCTATCAAACCGTCCGGGGTCGATTCCACAATAGACAAGGGACAGTGTAAATAAGGGCGATTCCACAATGGTGCAAATATAAAGTTTTTGGCTTCTAATAAATCAGAAACTGGTTTTAGACCCAACAAACCTTATACCATTTTGTAGATCTCATCGAGGCGCATCGATTGGTATATAATATTTTAGCTTTTGGCCCAAAATAAGAATGTTTAAAACCAAAATCTGGAAAATGGTTTAATACTCTTTTATTTTGACCCAATCATGACTAATTATATACGAATCGATGCGTCTTGATGAGATCTGCAAAATGGTATAAGGTTTGTGGGGTCTAAAACCAGTTTCAGATTTATTAGAAGCCAAAAACTTTATATTTACACCATTGTGGAATCGACCTAGCACCCTATCAAACCAATACCCAACCGAACTTAACTTTTCTTTTTAAGAAATTTTTGGTTTTTTTTCATAAGGCTTTATTTGGATTTTTTTAAATGACAAATTAATTGGTAGATTTTTTCGATTATTATTTTCTTTTTGTCTTCTATTTCGATATACTGCACTAGTACCCCTGTTTTTATTTTGTAAAGTTTTTAATAAATTTATTTATCTTGTTATACAACTTTGTTGGATAAATAAATACGTTTTCGTCGACATAACAAAAAAAATACCAACGTAAAATGAAATTTTATTATACGATTTTATAATTTTCTTCTAAAAAAATAATTTAAAAAATTCATCTATGAGCGAACAATTTTTTGCTTTGCAGTGCATACATTTTTGTTGAATTAGAAAATAAATCAATGAAAAAATCATTTACTATTTAAATAAATTTTTGATGTTACCTAATTATTCCGTTGAATATTATTAAAAAAATTTATTTTCATGAATATTCGTCAGCTTTATCAATTTTATATTTCAAACAAAAATACAAATTATAAATGTTGAATTTATGTTAATTTTTTTATTTTTGTTTTGATTATGTCATTGCAAAATTCGATTTGATGCTTTTATGCCATTTTAAGAATTTGGGAAACATTATGGAAAGATGAAACCAGAAAATGCCAACAAAATATATCGAAAAATGATCAAAAGATTCAAGTGCCGATTTTTAATACTTCATTAATATTCACTGTTTAATAAATTTTCACATTAAATTTAAAATGAATTTTTTTTATGTACATTTTCGTTCCAAATTTTTTCCCGCCGGAGGTAAAAATTCATCTACTAATTTCATATAGAATCATCGAATTGAATTTTACCGAATAACATTTTTGTTGAATTTATATTAATTAAAAAATTATTTCCGATTACAATTTATCATATTAATTATTTAATTTAATATTATATAAATTATGAGTTTGAAAAAATTTATTTTCATGAATATTTTCCAACATTATTGATTTTTTTACTAAGATCAACAAATATTATAAATTTTTCATAATTATATTTAAAATTACATTAAAAAATTCATTATTCTTTCAACATTGCTCACAAACTCCTGGTTTTTAAACCCTTTTCCATTACAGTACCAATTTTGTGGACACTGTGCACTAATAAGGCGGCAATATATTTCTTGCCGAATATTCGGGCATTGCTGTTCATCCATACACATTCCTTTGTAGCAACAATTATTCGGGCATTCGGAATCAATTGAACAATCTTGGTTGGCCTTGTGAATAAATCTAATTTATATAAGCCTTTTTTTAAAATTACCATCACAATCAACGGTAAACATGATGCCAAAAAAATGATTAATTTGAAGAAAAATGAGTCCATTTTTGTTTTTTATCTTATAAAATAAAATAGATTGAAATTTTAAAAGCTTTATAATATCATAAAAATTGGGTTTTTAAAATGGAATAAAATTGAATTTTTTGAATTAAAAATGGAATCATATTTATTAAAGCCATAAATTGGATTTAAATAATGGAAAAAACATGGGAAGATTGCATTAGAAATTGAATATTAATGAAGCAAAAATTTGTATGTGTGTGAAATATTTTTTGATCGTTTTCCAATTTATTTAAATGTGCCATGGATTAATTTTTCTTTATAATTGTCGAATCAATGTTGTTTTTTTTTTAATTATGTTTTTCCCCATCTTTGCAACCCACTGACATTGTTTTCCATCTGTGACGAATTGATAGTCATAACATAACTGAAAAATGTAATGTCATCTGAATTCAGAAATATAATAAAATAACTAAAAATGTGCTTATAAAACAAATTAATACATTTTTAGGACCAACAAAGTGTCCTGTTGGATTTTATGTAGATCAAAATTATGATATGGTTAATTCATATTTCTATGCTTTAATTATGTGATTAATTTTTTTTAATATTTAGTTTAGACGGAAAACAAGTTTGGATTTACTCTATTAATAAATTGTTTCTCATAAATTAAAACACGACCTATTGGCTTCAAAATGAAAGCATTTTAAACAGTAGTTAAATTTTTTTAATATTTTAAATTATTAAGAGTAAAAAAATATGTTACGGTTGTGGATGTACCATTCTCATCATTTATCATCCGTATTGTTTTCTCTCCATTGATTTTGATGGCTGCCGATGCCGATGGAGAAGAATTAATGAAAATGGCCTCGGGCATTTTTATTTCATCATTTTTCTTGAGCAATTTGTCTCTGTCCTTGATTTCTTTCGTCTTAATGGGAGCTTTTCCTTGCAAAGATCGAACTGAAAGGAAAATTATAAATTTGGGATAAATCTTAAATTATGTAAATCATCCTTAATAATCTTTGTGATTGATTAGTTGCTGCAGCATTTATTCTGTAACAGTGCCGCTAATTCAAATTGTTGAACAAAGCTATTTTGCCAAAAAGTAATGACAAAAAATCGAAAAATTCCCGGATCTTGACTCATTTTGCTATATTTTTGTTAACAACTTTTTTTAATTTCCATTAAATTCCCATTAATTCCTTCTCAAAATAATTCATCTAATAATTGCTAAATAATGATAAAAAATATGTGATTAAAGGTAATATTCAAATGAAAAATAGATTTATTATCAAAATTCGGTTATTCAAATTTTTTTTCTATGGAGAAAATTTTTATTATCTCTTAAAAGAGACCTGTTTTGTGACTCTCGCTTCTGTCGCATTTTTCAACAACATTGCATTCATTTTCGTCATTATCAGCAAAGCAAAATTCACATAAACAGTCGCGCAAATCATCAGGATATTGTTGAAACTGAATCGAATTAAAAATAAAATTATAAACATTTTAAATCGATTGATAAAACAATTGGAAATGTGAGCGAAATGTTTTGAAAAATTGATGCTTATTAATTCGTTGGATCAATTTATTCATAAACATTTTATTTAACATGTACCTTCTTATTCTTGCATCTAATTTTGCTAAAAAAAAGAATTTTTGAAAACTTCTTGGGATTAGGGATGGGTATAGAGTTCTATATGTTGCGGCTGATTTGGGGAATTGGCCGTTCCCGCGGGAATGGCCAATTCCCCAAATCGGCCGCAAACAATTCGATAGCCCTTGAAAAAAAGATAAAATCTGAATTTTAAATCAATTAGATTGGCCTATTGGCCAGCGAATTATGGCCATATATCAACAACATTATGGCAAGCCCCTAATTCCAATGAAAACCTTTTTTTACAAAATTAGATGCAAGAAAAAGTTTTCCCTTTTATTAGGCAAAAATTAACTAAATATTTTAATATTCTCCAAATTATTGCTATAAATTATGTATCCAATTATTTGGGTTGCCATTAAATTCTGGAAAATTCCACCCAATAATTTTGAGCTAATTAATATTTTATAGTTAATTTTGCCCAATAAATTTAAACCATCATTTTATAAATTCCTAAATAATCTCTCAAGTGAATAAGCCACCAAATTTTTCTCGTCAAAAATTTAAATAAATGAAACTAAATTGCTTTTAATATAATCAATTTTTCACAACTTATAGTAATGCGTTTATATTTTTAAACGTAATTTTCTCTTATAAAACATTTTATTTTCTCACCTCAGGAAGCACGCTTTTCATTTTCTTTGCATCCTCCCGTGTGATTGGGCGAATTCGACTTAATCCCAATTGATAAAATGCGTTCAATAATAATTTTACACCCAATTTTGCCATATTTTCCTCCTCTCGCCAAAGCACATCCCAAACATTTTCTTCTTTCTTTCCAATTTTTTCTTCTCCTTTGTGCCCATCGGCAACATTTGACAAATTATCGAGCCCTGATAAAAAAAATTCAATGATGGATTTTCTAATTTTCCAAACCGAGTGCTTGAATCATTGCCGCTTCTCGAATGAATGCCTCCTGTTCGGGCAAGTTCAAAAACGGTTGCAATACGATTACACCATTGTTTGAGTGCCAAATTTCGTTTATTTTTCTGAATTTTGCAGAAATTCGATTTGGATCCTAAAATATGTATTTTTGGATTAGTGCGATATTTTTATTTATTTATTTAAAAATATAGAGTTAATTTTTTTTTTATATTAAGATGCTGTTTTCCTATAATATTTTAGCACTAGAAATTTATTTTTTGCTGTGAATCAAAAATAAAATATTTTTGCGGGGAAATTGGCTCTTCTAAGTTATTTACGTCTACAATAAATTAGCTAATAAATTAATTAAAATGATCTATTGCTTTTTAGCTCAGTCTTGACCCATTGAGTTTTGAATCAAAACTTGAATGTTACTGTTAATTGTTCTGACCATAAATTTGAAATTATAAAATAAATTCTCTAATATTTTGTAATTTTGGCCATCATTTGGCAGTGAATTTATTACTTAGAATTATATGAACATTATGTTAATGGATAACCAAAATTTACTATTTTTAAAAAAAAATTCACCTTCTCAAGGGCCATAATTAGATCCGTCAAATGGTCAAATACACGCAGTAATTTGCCTTTCCCGATGTAAAAAATGGAATTTAAAAAATTTGCAAATTTGTGGATGTCAAAGGATTGTTGGCCCATTGCCGATATTGGATCCGCGGAATTCAGATCTTTAAAATAATGGTTATTAAAAAATTCTGAGTACTTTTAAGTTCTTCTCAACAATGGTACAAATAAAAAAATTATTTAAATTTGAAATATTTTTGAATAAATTATTTAAGCAAAAAGAAAATATAAACATTTGGAAAATATTGGGAAGAAAAACAAAAACCAAAATGTTTGGATGAATAAAAACACAAAATGTTTGGAATAAACAAAAACACAAAATGATTGGATGAACAAAACACAAAATGTTTGGATGAACAAAAACACAAAATGATTGAATGATCAAAAACACAAAATGATTGGATGAACAAAAACACAAAACTGTTTAGATGAACAAAAATACAAAAATGTTTGGAATAAATAAAAACACAAAATGTTTGGATGAATAAAAACACAAAATGTTTAGATGAACAAAAACACAAAATGATTGAATGAACAAAAAAACAAAATGATTGAATGATCAAAAACACAAAATGATTGGATGAACAAAAACACAAAAATGTTTAGATGAACAAAAACACAAAAATGTTTAGATGAACAAAAACACAAAATGTTTGGATGAATAAAAACACAAAATGTTTAGATGAACAAAAACACAAAATGATTGAAAGAACAAAAACACAAAAATGTATGGAATGAACAAAAACACAAAATGTTTGGATGAATAAAAACACAAAAATGTTTAGATGAACAAAAACACAAAAATGTTTAGATGAACAAAAACACAAAATGTTTGGATGAATAAAAACACAAAATGTTTAGATGAACAAAAACACAAAATGATTGAAAGAACAAAAACACAAAAATGTATGGAATGAACAAAAACACAAAATGTTTGGATGAATAAAAACACAAAATGTTTGGAATAAACAAAAACACAAAATGATTGGATGAACAAATAACACAAAATGATTGGATGAACAAATAACACAAAATGATTGAAAGAACAAAAACACAAAAATGTATGGAATGAACAAAAACACAAAATGTTTGGATGAATAAAAACACAAAATGTTTGGAATAAACAAAAACACAAAATGTTTGGATGAATAAAAACACAAAATGTTTGGAATAAACAAAAACACAAAATGTTTGGATGAACAAATAACACAAAATGATTGGATGAACAAATAATACAAAATGATTGAATGAACAAAAAAATAAAATGATTGAATGATCAAAAACACAAAATGATTGGATGAACAAAAACACAAAAATGTTTAGATGAACAAAAACACAAAATGTTTGGATGAATAAAAACACAAAATGTTTAGATGAACAAAAACACAAAATGTTTGGATGAATAAAAACACAAAATGTTTAGATGAACAAAAACACAAAATGATTGAAAGAACAAAAACACAAAAATGTATGGAATGAACAAAAACACAAAATGTTTGGATGAATAAAAACACAAAATGTTTGGAATAAACAAAAACACAAAATGATTGGATGAACAAAACACAAAATGTTTGGATGAACAAATAACACAAAATGATTGGATGAACAAATAATACAAAATGATTGAATGAACAAAAAAATAAAATGATTGAATGATCAAAAACACAAAATGATTGGATGAACAAAAACACAAAAATGTTTAGATGAACAAAAACACAAAATGTTTGGATGAATAAAAACACAAAATGTTTAGATGAACAAAAACACAAAATGATTGAAAGAACAAAAACACAAAAATGTATGGAATGAACAAAAACACAAAATGTTTGGATGAATAAAAACACAAAATGTTTAGATGAACAAAAACACAAAATGTTTGGATGAATAAAAACACAAAATGTTTAGATGAACAAAAACACAAAATGATTGAAAGAACAAAAACACAAAAATGTATGGAATGAACAAAAACACAAAATGTTTGGATGAATAAAAACAAAATGTTTGGAATAAACAAAAACACAAAATGATTGGATGAACAAAACACAAAATGTTTGGATGAACAAATAACACAAAATGATTGGATGAACAAATAATACAAAATGATTGAATGAACAAAAAAACAAAATGATTGAATGATCAAAAACACAAAATGATTGGATGAACAAAAACACAAAAATGTTTAGATGAACAAAAACACAAAAATGTTTAGATGAACAAAAACACAAAAATGTTTGGAATAAATAAAAAAACAAAATGTTTGGAATAAACAAAAACGCAAAATGATTGAATGATCAAAAACACAAAAATGTTTAGATGAACAAAAACACAAAAATGTTTGGAATAAATAAAAACACAAAATGTTTGGAATAAAAAAAACGCAAAATGATTGAATGATCAAAAACATATAAATGTTTAGATGAACAAAAACACAAAAATGTTTGGGAATAAATAAAAACACAAAATGTTTGGATGAACAAAAACACAAAAATGTTTAGATGAACAAAAACACAAAATGATTGGATGAACAAAAACACAAAAATGTATGGAATGAACAAAAACACAAAATGTTTGGATGAATAAAAACACAAAATGTTTGGAATAAATAAAAACACAAAATGTTTGGAATAAATAAAAACACAAAATGATTGGATGAACAAAAACACAAAATGATAGAATGATCAAAAACACAAAATGATTGGATGAACAAAAACACAAAACTGTTTAGATGAACAAAAATACAAAAATGTTTGGAATAAATAAAAACACAAAATGTTTGGATGAATAAAAACACAAAATGTTTAGATGAACAAAAACACAAAATGATTGAAAGAACAAAAACACAAAATGTTTGGATGAATAAAAACACAAAATGTTTGGATGAATAAAAACACAAAAATGTTTGGAATAAACAAAAACACAAAATGATTGGATGAACAAATAACACAAAATGATTGGATGAACAAATAACACAAAATGATTGGATGAACAAATAACACAAAATGATTGGATGAACAAAAACACAAAATGTTTAGATGAACAGAAACACAAAATGATTGAATGAACAAAAACACAAAATGATTGAATGAACAAAAACTCAAAGAACAAAAACACAAAATGTTTGGGAATATTTGTTGAAACAAACAAAATGTACGGATTAACAAAAAAATAAAATAATAGGAAAAATAAAAAAAAAGAATTATTTGGAAAAAACAAAATTTAAAAAGATTTTTTATTTGTACCATTTTTGGTGATGCCCATATTTTTGTCATCCCTATTTGGAACCGGGCGCTATTTAATTATATATTCACTCGCCCTCCTCCAAACAAATTTTTAGCAAACTTTTGATCATAAAAAATGTAACTATTTTTTTTGAATATTACATCATTGAACTTAAAAAATAAATGCAGATTGCAGACTAGCTCCAAAAATGTTTATTTATTTTTCGGGAATAATGTAATTTAAATTATCCAAATTTTGAATTTTTTACCTGGAATTTTGAGATTTGATGGATCGATGAGGAGATAACAATAGAAATATGGGCATAGCCCGTGCATTGAATCATATTGGCTTATCAAACTTTGTTCCAGTTGGATCAATTGTTGCATAAAAGGCTTGCAAAAAGTTGTTGAATGATAAGCAAGAAAGAAATGCCGAAGGGGTTCAGAGTAAAATGCTGTAAATTAAAAAAAAATTAGATTGCATAATTTTTCATCGCTTATATAAATAAATTTGGTTAGAATTCGGCTGAACAATTAAGAACCGATATTGGCTAAGCCGTTTGATTATTTATATTTTATTTAGGCAAAAATAGCCTACAAAATGATAACAAAATAATTGATCAATTTAATATTTACTGATAAGGTATAGCCCAAAAATACTAAAAATATAAAAAAAAGATCTTTAGTTAAACCAATTTGGCTTTTTTGTTATAACAAATTGATTAATATCTAAAATAATACAATAATGGAGCCAATGTTTTTGATCTAATTTTAATTTTATGTCGCTTCAATTTTCAATATTTATAATTTGACTTTTTATTATTTAATTTTTTTAGATTTATTTAAATTAACACATACCATTGCGTGGAATATGCTCCCAAAGAAAAATGGCCAATTCGTTTCCTTCCAATGCAGAAGGAAAATTCCAAACGAGATTTTCGCCTGTATCAGAAATGTTGTGGAAAAAATGCTGAATTAAAAAATATTTTTAAAAAATAAACATTTTTATTTTCTCACAATATAGGTCCCGTCGATCGAATCGGTAGTATCCTTCCAAACGACAAATTCCCATTTCTCATCAATTGTGATGATTTTGAATTGCTTAAGACGACCAGCCTCCTTTTTTGGGTCCAAATATTTTGCGAAGAATAATGTTTCCAATCGTTTCCTTTTTTCTTTCTTCACCATTTGTGCATATTGTGAAATTTGTGCGCCGTAACTTTGGTGCACCTGGGAATAAATAAGAAAATTAATATTTTAATTAGAGAAAAATTATTAATAATTTTTCCAATTAATAACGTTTATTGAGGTCAAAATGGGTGGTCTTAAGAAAAATTTGATATTGGAAAATAAGGTTAAATTGGCAGGCAAAAATGCTGCTGGGCAACTCCACCAATTTTCCAAAAATTCGCCGCTCGTCTTCGTACTCATTTTTTCTCTAAAAGATGAGATATGAGTTAAATATCTCAACTTTCGTCTTCGTCTCAGGGAAAAAAGAAATTATCCCATCTCTCATTTTTTCGCCATTGCTTTTTTTCTTCTCATCTCCAGTCTGATCAGCTCTGCCATTTTTACCCTCAGTCTTTCTTCGGAAGAGTACGAGGACGAAAGAAGAGAAGTTTTGGAACATTGAAGTTCACGAATGCCTAAATCGACTCAGTTCAATGATCAGCTCCCATTCCCATGAACTATCGCTCGACTAGGATTGGATTAGAACGAAAAAATTACTTAATTGCCCAGTAGAAATTCTCAGATTGCAGAAAGTTGAATGAAGAAGAGGTTATTTTTCGAGATAGAAAAACCACTCTTTACTATTGGAAGTCCTCTTTTCATATGGATATTTTTTTATTTTTCTATGAACATTATCAAGAATTTAATTTCTGTCTTATTTGATTACGGTGGACTGAGTTGTGGATAAACTGGAAATTTAACCTATTTACAATTAATTATCAAGGAGTTAAGCCTTTTTTGTATTCAACATTTTTAAAAAAAAGCTAACCTTTTTAATTGCAAAACGACATAAAACTTTAGAAATTCTTTGAACATAGAATTTCTCCATTATTTTTAATGGGATATTCTTCACAATTTCCCACAACAATTCATTCGGCAATCGCCGAGCATACGAAAAATTGCTAGCTGAAACGATCTTAAACAATCAAGGGGAAAATAATTATAAATTTTAGTCATTAAGCAGCAAAGAGAAAAGTTTATTTTGTCTCCTAAAATCGGTTGATTTTTGCACCAAATTGTTAGATACATAGGAGAAATTGTGTGGGTAAGAAAATTTGGTGCAGATTTCAACCGATTTTGGGAGACGAATAAACCGCACGTTTAAGCAAAGCATTAATTTTCTATATTCTTTAAAAAATTAATCGAAAAATGATTGTGTACGCATTTTATTTTAACCCATTCCTAGTAGGGTGCACCACGTCGGCTCGGCTTTCGGTCGGCGCTAAGTTTGGATGTTCATTGGATTTATCGATCTAAGGTTAGGAACAAGTCCTTTTAAAATTAAACCAATATTTTTCCTTTTTAAGTCGTCTTGATATTCCCAATCTTTTCTGTGTATTTAGTAGTATGGACAATTTTATGACCAAATTTTAAATATATTACTCAATTTGGAGCAAAGCAATTAATGAGATAAAACCTGTTCAATTTTTTCCACTTGACCCAATTTGGCAATTGTTTTTGTTCTCTTAGCACTTTCTGTTGAACCCGCACTGGATGAGAAATCAATGACCTCGGGCGTGGGATTTGGTGTTGGAGGTTTGATGCCCAAATGTTGCAGTTTTTGAAAAATTTCATTGGGCGAAATCTCTATCGTTTCGCTTGTGTCATTATCAATGTACTGAATTTTAATAATTTTAGCCATTTTTTTAATGATTGAATAGTTTTATTTTACACTCTGTAAAAAATGAAATTATTTATTTTTGTCATTAAAATTATTGAACATGATTTGAGATTGTGATATTCATTTTCAAATAAAGTTCTTTGAACGAACTCATAAATAAAATAATATGTTGCAGCCGATTTTGAATTTTTTCAGCCGATTTCGAATTCGGCTAGCCGCCGATTTCGAATTCGGCTAGCCGATCTCGTTTAAAAAAAATCAGAAAAATGGCCATATCTTAGTTCCTAGGCCACTTAGAGTCTTAATTCTTTTTCCAAGCCCTACCCCTACCTAGCCCTGAGCCCCTAGAACCCAAGCCGCCCCTACTCTAACCCTACCCTAACCCCTAAACCGGTTTTTAAACCGAAAATTTCAACAAACTTGTCAAATCTTTCTGAAATTGAAATCTTATAAAGAAAACCGACCCTGACGAATCGAATGAGCTATAGCTCAAGTCTGTAGAATAACTAGAACATACCAAAAACGAGATCGGCTAAAAAACGAGATCGGCTGCAACATATATAAGAAATGATTATTTATCATTATTTATTCACTAAATAAATAATATTTTTTCTATTCGTAAAATAATTTATAAAAATTTAAGCCTTTGGATGAATTTGTTAAGGTTTTTTGATTGATTGGTATGAAAATTGCCATATTTGTTGGAGAAAAAGTAATTGAATTAAATAAATTTTAAGAAATTGGAAACTTATTAATAAAAAATCAATATATGGAAATGAAAATTCGTTGAATGGGGAAGGCGAGTTGAGGTGTGAGGATGGGAATGGGGATGGAAGAAAGAAATTTGTAAAGGATAGGAATAGGTATTGGTGCTGCTGCTGATCTTCATCGCTCACGCTCTTTGTCATTTTTTTTGTCTGGGATTGGGAATTTGATTTGATTGGCATTGGTAATCCTTATTCTCAAATTTTTAGATTTTATATAATGATTTGGTTATTATTGCTCGAAAAATTGTGATTTCATTATTTTATGTGGAGCATTAATTTTGCTTAAAAATGTTTAAAAAAACATGTAATGACTTGAACTCAAAATATTGATCTTTTTTCAGTTTTTTTCCTTTTTATCACTATTTTGCCATTTATGTCACTATTTTTTTATAACTATTTCAACCTATTTTATATAAGTTTTGTTTAAATTACCATCACAATCAACGGCGAAAATGATGCCAAAAGAATGATTACTTTGAAGAAAAATGAGTACATTTTTGTTAATTTTATCTTATAAAATAAAATAAATTGAAATTTCAAAAGCTTTTTAAAGCAATAAAAGTGATTTTTAAATGGCTTTTTAAAAAAAAAATTTTGGATTGAAAATGGAATAATATTTATTAAAGCCATAAATTGTATTTAAATTATGGAAAATGAGGTGGAGGACGCATTAAAATTGAATATTAATGAAAGAAAAATTGTGTTTGAAATTTTTATTTTTTTCCCTTGGGTCTGCAATTCAGCTTTCAATAATTTTTCACAAATTCTTAAAGCAGCTAAAATTTTCTTTGCCGCAAATGAAGAATGCGGGTAAATAAGCGATGAGAAGGGAAAAAATTGTGCTAAAAATTCCTCTTGTTAAATTGCTGCACAATTTAATATTTTCGTCAATTTCCCGTGAATTTCCTGTAGACATTCTAGATGAATGGATATGATTTTAATTTAACTAATTGTGGGCAAAAAATTTGTTGAAAATTTAAAAATATAAAAAAGAAAGTTAAGGCAGAGCGATTTTAGGCTCCGGTTTTTTGTTTTAAAATATTTCGATAATTTTTATGCCACTGGCAGAAAAATTCTTTTTTTTTAATGAATCATATGGCCATACGTATGGAAGAATAGGAAATAGAAGAAATGAATTAAAGTATAAATGCCAACCCACGAGAATCGACAATGATTCAATTCTTCTATGAATTGGATTTCTCGTATGGATTAAAATTTGAAATGAAATTTTTGATATCTAAAAAGGGAAAGCGATTGGTATTGAACCATAAATTTAAGGGATTTTTTGGTTTTGGAAAATTCGGTTTTAGTTTTTTTTAAATGTTTCTTTAAATGATTAGAATTAAAAATTATTAATATTAGGTCAATTCAGTTAAATGCAGCAGATGAGAAAAATGCTTCACTTCATTGGCTAGAAATTTTTAAATTTGAAAATTTTTGAATTTTTAAAGGAAAATGCTTTTTTTTAATTTCTTTCAATTTTGTGGTCAATTTTTATATCCAGTAATCTTGGATGCTAACTGATTTATCAATAAATTTACACTAGAGCAGTAATTTTTCATCATAGGAAATTAATTAATTGTCCAAAATTGGGCCAATAATTATAATTTAAAAATTTTAAAAAATTATCATTATAATTAAGGTATTTATTTATTCTATTATTAACCCCGTCTCTATTAGAAACCCCGTCTCTATTTGTAATCCCCCCCCCCCATCAAAAAATTCATGTCAAAACTAACCAATTTAGAGGTGAAATTAAGCCGAAATAAACATTTTTTGTCTCAAAGAATTCAAAAAAGTTGCCAATCGGAGGGCCTCTGAAAATTAGTAACCCCGGGGTTACTAATAGAATAAATATGGTAATTGCGAAAATTATGCGCAAAAAATTTTGGATTTTTGTCATCTTTATCTTATGAAATGGCCTTGAAGCTTATAAGCTTAGCCTTAAAAAATTTATTAGAGTTTTAATTCTTCACTATTAGTTTAATTTTAAGTCCATTGATTTTTCGTCTGTTAAAAAATTAAAATTTCCCACTTTTGAAATCAGTGGGAGAAACATTTTTTGTGGGAAAAAGACAATTGGAGAAATTTTTTTTATTGGAAAAAGATTTTTGGGAGAAATAAAAATATATTGAAGATTATCATTTATCAATTATTTTCAATTTTGTGAGTTTCTATTTTTGTCGAGTTCTGCTGATTCGATTCAAATAGCGAAAATGTAATTTGATATTTATTAAAGCCATAAATTTTATTTAAATAATAAAAATTTTATGGATCAGATATTGTTGAATATTATTGAAAGTAAAAAATTGCTTGTCAATTTATTTTTATATTCGTCTCCAATCTTCTTTTCATAATGTTTTCCAAATTCTTAAAATGTTTTTTCGTCTTCTTTACAATCACTGCCATTAATTATCTCTTGAGGAGAATTGACAGACATAACTAGAAATAATAAAAATTTATGTCATTAGAAAAATTGTATTCAAAAGTTGTTAAAAATTTATTATTAGTAGAATTTTACTCTTTTTTTTTCTTAATAATGCGAATTATTCAAATTTTAATATTATTTTATTAGATGAAAACCTAGGCAATTTTTGTTTTTTAATTTAAATAAAAATTAATTTTGACTTAAACTTTTCCCAATTTTTTATCTTTAAAATGATCAGAACAACAATAAAATTGGTTTAATTTTTAATTAACCTGTTGCATTTGTGGATGGGCCGCTCTTTTCTTTGTCCATTGTTGTTGTTTTCTGCTCATTATTTTTGGTGTTGTTTGATGAAGGCAAATTGATTACATTGATCTCGGGCATAATCATATCCTCATTTTTCCCAACACTCTTGGCCTTGCTGACACCTTTGGTATTAATGGGTGTTAGGATTTTATTATATAATTTAGTAGACCAAAATTAATCTAATATTTTGTTTAATTGATTCTTAACTTAAAACCGGCCTCAAAAATGATTTAATTTTAAAGAGAAATAAAAATGGTTTACTACCAAATTGATTGGAATAATACCTCTGTCTGCTTTTGTGGATGAGCCACTCTCGGCATCGATCATTGTTGTTGCTTTTTCTCCATTTATCATGAGATTGTTTAATGAAAGAGAATTGATGACATTGTCCTCGGGCATTGCCTTTTCCTCAAATTTCCAAACACTACCATAGTTATTGTTGATATCTTGGCATTAATAGGATTAGGGTGATTAAATGTCGGTTTTACAAAAGTGTCGGTATTAAAACCTGGTTTTCGGTTTTGAAAAAATGGTGATTTTCTTTTATGACTTCTTCTATTTTTCGTTTTTTTGAGAAAAAATTTACAATTTTTATTTTTAATTGCATTCTTTTTCTTGAACCGAACCGAAACCAACTATGAACAACCCTAAATAGATTGTCAAAAAAATATTTCAATATTATTGAAAAATTGCGGAAATCCAATCTTCACCCAAAAAGATGGTAAAATAAATGGGAATAGGATTTATATGATTTTCCCAACTTTTATTTTTTTGAATAAAGGTAATCCCTAGCCCATAAATTAATTTTTACCTCCCACTACAATGCAACAAAGGATGACGAGAACATATAAAAGTACATTGAAACAGCAGAAGACAATGATTAAAATGACCGAAATTTGGCAGAATATGTTGTCTTTGCCGCAAATGAAATAGGCTGGCAAATACATGATGAAAATGGATAAAATTAAGCATAAAATTCCCCCGATTGTTTTGAGGCAAAATTTAATATTTTTGCGTATTTTTTCGGAAGACATGCTAAAAGAAAAGATGGGAAATATTATGATAATTTATTTAACATTTTATGGACAAAAAGTGAAAAGTCATGGGCAAAAAATATTAAGGGATAATTGGGAGGTATATTTTATTATCGATAAACAATTATAATCAGAAACTTATGGAAATTAAAAATTTTATAAAATTAATTGAGATATAAATTTTTAATTTTTATAATTATTGTCAAAAATTTTTAATAGATATAAAAAATATAAGAAAGAAAATTGAAGCATAAAATTATTTAATTTATCTATAAATTATATATAAAAATTGATATATTTTAATTTATTAAATTTATTTTATTTATCTGCCTATAAATTCAAAAAAAAAATATCGAATAAAAGAACATTTAAAAAATTAATTAGGATTTTAATTTATTTAATTATGGAAAAATCTAATAAAATGGACATTAAATGATAATAAAAATACAAGATAAATTAGTATTGATTCCTGAATGAATTGTTTTAGTTTTTTTGAAACACATTTATAATTTTTCGCAATAGAAATAAAAAAAGCTTATTTTAATGAATCATTTGGCTAAACAACATGAAGAAAGAAGAAGGAAAAGCAGAAATAGAGGAATCAAATGCCAACCAATATCAATCGACAATGATTCAATTCTTCTTGGATTTTAAATTCCAATATTGATTGAAATGAAAAATTTTGTTATAAAAAAAAATGGGAAAAACGATTTGGAAATGAAAAAAATTAATCAAAAATTTCATACTGAAGACGAGAAAATTAATAATATTAATTAAATTCAATTATCTTTTTGGATATTATTAATTTTTCTTTACACCGTTAAAATTACAAAAATGAATTTTTCTATAAGATGGGAAAATTTGGTCAAAATGCCTCAATCTTTCTTCATTATTTTAATTTACAATTTGTATAGAATTGATGAATCAATAGCTATTTTTGAATCTGTCTGTCAATAAATTTTACCGAAAATGACGAATGAAAAGTGAATTGTGAATCATTCATCTCAAAAATAATTTAAAAAAAATATAGTTAAAGGCAATTCATCAACAATAATCATCATAACCAAAATTTATATTTTTTTATTTTTCCATAATTTAATAAAAAAATAATATATGAATTTTACTTTTTTCAAAATTATATGTATTAATTAAATATTATTTCAATTTAATATTTAAATTATTTTCTTTAAATTTTTAGAAGTACAAAAACCTTTTTTTACAATGAAGGTGGAAAATTATTTACTGTCTTCATTATTAGTTTTTGGTATTTTTCTGCTTTGCTTCAACTTCAGCCTAATTTCTGCATTCCAATGTTATTCCAACCGTGATAAAGATTGGAATTTTGTTGATTATACGTATCCATGGGACTGCCCTGTTGACGGGGATGCGAACCAAATTTATTGCCTCAAATATGTTTGCGGAGAACATGGTATTTATTATAAATAGATTTTGAGTTCGGATTCGGAATTTTTCTCTGAGTCAAAATTAAAAGAAAAAATGGAAAAATTGATAAAATGTTGGCGAAAATTAAAATAAAAGCTTAGGGTTGGCCAATCAAAAAATTGATTAATTATTTTTCATTAAAAAATCGCAATTATAAAATTAAATTTTTATTTTTAATTTAAAATTATAATAGACTAAAAAATTATTTTCAAAATATAGTATAAATTTTGAACAGAAAATATTTTCGATTTATTTTATTTTTTAATAAATTTTTATATCCAAACTTGGAATTTTATTTAATATTATTTTAATAAAATCTACCAGGAAACTAGCTTTGGAATTGTGTATTTTTACTTATTTTAATTTTTATAATATCCAAAAATAATTTCCTCATATTAAAAAAATTTACCTTTTTTTTCAGAATTATATACATGTGCATATGATAATAGCCGACATAAACCGTGCGAAGATGCGCTTTATCAAAATTGCACACAATGCGGCATTTGCCCTACGGAACTTTGCAATACGGTGGATTGGAAACCATTTGTGGGACAACAACAAGATCAGCAGCAGGGCTCCGGAAGTAAAAACGAATAAAAAATGGGTTTTGTTTTGAAATAAATTTATATATGAGTATGAACTTAAAATAATATAGCATGAAAAAATTTTTTGTACATATTTTTTTCTACTCTAAATTGTAAAATTATTTTAAAGATATTTTATGACCTTTTCTGCGCAAATCGAAAATAAAATTTATTCATAATTTTTTTAAATTTAAAATTAATTGTCAAAATCAAATTGGTACATAAATTACATGAAAAAAGTTCCTAAAATTTTTATCTTTTAATAAAAAGTGATAATTTGAAAAAAATCGTCATTCTCCAAAATTTTCAGGCGATATTCATAATAAAGGTGGTAGCAATTTTGGCAGCGTCTTCATCATGGCCATATTTGGCACATTTTCATATTTCTTGATGACAATGATCAATGTATTGTTTTGAATTCGAGGAATGTGCGCTAAAGAAAAAGAAGAAATTGCGCCAACACACAAAAAAGCACCAGATGGTCAATTAAATAATTATTCACCCAATTCGATTGTTAATTAAATAATAATTCAATAATATTTTTGATAAAATTTCTTGGGAATATTTATATTGTTGAAAATATGGAGAAAGGAATCAAACACATTTCCAAAGTTGCTTAATATGATATTGTATTCATGCTTTTTTTTTGAAAAGCGAAATTAATAAAGCCAACAATTTAAAAATCTAAAATGAACTGATAAATCCCAAAAAGCAAAAATTTCTCGAACCCATCCAAATTCTTAGGTACGAAATGAGAATAGTTTGCCTTTTTACACCAGAAAATTGGAAATTCGATGAAATGAAATTTGGGCCCTCTCCTAACAGGCAGATGTGTGGGATTTGCATTTGGATTGATAATTTTTTATGTACGGATGATTTTGATCATCCGAACAATTTATATGAGAGAGTAAGGTATCAAAAATGTTTGCATTTTGTCTCTGCCCATTGATTTTAATAATTTTAAATTTATATTTTGTCATAAAATGAGAATTATTGGATTCCCGAAATCAGGGAATTCATCATCTCTGTTTTATATTTTGCCATTTATTAATACCATCTCAGGGGTGCCGGGCCATAATACCATATTTTTCATGAATTTTCTAGAAATTTGGGGCCACTTTAAATATTTTGCCAAAATTTTATCTGTGCCATTTTTTGCAAGATTTTTAAATTTTTACTAATAATGAGTAAAATTTTTCGCTGTTCGGCCATTTTTGATTAATAATAAATTAAATATAGATTTATATTGGCTTACAAAAATCTTGCAAAAAATCTGGCATGCATAAAAGCATAAAAAACAATTTAAATAAAAATTTTTTATTCTTCATAACTAACTTATAATTTGATTGAATTTCGGGTAGTGAAATATAAGTTTAATTTCCTCTCGTGAGAAAATTTATCAAAAAATGGAATCGCAGAGAAAAAATTTCTCAAAAATTACTAAAGGTAATGGGGATAGTCCGAGCAGCAAAAAATTTAAGCCAAATTTGCTCATTTATAGTAAAAATTTAAAAATTTGTCAAATTGTGAAAAAATAATAAAAATCTGTCATGGACAAAATTCTAGCAAAATTCTGGCCGTGATATCAAATTTCTGGAATATGACTGAAAAATCTGGTATTATTGGCATCCCTGAATCATTTACATAATTTCTTCGTTTTCAATATATTATTTAGGTATTACAATTTATTTTAATTTTAAATATTACCCACCCATTAAGAAAATGTATGGAAAGGAATTAATTAGTAAATTTGACTTGATTATCAATTTTTATTCTGCATAGCTTAATTCTCACGACATGGTGTTTTCAAAATTAGTTTTCGACTTCTAATAAATCAATCAGAAATCGGAAAACTTTTAAATAGTAATTGATCTCATCGAAAAACATCGAATGATATAAAAATTTCACAATTATATTTTTTAATTTTTATTTATAAAAGAACGCAAATTCTATTAAAAAATTAATGAAAATTATTAATAAATAATAAAGGAATTAAGAATTTTATAATGTAATCAATTTATAAATAAGAGTTAAAAAGAAGCAAAGGTCAATAACAATATTTTTAAGGGAAGAAGAAATTGGACATCTAGGAAAAATTGAATAGAATTTAAGAAAGATATTTAGCGAGCATAAAAGCACCGTATTTATCCATGCAACTATCATGTATGAAAGAGTATTCAATCAAATGTCTAGCATAGGGATTTTGTTCGACAGAAAATAAATTAAAGCCATGTTGAGAAATTTTTTCCAATAATGCAACAATTTTTGACACATCTTCACTATGGACTTCCATTGAAATTTGACATATAGGTATCACAAGAATCTGGTCAATAATGTCAAATTCAGCACCTGAATATTTAAATTCAAAACACAATAATTTAAAGATATTTAAATATTAAATATAATATTTAAAAATTGCAAAAACTTTACATAAACTACTCTTTCATCGAAATATTTGGTATGGCGAAAATTTCAAATTTTTTAAGTAATTAAAGCCAAAATTTTAAAAGATTAATATTATTTTGCAGACAAAATTTTCCTTTTGCAAACAAAAATACTTTTTTAGACAAAACAGCTTTTGATTTCTGATAAATCATAAAACAATTTTAGATACTAACCTTATACCATTTTGTAGATCTCATCGAGGCTCATCGATTGATATATAAAATGTTAGGTTTTGACCCAAAATTAAAAATTTAAGGTACTAATGGAGATTGGTCCCTACATAGGAAAGGAAGAGAATGAAGAAGAAGAAAAAATGAAGAAGAAGATGATGAAGAAAGATAGTCCTAAGCATCATAATCATCATCATCTTCTTTTTCTTCATCCTCTTCCCTTACCATGTAGAGGCCAATCCCATTAGTACCAAATTTAAAATCAAAAACTGGAAATATGGTTTAAACGGTTTAATACCCTTTAATTTTGTCCAACCTATGACTAATTATTATACATATACTATAATTCGATGCGTCTCGATGGGTTCTACAAAATTGTGTTTGGTTGTTAAGATCTTAAACTGGATTCTGATTTAATAGAAATCAAAAAGCATTTTCTCTCGAAAAAATGCATTTTTGTTAGCAAAATAAAATATTTTCCATTTATAAATAAAATATTTTCCATCTATAAATAAAATATTTTGCATTTATAAATAAAATATTTTCCATTTATAAATAAAAATTCCTTATTTTTTACCTTCAATGTCCATTTTCAAAATTTCAATACTCTTGTCACCAAAATGACCAATAATATCGGTGAAGGATGTACTTTGGGTAGTTGTGTTTGTTTTTGCAGATACTTTTGTGATAAATACATCAGCAATTGTCTTCAAAGATTCGTAATTTGGTGGCTTATTCTGAATAAAAAAATGGATTATTTTTTAAATTTAATGAATTTTTTCATGGAAAATTTTTATTTATTATTTGATATTAAATTTAATACCTATTTTATATAAAAGAATTGGACAATTCAATTAGCATAATCTAGGCTTCAAAATAAACTTAAATTGAGAGAGAGTCGGCTTATTCGACATAGATTAATCAATTCAATTCGTTGATAAAATTTCAATTTCAGAAAACTGTATTAAAGTTTTTTGGATAAAATTATTAAATAAAATATCGGTTTAATTTTAATAAATTTAACTTTATTAGTCAATATCATACTGCTGGTCTGAAATTGTAATCTCATTAACGAAATAGACTATGCTGAATTACATCATAATTTGTTTAGGAAATAGGATTGCGTGAATTGCAAATTGCCTAACTCTTTAACCGGGTAATATGCGTAATGCCAAATTACTAAAATTGCCGATAAATTTAAAAGTTTTACAATGTCAATCGCACGAATTTTGCATCTAGTTTCAGTGACATTCCTTAAAGCAAATTCAAAGCTACTCTCCCCGCTCAATCCAAAAGAATAAACAATGCACTCTTTGGAATTTTTTAGAATCATTGGATTACAAATCCATTTTCCGCCATCTGTCAGAACACCTAATCTGACTCGAAAAGGACAATTTGCCTGAAATACAAAAATATTATTGTTATTTTATCTCATTTAATTTAATTAAAATATAAATATATTATTTAAATTAAATCATTTTTCAAGAATTTCGAATAAAACATAAATATTTGATAATGATAAATAATTTCTTGGCAATAAACATTTTTTTGATAATTAATATGCTTTTTTGGCACTAAAACAGTTTTTGAATTCTAATATATCCGAAACCGGTTTGGACTTTACAATTACCAATTTGTCGACCTCATCAAACAAGTTGATTGATATATAAAATGTCAGGTTTTGGTTGGCACAGAAAAGAGTTAAACCACCTAAACCGCTTAAACCATTTTTATAATTTTTGGTTTTAAACTCTTTATTTTTAGCCAAACTGTGACAATTATATACCATTTGATGTGTTTTGATTAGATTTACAAATTCATATAAGTTTTGTTGGTTCTAAAACTGGTTTCTGATTCTTGGAAATCAAAAATTATATTAATACCAAAATTAGTGACAAAAAATAATACCGAAAAATTTTATGCAATATAAAAAATATAATAAAATTTAATTTTTAAATCATAGTTTTATTTGTTAAAAATTCTCAAAACTTTACCTCGACTACTTGCAAAGCAAAAAACAAATTATTTATATCGTATTTATGCAATAACGTTTTGCGTTCATTAGCATAGCTTGTATGAATTTCAACATATTTATTTTTCTGGAAATTATTTCATATTTAATATTATATATAATTTGAATGAAGTTTTTTTTTATATAAAATTATTCGCTATGATTTGATCGAGCAAAAAATCTTTTTATAAATTTTACCAGATATTGAGACGAAGAGATGATATCTGCTGATTTGTTCCAAAATAATTCCGTAAACTTAAAAAAATAATTTTTGGACCATAATTCCGAAGGATTGTTAAATCTGTTTTTTAAAAAAAAAACTTACCTGATATTGAGACGGTTCGTTGAAAATGAGAATAAATGTAATAGCGGTAAGAATTGCTATTAATAATTTATAAAAAAGTATTTCATTTTTATACTTGTTTGACATTGATAAACGATAAAATTATTCTGTCAACTAAAAATAATTACATTAATAAATATTAATTGCTCTATCTTCTAAATCATTACGACTCATAAAAATTTGATTTTACATGTTTTTTAAAAACTAGAATAAAATTTAAGCATTTAATTTTAAGTGTATCGATTCCGGGGCAAAAGTGAATATAGAATGAAGAAGCAAAAAAATGGGCA
Organism: Pratylenchus scribneri; assembly: GCA_030063045.1. Taxonomy (NCBI): domain Eukaryota; kingdom Metazoa; phylum Nematoda; class Chromadorea; order Rhabditida; family Pratylenchidae; genus Pratylenchus; species Pratylenchus scribneri. The sequence continues at coordinate 251,254 of JAQSEB010000108.1, read as the reverse complement.
AAATATGAATAAAATGGAGGATTAAATGGGCCAACATTTTAGATTCAAAAAAATGTAAGGGTCGGACAAAATGAGTGAAATGATATATTTATGAGAGTGGCCAAAATTGGAATGGTTTATCGGGAAAATGTTCGGATGTGGCTAATTTATGAAAATCCAGGAGGGATGAAAACAATATAAACAAGTGGGGGGGGGGGGGGGGGGGGGGAATGAAGGGGATTATGATCATTTCATTGTTGGCAGTTTTTTATTAACTGCCAATCACGGACCTTCTCTTTTTTTCCGATTGTCCTTGTCCGTGACACAATATTATTATTATCCCCAAAATTAAAAAAGCTCAATAAAGTAAATTGTTTTTATATCATTAAAAATGAGATTACAAAAATTTTAAAATCTAATAAAAAATTTATGATAGCTTATCAGATGCAATCTCTTTTAAATAATTTAAAAACAATTTACATAATAGCAATTTTATTTATTTATGGAAAGGAATATTTTAGTTTTGAGAACAATGTTCTATATTTAAAAATATTTCAAAATTTATTTTCAGAAAAATGTTATTTTATTATGGAAGGAAAATTTTGAGAATAATTCCTCTTCGCGCCGAATTACTTTATTTAATTTATTTTTCAATTATTTTTATGATGGCATATTATATATATTCCAATGGATCAATATATTTAAATGGATCAAGCCAATTAAGGTACGCATATTTATTTTCTAAATAATTAATAAAGAAAAAAAAGTGATGATATTTCTATTTATTTATTTGACATATTAATCAAAATTATTTTTAGCACATTTTACACGGCAAAAGGAAATGTGACTATAAAGCAATTGGCCAAAGATGTATACAATCCTCATGGATATATGGTTGAACAATTTGGAGATGAAATTTTTCCAAAATTAAAAGAAACAAATGCAATAAGTTGTGCGCAGGTATTATTTAAAATTTATTCATTTTTAATTAATAAAATTTCTTCTCTATCACCAATTTTGAATTGAATTTAAAGTGGCTAGAATTGACTAATCAGGAAAATTCGAAATAAAATACTTATTCGAATTTCGAAGTAGTTTTTAAATTAGTCATAAGGGACAAGGGTCTAAAAGTAATAGTGTAATTTTTCTCACACACAAAAAAATTATTGATTTATTTTTCTTAAGACGTTTCTATGAGTTTTCGATGATGTGGAATCTGATTATGGCGTTATTTTTTCAATAAATCAAATTGCCTGAACCAATATAAGTTCATAAACTGGTTTAGTAATTTCCAGACTTTTGATTAAGATGACACATTATATGATGGGCTACTAAGCATGAATCTGCCATCAGTCTTTCATTAAATTCAAATCTAAAAAAGTTATGGCCATTATAGTCATACAAGTCAGATAATTAACTAATAATTTTTTCAGTTGCCTTAATTTTAACCAATCGCAAATTCATTCTCTGCACATCGAGGCTCACTGAATGGATTACAAATTGTCTGATAATTAGAAAGTTCAAATTTTTCGAAACCGGTTTTTTAACCTGTACCGGTTCAAGCTATTTATTTAATAAAAAACTAATACCATATTCAAATTCCCCATCATCTAAAACCCCTAGATACATGTTATAAGCTAAAAATAATATTATAAAATATTTTTTGAAAAAAGTTTTGAGATAAATTACACTATTAATAAATAATTTAGATTTTCCAAAAATGGCAACAAGTTGCTGATATTCCTGCGGATGGTGATCCGAAGCATTTGTTGCGTACAAATTATACCCTAAATGGCTATACAACAATGTCTGATTGCTTTATCGATGAAAAATTCAACAATGAACCTTCTAATGTTGAAAAACTTAGTAAAGAAAGGTTGTGGAGCAAAAAACATATTGAAGACGAAGTCAATAAGGCCAAGGCAAAGCAATTCTCCAAGTATTCCTACAGTGATTCATGTAAGAAAAAATATCAATAGAATTTCAATTATAATAAATCAATAACAATATTAATCGAATAAAAAAACTATCAAATTATATAAACAACATTTTTCAATGAGTAATTTTTTGTAGTGGCTGTTTATCATGCTACCAAATTTCATAGCATTGCTGGAAAGAGTGGTGCCGTAATTGGGTCACAAACTCCATGGGTGGAAATATTATGTTTGGCAAATGGAGCCAAATCGCTTACAACAATTGACTATCAACAGCTTAAAATTGAACATCCGGACATCACTTTTATGTTGGCCACAGATTTGGCCAAGAATTGGGAATCGTAATATAATTTGTAGTTTATTAGAAATTTTTATATTTTTTTTAGATTTAATGAGAAATTTGATTTCATTGTAAGTTTTTCGAGCATTGAACACAGTGGCCTCGGTCGTTATGGCGATCTAATTGATCCTTTTGGCGATATAAAGGAAATGCAAAAAATTAGGTATTTCGGAATTGCGGTCTCATAAAATTTTTTTCGGATTTTTAAAAAATTTTTTTTGCGTTTTTTCAGGGGCATCGAACACGAATCTGGCATCCATTTTGTCATATCTTTTCATTGTGATAAAATAATGCCGACTTTACCAAGATATTGCCAAGGTGGGACCAAAACCAATTTTCAAAATATTTTTAAAATAGGTATCTTATAGCTCAATTGACGCAGTTCTGCGATCGGAATCCTAGGGTATTTGGTATTACCATTTTTTATTTATAAATATTAAATTACTACCAAATTAAAAGTCAAAATATCTTATCATGACAAATATTTTTTGGACTTAACTTGGTTTTTGGTTATATTGCAATATTTACAAATAAAAGCAGTAACATTGAATTCAGCTCGGCGAGCCGCGTAGATTGAGCTATAATACCTATGTCTATTTTAAAAATATTTTGAAAATTGACCTTGGTTCCAAATTGGCCTTTTCTTGGTAAAGGTCGGCATTATCTTACAATACAAGATGATAAGATATGACAAAAAGGATCACAGATACATCTTCTATACTTTTGAAGAAAAATCCAAAAAAAAAAAAATTTTGGGACTACAATTCCGAAAGATTACCAAAAAATTAGATGCATATTGAAACGAGGAGGTTTTTTATTTCTTGGAATACCCATTGGCTGGGATGATGTTGGATATAATTGCCATAGAACTTATGGAAGAATAAGATTACCGATGATGTTTGCTGGTGAGTCATTTGAATTTTATTAAGAACTTTTGAGTTAAAAAAAAATAATTTTTATTAAATTATTATATTAACATATTTTATTGTTATTTAGTATATTGAAATTATTTGCTTGAGATTAATTTATTGTTAAATTAATCGAAGATAAATATAAAAATATTTAATTAATCATTCTACTATTAAAAGCAAATTTATATTGAATTATTTTAGAAAATTCAAAAAGGATTAATTGATATAATATTTAGGGAGCGGATTTTTAGGTTTTACCTATTTTTTTCATGCATCAGATTTGATGTGAAAAGCACAAAAATATTATTTTTGAGCATTTATTTTACTTTTTTGATAAAATTTTTTTGACCAATTTTACCTATTTTGGCACTTTTTTGAGAGAAAATTTCATATTAAAAATGCATTAAAAATTGCAAAAATTACCTATTTTAGGGGTTTGAAATCTATTTTGAGTAAATTTTCCAAAAAACCACCTATTTTACGATTTTTGCAACCTAAAAATCCGCTTCCGAGTAATATTTAAGTATACAAAATAAATAGAATCCAATATATCCTATCAGTTAAATATTAAATATTTCCATTGAATTTTTTTTAATTTTAGATAAGAAAAAAATAATTTTGATTAATTATTTTAAAAATTTATTAAAGCAAATTATTCAGGTTATGAATTGGTCAACACATTTTATATGGATGAAATGCCAATTAAATTAGATTTGGAAGAATTTTATAAAGAATTCTCCAAGCATTATGTTTTTGCTTTGAGAAAAATTTAAGAATTTTAAAAATAATTATCAATTCATCTGTAAAAATAATTAAAATTTATATGGAGAATTTTTTGTGTGATTTTAATTGCGAAATGTTAAAATTCGTTATGTATTTAATATATGTAAAACTTGTATATGAAAAAAACCAATTGCTATAGCTTATAATTTACTTATCATAAAATATAGAAAATAATTTATTTTATTTTTAATATTCAGAGCTTTCTTAGTAAGCTTTTAATTTAATTATAGATACAACTTCTATTAGAGAATATATGTTAAACTAAAATAATTGGTTATTGGCATCAATTTCAAATCCAGAATTTATTGTTTCATCCTGCGCAAAATAAAATGAAAAAAGGAGGAAAAATGGCGCGATTTGATTAAAATTCATTTTTCCTCATCTTGTCAATAGTTAATAAATACTTCGATTTCATTGCTATTTTTCTTCCTATATTATTTAGTTTCTTGTTTATCAAAATTATTTGATTTATTGATTAAAGATTATGAAAGGTGGTTATTTTGACATTTATTTTATTCATAAATGAATTGTTAAATTTTTGTTACAATTAATTTTCCTTTTATTATTTCTATTTTCAATCATTCCATCCAATATTGTTATTTTTAGTTTTAATTAAACTAACGGTTTTTTGGCAATAACTCGGTGAATATTCAACATTGACCAATGCTTTTGATGCCATTTTGTAGCTAATTTTACTCCTTATAATATGCCATAAACAATTCCACAATAGCTTTACCATCATCGGCCCCAGACCGTTTCGTCCGCAAGTGTCGGTTCCTCAAGTTGTCTGCCAACCATCAGAAGTAGGGTTACAGGGTTGGGCTCCGGATATGATTGGATTAATCATCTCATATAACCCTAATCTCTATTTCACTTTTCCCTTACTTTTTCCTTCTTGTTGAAAAAGGAGGACCCAGCCTACAATTACCATAATTACATTAATTAACAAATATTATGATTACTCTATATAAATCATTACGATTCGAAAATTTGATTTTATTTATGATTTTAAAAAATTGTAGAGCATCGACTGAATGCTCAAAGTGGCTATAAATATACATAAAATGAAGGGCACAAAATGGGAAAATGGGCAAAATATGAACAAAATGAAAGGATTAAGTGGGGCAATATTTTTGGCCCAAAAATGTAAGGGGCGAAAAAATAAGAGAAATGATATATTTCTGAGAGTGGCCAAAATTGGAATGGTTTTATCAAATGTTTTCAATTTTTGTAGTTCAATATGATCTCCAGATGAAGTACAGCGATGTTCAGTTCTCATTTGAATGAATTCCCCATCCACTGTTGTCCAAATACGTCCAGGGCATTTAATATTCGCTCGATCGCAGCGCCAAAATAAAATTTTCCCGTCCTTATTTTTACCATCGTGGAAATATGCATAATTTTGATGGACTATTTTTTGACGATAATGACTTGAAATTATTGAGGAATTTTTCATCTATAATATAGATTGATTGCTAATTATAAATATTTTTTAAATTATCATTCATTTCTTTTGATTTAATGCAATAGACGCATCAAACAAACTTTTAAATCAGCAAATGTGTCTATAAAATTTCATATCAACGATATGATTATGTTATTCTTATTCGATGACGATTCATATGATATGAAGCTGTTAGAGAATTAATATAAATATTAGATGTCATTTTACATCATAAAAATGATATTCAAAATAAGATTGATAATAAGTTGAATCTTCACATAATTCTAATAAAAATATGATTTTCCTAAATATATATAATCGTAGATGCGATGATTATACGCCAAAAATGAGTTAAATGTATTTAATATTAAGGAATGAAATAAAAAAATTTCAATTAGGAGGAAAATTGGTAGCTGAGAAAACTAGGATATCTGCATTTCGCCATCGCCGATTACCTTAAGTTAAATGTATCGCTTAAATTTTAATTGCAACAGCACCGTGGAATACGTGAAATGGGAGATCTAATAAGATAAATAAACTGCATTTTTTCGCTCTGTTTTGATGCCTAAGGGAAAATAGATAGGAGGAAATTCTTAAAATGTTCAATCTCCTCAGTTTTCTCTTTTCATTCATTGTATTAATAACAAAAAATTTTTGGGTAAATTTTTTCAGATTTATTAAAAATTAATTTGTAATATCATTTTTATTATCAGAAAAATTATAATTGAATTTTTATCGAATCGAATTTTAGTCAATTTTTAAATATGATTTAGTAAATTTTAAATTGAAATTTATTTATCATGATTATAATGACCTAAAATTGACCTCGAGTTTAGAAAGAATAACAAGATTCACTCGATTTTAAAAATAAAAAATTTATGAATAAATTAAAAATTTTTAGAAATTTATTATTAATAAAATATTAATATTTATTCTATTAAATTTTTCAAAAATTTTACTTTTTTAATTTGATTTGGAAGGCTAGGCATTTCAATGTCCCGGACATCACCAACAATTTTATTCACCTTACGCAAATTCATATGGATCGAAGAATTTTCTATTAATAAATAATCTATTTACTGAAAAATGTCTGAAAAATATCAGTATAATAGTTTTTGAGCATAAAACGTGTTTTAAAAACTACAAATAATTTAAATTATTTTGATTTTCAATTTATATAAAATGAGAAAATAATTTTGCGCATCGAATCACATTTTTAAATGAATATTTGGAAAAATTTTAAATGATTTTACAGTTCAAATTAAATTCAATTTTTAAAATTTATTTCTAATTTTTTATTATTCAAAAATCTTCCGATTTCTCATTATTCAACCCTTTTTTATTCAAGTCATTATAGATTTCTCATTAAAATATAAAAAATGATTTTTATTTCATTCGTTAAACAATTCCTTGTCGTATCAAATCCACTTTAAAACATAAAAAATGGTCAGTCTAAAATGGATTATAGTTAAAATTTCATCACCACAAAATTGCCAGTCCCGCCTTGTGTATATTTTTTTATTTTTTTTTTAATTTTTAGAATTAAATTTTATAATTATAAATTCGAATTAAATTTTTCTTTGTACATATTTCCTTACAAAATTTTGTCAGTAAAATTCTTCAAATTTTCATTTTTTAATTTTCTTATTTACCGTTATTCTTGGCACTAAACCGAGTATCCAATTAATTGCTGGGCCAACTTCTTCAGCATTCGATGGACCATAATTACAGAAATATCCAGTTCCGAGTGTGCACACAGAATTTAGTTGATTTATTATCGTTCCTTGATAATATTATCAAAATTATATTGAATTTTAGTAAGATGATTATTTCTAGTGAAGTCGATTTTTTTCTTAGCCAAATTTATTTAATATTCAATTCTCTAAACTTTAATGGGCTTGGATTCGGACAAAATTGGGCAACAATATATGGGGACACAAAAAAAATTTCGGACAGTAAAGTTTTTCGCAAATTTCAATATTTCTAATCAGCTAAAATCAATAATATCCATTAAAATTTAATTCTTTCGTGCCACGACTCAAGAAATATGGGCACCATGAATTTTGGGCACATCGAATTATGGGCACGAGGCATATGAAAATTTTCTTAAAATATAATCTAAAATGGTTACTATAAAATTTATTAATTATTAAATGAATTGGGATACGAAAGAAACTAATTTAAATTTTTATTCAAATTTCAGCTTTTCCATGAGCTGAGCAAGAATCTGTTACCATTTTCCCACAAAATTCGAAAAAAAATTTATATTATCAATAGTTAGAAATTTAATTTGGTATAGATTGGGATTTAGACAGGGAAGGATAGCTTTCAATATAAAAAATTTTCTTCTTTAATCGAAAAAATTAAAAATATGTAATATTTAATATATAAAATTATTTTCATTTTTTACTTATCGACATGCTTCATCTGGAGTAAAATAAGGCGAATAAAATTTTAAAATAGTATAAGTTGTGTATCTAATTCATTTAATAACTAATAAATTTTATAGAAACCATTTTATATTGTTTTAAGCCAATTTTGATAAGCTGATGCCTATAGTTCATGGTGCACAAAAAAGTCACTTGTGCCAAAAAATCATGGAACCAATCATTTATTTGAATATAAATGCTATATGAGTGCAAATGTACATTTATCCAAATTTTATTTGAGACATCTATATATGCAAAGCAAATAAAAATAACATGTGCATGTTGTTAAAAACAGCGACGATGAACCGATGGAGAAGAAAATAATCTCATGAAAATTTTAACTAATTTTTTACCTATTTTTTTACTACTTTTTTTTTCTTGTAAAATGATTTTCGATTGGCAAAACGATTTTTGAGAGTTGAGAGGTGCTTTTATATGTAATATCTTATCTCCATGTTCTATTCAATTTTCTTCTTTGCTTAATTTATTAAAATATAAATAAAAATTTAATGTTGAATTTTTTCAATTAGACAATATATTTTCCCAATATTGTATTCACTCCATATCTTCCCATACAATTCTGATGAATCCAAGAATATTCACGAACATTCCAAAATGTTGGATACAATTCATTCGAATAAAGCCAAAATCCATGGGCCGAGAATTTCTTGAGTATTTGTACAGTTTTATAAACATCTTCTACTTCCTTTGTAAAATAATACCCATGTATTTCAATCAAAATTTGGCATATGGGAAATTGAAATATTTGATCGATGATTTTTTCCTCCGTTCCTAAAAAATAAATTGGCATTAATTGGAGCAATAAAATTAAAAATTCGACTGTTTTTGAAACTTATCAATTAATTATTACAAAAATTTTAAGCTGATAATATTAGCATGTTGATCAATGTACTGAATCGGGTAACTTATATTTTTATCAATCCAGGATAATAATATTTTATTCACAATATTTAAAAACAGCATTTTACCTTCAATATCCATTTTGAGAATCTCAATCTCCTTATCACCATATTTGTTCACAATATCCGTGAATGAAGTAGTCTTTTCTGTTGTATTAGTGTCCACAGTTGTTTGCAATATATCGGCTCCCAAATCCAGTAACCCTTCCACAATATTGGGTTGTAATTGTAGCTGTTCCAAAAATATATTTTATTTTATAGGGATAGTTGAATAGATCCTATCGGTTTCTTTTTGGACAAATGATAAGAGTCAAGATTTTCAATGCTGCCCGGGGTCGTAGATTTTGTAACATATTTTGAGAATATTCTGAGATAACACATATTTTGACAAAATATACCAGAGATTGGGAATTCACGATATTCTGAGAATATGATGAAAATATGAAACAATCTGAAAATATTCTCAGATTATCAAAAAAAAAAATTCGTAGAATATACTGAGAATAAAAATATGAAAAAATCTTGTAAATATTTTGAGAATATCATATTCTCAGTTCATATTTTCAAAATATTCTTAGAATATTCTCACATTATGGACAAAAAATATCATCAAAATATGGAATAATCTCAGAATATTCTGAGAATATGGGGAAAAAATCTGACTTCACTTGAACTTATTTTATCGCGCACTTTATCTGATTTTTCTCGCGCACTATTCTGATTTTTTCCCTGGGGCCAATCCAAATTAAGCTCGACAAACGACAAATCACCCGACAAACGACAAACCGGAAAGAAAATTTGTCGATTGTCGAAAATTCAATCCAAATTAGATTTGTCTGCTCTCGACAAACGACAATTCATTTCAAAAGGAGTACCTTTTTTCAAAAATTCACTAAAAATCAGGGGTACGCCCAAAAAATCCGAAAAAAATTAGGGGAGGCTAAAAACACTCTATATTTTCATATAATCTTTTTTAAAAAATTTTTTGACTTCATTTTGACCCTAAAGACAAATTTGAGAGACCGCTTTTTACGCCCGACAAATTTGCACGACAAATAGCATATTTGTCGTTTGTCGAGTGTTAATTTGGATTGGTTTGACGATTACTCGACATTCCCAATAGACAAACGAGAAATTATTTGTCGTTTATCTTTGTCGTTTGTCGAGTGTTAATTTGGATTGGCCCCTGTCCTTGTTCCTGATTCTAATTTCCACTCATATAATCATTTGCCGCAGCTGGGCTTCGAACCCGAGTAGTCAAGACCCAAAGTCAGCAACATTAACATTGAGCTAAGGGGGTTATGCATTCTGCTTCATTAAAACTTTTATTTATTTCTTCCATTGCCTTAGGCTAAAGTCAAAACGAGAAAGGTCAATAAAACAGAATTCTCCAGAATATTCTCAAGTTTCACAGAATTCTGAAATTATGCTGAAAATTAGCTATAATCTGAACATATTTTATTCGCTTAATCTGATGAGAATATTTTCAAAATAAGACTTAAAATAAATTGTCAAGATATTTGCATTCTCAGCATATTTTAAGATCATGACACATTCTGAGAATATTTTAGGAATTCATCGTATACTCAGGATATTTTATAAATATATAGAATTTGAAAATATTATGATATTATACCATATTTTGAGCATATTTTGTTCACATAATCTGAGATTATTCTCATCAGAATAAGTCGGAAATATATATATTTTGAAAATATAGCATATTCTAAGATAAAATTTCAGAATTCACGTATTCTAGTAATTTTTGAGAATATGGATAACTTAAAATATTTTCAAAATATGATAGAATTCTGATGTTTTAGTGTGTCCATATTTTCTTTGCGTGGGTATTATGAATTATGACGAGGGAATGAGTTTTTTATATCCTAATGAAATTGTGATCCAAAAAATTATCTATGGTTTTTTGACAATGCTAACTAACTTCCATTTTTCTTATTTATTTATCAAATATTCTTGATGAAATATTCATGAGTATTATCCAGAAAATATAGTGAAATATTTTCAAAATTTGAATTTTTTTAAAAATACTAAATATATCATTTTTTTATTTGTGAATTTATATACCATTAAAAATTTCAGTTCTCATTCAGGAATAAACATTGTAGAGCTGCCTGAATTACTGAATTCATCACAATAATCAGCTTACAATCCGGTAAAATTTAAAAAAAATCATAAATATTTCTTTCACTATCTCTTTTTACAATATTGTATTTATTTCAATAAAAGTGTAAACATGGCAAAAAATTGACTTGCCTGATCAATAGCCCTAATTTTGCAATTCCGACCAGTGATTTCGTGGAAATCCTGCTCATATGATATATCAGCATTTATGCCAAATGAATATACCACACAATTTTTTACTTCCCTTGCCTTTGCCGGATTGCAAATTAATTTTCCACCATCATGCACTGAACCAAGACGGAGCAAGTCCACACAACGTACCTACAAATATAAAGAAATGAAAGGAATTTAAAGACACATAAGACATAACCACATAAACATTTTCTTTAGAATATTATAATCCAAAAATTAGATTTTTGAAATATATTTTTATTTTTTATATTTTCGAAAATTCAATATTGATAAAAAATACAGCATCCCAATAATATTTAATAATATTTTATTTTATTTCTATAGAAGTTTTGTTATTATTAAAAAAAAATCAGAATAAAAAATTACTTCTGGAACTTGTAGTGCATGATGCAAATTGAAATAATTAAATTCTTTATATGGAGGGTTTAGCACGATTCCATCAAGCAATTTCTTTCGTTCTGGTGTTTTTTTTAAGAAATGTTCTAGAACTGATTTCTTTGCATAATCGGAAGATGTAATGTCTGCTATAAAAATTAATTTTAAAAATGATTTGCAGCAAATTAAGAATTTTCAAAAATGTTCCCCTTAGAATTCTTTTGAATAAAACATTTTTTTAATTAAAACAAATTAATAAAAGATAAAAATTTATACTATAAATATTTAAACTCACATTTGTTCGCAATATATTCATCAAAGTTTATATTCATGTTCTTATTAAACAAGAAAACAAATATTATAAACAATAAAATTGTTAACACTTTTAGTTCATTTATAATAATTTTTTTAAACAACATGTTGATAGCTAAAAATTTTAAACATATTGATTTTCAAATAATACAACGATACAAAAAAGAGACCGGCGTCAGACCGGATTCGTAGGGATTAATATTATCATATGTATCATTTATCATATATTAACCAAAATATTTGATCAGCTTATTCCAAATTTAATTTTATTTGTCAAATTTATAATAATCTCCGAAATAATTAATATTCATTTTAGTTTAAGTATAGAAGAATAAATTGAAGAATTGAATTATGTTCATATACCCATGATTCTACTCTGCAAAATTCTCAAATCAGGAAAATTTTTTTTTAAAATATTTTCAAAAATAATGAATTTTTATTTGGGATTCTACAAATAAAATGGAAACAAGATTGAATTTTTCTTTTTAACAAAATTAATAGATTAAATCTAATAATTTTCCTTGCCGATTGACGATGATAAATCTTGTTTGCTCTTGCCACTCATCTTAATTAGGCTATTTGGCGCTAAAACAGGTATTCTAATAAGGCTTTGTGCATTAAAATATAGCAAAACATGCGCATTAAATATGCATAAAAAATGTAAATAAAATTGAGAAAAAAATAGGTTCAAAAATCGTTTTGGAATTACAAACGCATATGAGATATTTCCGTTGCATTCAGGAGTAAAGGACATTAGATTAGCGGAAAGCACAGATTTATAATTATAAATCGAGAAAAACCGTTCAATATCACAAGAATGAAGGGATACATTTATAATTAAGGTTAATTCCCCGTGTGTTGATAATGAAATCACGAGTAACGGGAAATGCTGTTGATCAATGTCGCGGATCGCGAACTTTAATTTAATTCTATTTTATATTTTTATTAATCCAATAATTCCAAATTATTCTATAATTTCAATAATTTTTCTTATAATTCCATTTATTTATTTCCAATCAATTATTCTATTTTTGATCTATGTCTAAATTTCTTTACTATCAATTGCCCGAATTTTATTGTCGTAATTAATGAGAAACAATAAAAGGTTAAAAATAAATCATCAAACAATAAACCGATTCAATTTTAAAATAATAGTTTCGAGTAGGTTTGAAAAAATTAGCAAAAATAAAATTCAGAATATACTATTTTCATTATAATTTTAAATTTTATATTTTCCTTTCATCTAATTCATTTTGTCTTTTTTTTTACTAGTTATTTTCCAGCCTCACAATCAGCAGCCCATTATTATTTCAATTGGGGCCCATCGCCCGTTTGCTTATCACGTTTTGCGGAAATGCAAAGATAGGAGGCACCTTCATATTTCATTTAATGGAATCCTTTTTAACGCAAAATTAGTTGCCGTTTTTATTACAATTTTTTAAGGTCCCAGCAAAAAAAATTTACTAGAATAGATCACTTTTTGAATGGATTTCTGCTCAACTCTAAACCCAAATAAAAATGAATAATTATCCAGAATCCATACTAATGTTGCTCAATATTATGCAAATTCCAAATCAGAAAATCCCTAAAAAGTTAAATAATTAAAATTAATTTAACTCACAATTCATATGATGCTCCATTAATTTTAATTGCAAGAAATAGTGAATTACAATATTTTATATTTATAGAAATAAAAGAGATAAAATCTTATATCCGGGATTCACTTTTTCTCCAAAAAATTAAGATCCCATATCTAATTTGAGGATGCTAAAATCTTTCGTGTTTTTATTTAATCCTATAAAAAATAGATGCCTTTTGCAATCAGATTTAATTTTTCCAGTGTGTGCGTTTTAGTTTTTGGAAAAAAATTATTGGCTACAGATACAGAGCCGCGATGAAAATAGTTGGAACTGGGAGTTTGAGTTCTAATTTCCCAAAAACTCGCACTTGTGTACACGAACATATGCATTGTTTATTCATGTTCATATTATTAATTCGATTAATAGAGAAAGTAATAATGGGCGTAGTTGTGCATGTGGATATGGATATAAATTAAACATTTGTAATTTTTAATTTATTTTTTCTTTACAAATTTTTCGTTCAGGTTTTAATTTAATCAATAAATTTTTAGATTCAAAAACGATGAATCTAAAAAGAACCAAAATTTTTTATTTTTTATCAACTATTATATTCCTTATATTTTTAATAATTGTAATGCGAAAGGAAAAAGAAACAATTCAAGATCATGAAGAAGAAAGTATATCAAAATGTCCAAAAACAAATTACAAAGAAGAAAAGAAATATTTTGGTATGTTGTTTATTAAAAGATTTTTCACCGTTTAAAATTTTATCCAAATCGAGTAAGGAATGGAATTAGGATAAAAGAAAATGAAGGTTTGAGAATCTAGCCAAATAGATTGCCTGTTGTTTAATTTTAGGAAAAAGACCAAGACTATTTTATAAAATATTGCTCATTAAATATTTACTAGAATATACTTTTATTTGGAATTTATCAATGACACGATAGAAAACTCTACAACTTGATTATTGTAAACAAATATTCTTAGAAAAACTCAAGTTATTTATTTAGAATATGATTTTTATATTTTTTTTAGTATCTATTGATACCTAGCCATTTTAAAGATGAATTCCGACCTTTGTTTTAGCATATTTTTTATTGTTTTTCTTTTATCTTTATTATTGCCATACTATAGAATAAGTCAAAAATAACCAGATATAATCGGGAATACTCAATCATCTCTCAACATTTTATTTTAATAGAATATAAGAATAAGAGAATAAGAGAAATGGGAATAATTGAAGTTAGCATTAAGTCAATTCAGATCGCTTTGAGACAATCACAAAGGGTCAAAATTTGGTCCGTTACAAAGAAAGCCGTCTGGCCCATAAATTATTGGATGGTCTAAAAGGACTGGAAATTGGTGCCTCTGCGCACAACCCCTACGGTTTGGATACCTTGAACATTGATTTCGCGGAAAAAACTATATTTCAAGTAAATTTTTTTCTTTTAGTTCCTTTCAGAGATTGGTAGACCTTAAGTTAGAGCTTGAGCTCCATGTCGATCTGGACCTGGAGCTCAAGGTCCAGGTCAAGTCAATTTGGAAAAATCTGAGGTCTACCAATCTATGGTTCCTTTCCTATTTTTATATTAGGACTTTTCGGCAAAAGAGGCTAATATTTTTTTAATATATTTTTTTTCATTTTTATCAATAATTTTCTAGTTTATTTTAAAAATATTCTTAAAATGACAAGTGTATTTTATTTGCTTCCATTCTGCTAAGATGAAATTTTAATTATCCCACATTAACAGTCGAATTCTGAACATTGAAAATCATATTATCTGAGAAAATATAGGTCAAGAAAATAAATATTATAATTTACAGGCCCATCAATTATCATTTTCCAAAGAGCTCGCCAAAGTTCACATCGTTTCTCCCGGTGATCAATTACCATTTACCAATAATTCCATCGATTTTGTGATTAATTCCCATGTGCTAGAACATTTTTTTGATCCAATTAAAGCAATTAAGGAATGGTTACGTGTGGTAAAATGTGGTGAGAAAGATATTATATAATATATATAAAAATTATTTAAAATGTATTTTTATAATAATAATAGCAAATCATAGAAATTCCCAAAAATCTGCCTTTTGAAAATGAAATTTTTAATCCATAAAAATGTTATTAATTAATGCTAAATAAGGTTAAAAATAACCTGATAATTTCAAGATGGCTATGTTTATATGGATATTCCCCATAAGGATAGGACTCCTGATAATATTAGAAATCGAACAACTCTGGCAGAACTATTGAAGCGCCAAAAACAACCAGAACCAAATATTGATAAAGGATTTCATCATTCTGTCTGGATAACAGAAGATGGTTTGTATTTGTATCATTTCTTCCGCCATTTCTATCCCACCATTTCTGTCTCGTGTCATTTCTGATACTTATGAAATGGATATTTTTTAATTTTGTGCCCTTTGTTTTAAATTTAATTACTTAAATAATATTGAGATGTCTGCAAGGACCGACCCACCTTCCCCAATTGATAGCGGACTAACTAACAAACTGGAACTAAAATCGAAATAAATCGGACCTCACCATTCATTCACAATAGAGCATTTTGATACTTTCCTATTATTGGGGGGGGGGGGGGTTGTAAGCTCTGAGCTGAGCCGGGCTAGGTACGGAAATTTTTGTAAACCTCTGATAATATAAAAATCAACGCTTATCGATGAAATAATAAGCAAATAATCACTCAAATTACTTCAATAAACAAGATGTAAAGGAGTGAACATTGCTGCTGGTAGCAACCGAATAATGAAGCCAAATACATTTTTTACACGATTTTAAAAAAAGAAATTAATAAATTTATTAAATAAATGGTAGAAAATTCAAAAAATCGCTACAATAATGGCTGGGACCAAATGGTCGGGACATAAATGGCGGAACAGAAACTACGCTTTTAGTGTTGGAATTGTGCAACTATTTCAATTGGAAAGTTGTCGAATGGCGAAATGAGGATGACAAAACCACCCTTTTTGGAAAGCCAGCAATTGGTTTTACTATTGTGATTCAGAAGACGGAATTCTGTGAAGAAAATGATTGATGATGAGACACATAAATATTTTCATATATTTCAAATAATATTGCAAAATTTTTCAATGTTAATTATTAAATTTTAAAATTCACATATTTTATTTTTATATTTTTTAAAATTATTATTCAAAAATAAATAATAAAAATTTACAGTTTTCGGAATGTTATCAATAATTCTCGATTATCAGCCGAGATCTCTGGATTTTTGTACTGAGGATTTCTCGAAATTTTTTCATGATTCTCAGACCAAGATCACTTTCTGTTCCAATGGCCGACCTCTACCTTCATCCTTTATAAATTATTATACTGACAAAACGCCATTCAAAGGGTGACGGCTTTCATTATCTGAACAATTATGATTCAGAACAACCTTTTCAAAATATCCGATTTCTAAATCTTAGTTTCTTTAACTACATAAAAATTTTTTAAAATTTTTTCAATTAATTTTTTCAGACAATATATTTGTTAGCGATTTATTGTTATTTTCTGATTTCTTCAAAATGGGTAAAGCATCATTCGCACTTTATTCTCTTTTTTTAATAGATGCAAATTTTCGATAATTCTACGCAAGTATATAATGGTAGTGGACGATGATCGGCAAGCAGATTACAATCTGTAAATTTCGCTCTAATTGTAAGAATATGCATAGGGCATTAAGAGAAAATTAGAATAAAAATTAATTGATTAAGAATTAAGTTAAATAATTAAATAACAAATTAAGCAATGTCGGCTTTTGACTCTAAAATTTTGCTAATGCCGACTAATTAACTAAATATTAATTAATAAGCCAGACTGGCTAGTTCAGAGTATTATCGGCTAAAACTAATTTATTATATATTTAATTAAAAAGGAATAAAACAGATAAAACATTAATTAAATAATTAATAAAACAAATAAAATATTAACTAATTAAAATGAATAAAATAAATAAAATTATTTAATTAAATTTAAATAAAATAGGATTTGGAGAATTCGGTGTGATATCGGCGAATTTATTGCGTCACGGTCATTGGAGGATTTTGGAATTTCATTGTCGTTTCGTATTCAGTTCTTCGAGTTGAATAGTATAATTTATCATACATATGCTAATTCTTGGCACAAAATACTAAATTATGGTCTCTAGCTAAACTAGATTGTCCAGTGCCTTGCTGCTCTCTATTCTAGAATTTAGTAGTAAATGTCAGAAAATTTGTTTGAAGATAGAAACAAAAATATACTATTTTAATATTCTGATAAAATATATATTAGTCAAATATAAAAATAAATTTGAATAAAAATAATTTATCAAATTAATCATATTTTCTCATCTCACTAATTCAGACAATATATTTTCCTAATATTGTATTCACTCTATATCGTTCCATACAATTCTGATGAATCCAAGAATATTCACGAACATTCCAAACTGTTGGATGCAATTCATTGGAATAAAGCCAAAATCCATGGGCCGAGAATTTCTTGAGTAATTGTACAGTTTTATAAACATCTTCAATGTGAACTTCCATCAAAATTTGGCATATTGGAATTTGGAAAATTTGATCAATGACTTTTTCTTCTGCTCCTAAAATATAATGAATCATTTATTGATTAAATCGACGGGTTTTTTCGAAATGATTGAGAATTATTTTGGTTATGCATAATACGAAAAAAATACAAATTGGATAAATCTTTTTTTTTTATTTTTGCTATTTATACAAAATAATTGATAGATTCGAGTTCAATTAGTTGAGACACGCAAAATAAGCTTTATATTTACCCAACATTTTTTTACACTTTTTTGTAGTTACGGATATACTGTATTTAAACTCTACGAATTCCAAATGTTCAATTCAAAAATTATAAATAGATGGTTTTTTATTCATGATTTTTTTATTACGATATTATGATTTATATCGGTTTAACATAAAAATGTCTTTTTAAATCTTTTTATCATAATCTGTTTTAATTATGCCATAAGAGTTGATAAAATCATTTGTTTCTTCCTAAACCGGTACATACTTATTTCCAAAAAAATATTTATTTTTAATTTTAATACAATATTCATATTCTTATATTTAATAATTTTTGAATAAATCCATAATAATTTAATACTTTTATTTTAAATCATTTTTGAGCAGTAAATTAATTCATATAGCACATATCAATTTACCTTCAATATCCATTTTGAGTATCTCAATCGTTTTATCACCATATTTATTCACAATATGTGTGAAGGAAGTGGTGTTTGCAGTTGAATTTGTACTGGAATCCACAATTGTTTGCAAAACATCGGCACCCAAATCCTGCAATCTCTTGATAATATGCGGTTGAAGTGGTCCCTTAAAAAATTATTTTTTATTTTTATTAGCTAGGAAAAGAGAGAAGTATCTATTTGTACAATATTTTAAAAATGTTTCCAAATTTTCTCCATAAATTTGGAATTTGGATAAAATGATTTGATTTTAATAAAAACATCATTTAAAAAGATATATATAAAATGAGCACCAAGTTGGAACAAAAAATTTTAAAATGAAACAACTTCTCATATGTTAGTTTATTACTTGAAAAAATTAGTTTATACATATTCTGATAAAAATTTCATTCTTCATTGTCATTATTTATATATGAGTAAATTAATCCTATACTTATTTGAATTTTCTCAAAATTTTATGCATTATTAATTATTTTTATAAGTAAAAAATACCCTATATTCCTTAATTATTGTCATTTAATATTAATAAGAAAATAAATTTAAATATTATTTACTTAATTCATAAAATTTTTAAATTGGCTTACCTGATCAATGGCACGGATTTTGCAATTTCTTCCACTAATTTCTTGAAAATCTTGCTCATATGATATTTCATTACTTATGCCAAATGAATAAACGACACAATTTTGTACTTCCCTTGCCCTCGCCGGATTACAAATAAATTTTCCACTATCATGAACTGTTCCAAGACGGGGGAGATTCACACAACGTATCTATAGAAATAAAAAATATATTTAATAATTTTATGATTAGATTGATATTTAGTTAATTTGGGAAAATTTGAAATATAATTGTTGCCAGAAAAAGCTAATAAAAATTAAATTATAAGTTGGATAAAAATTTATCAATTGTCCAAATTTTATTTACTGATCAATCCTTTTAACACAAAACACGTAAAATTTTAATTTATTTAATTCTCTTAATTTTTTGAGTTACAATCAAATCAAATTTAATAAATAATTTTAATAAATTATCCGCAGTCGGGAATTTATAATTCTTTATTATAAAATTAGCTAAATTCCATTAGTAGCTTAATTTTAATATTAAAATTGATTCTAAAAGCAAAATTAGTATTATTTTATCCTAAAAATGCTCTAAAATAATAAACTTAAATGATTACTTCAGGAACTTGAAGGGCATGGTGGAGATTGATAAAATTAAATTCTTTAAATGGAGGGTTAGGTACAATTGCATCAATTAATTTCCTTCGCTCTGGTGTAATTTTCATAAAATGTTCCAATACCAATTTTTCGCCATAATTAGGCGACATTATATCGGCTATAAATGAGACATAGATTGATTATTATTTAAATAATAATAAATAACATAGAATAAATTAAAATTTTTATATCATTTCGAATTCGAATGGATAATTGTTCTCAATCGCGAATAGAGATTTTATTAAAAAAATACCATGTAAAAATGCTTAACAAATTTGTGCATTAATTTTTAAAATAATTATGGCTAAAAAATAAAATAAATATATAATTTTATATTTCATTTTAATTGAAGATAACAAAAATATGCAAAAAAATTCTAAACTACTAAAAATATTATCATGAAAATATGCAAAAATTTACTCTGAAAACTTATGCTTGTTATTTAGAAATTTTTCGAGATTTATTGAGAATTTTCATCCATCATATAAAAATTTTCATTCATAAATGTTGATTAAATTTAAAAAAAGAATAAATTAAATTTAAAAAATAGAGAAAATATTTTTTTGTCCATAAATCAGTTTTTTGATTATAACTTTTTTCTATTAGATCCTAGACCCACAAACCTTATACCCATTTTATAGAACTCATCGAAACGTGTCGATTGATATATAGTTTCTCTGTGTTTGATTCAAAATTTAAAAAAAACATAATATGGTTTAAACGGTTTAATATTTTGAATTTTGGTCAAACCGTGACAAAGACGCGTCTCAACGAGCTCTATAAAATAGGGGTATAAGATTTGCGGGTCTAGAATTTAAATCAAAAAAGTTATAATTAAAAAACTGATTTATGGACAAAAAATTGGCACCCTTAAAAATATGTAATTTGACTCACATTTGTTTACAACAAAACCAACGGTAACAGATTTAACAAAGTTTGTTTTATTATTGTTATTATTATGATGCACTGTGAGAAACAGGAAAATAATTATTATGAAGAATAAAATTGAAAATATTTTTATTTCATTTGTAACCATATTTAAAATATAATTGTGATGAAAAAAAGAGCTAAAATATTAATTTAAAAAAATGTGCTTATTTAATTATAAATAAAGACTAGTGACATTGTTATAAAAATTTTCTTTTTATTGAAGACAAAATTAGCTAAAAATGAAATAAAAAGCATTGCCATTGTTGAATATTTAGCAAGTTAGCAACAAAATGCTGGATAAAAATTGATACAAATAATTTGGTCAACAAAATTTTCCAGAGAATTTGAAAATTTTTTCTTAGGAATAAAATAGGATTTATAGAGAATGCAAACTCGATTTCATTTTTCTCTTTTCATCCAATTTATATAAATAGATTAAATCAAAATAGATATCTTCTTTTTCTTTCGCCATTCATCACAATTCGCTCATGAAAATTTGCATCACTTTAATTTTTCTTTTAATAAAATTAAAACCAGCTCATACGCTTTTAGTCGTATATTTTTTTTATTCAATTTTACCAATAAAAATGAGATAGTGATAGCGGAGAGAACTCTGCTGAATTTTTTTAGCTCTTTCCATAGATGAAACGATATTGGCGAACCAGAATTTTTAGCATCAAATCAATTTTTTGGAATATATATAATATTGCAAATTTTATACCATTATTTATTTAAATATTTGGATGAAATGAAAAGAAAGAAAAAAACAGAAATTGGAAAATATTATAATTAAAAAGAAGCAAAATATAATAAAAAAAGAGCATTATTAATTTCTTGGCCATAAATGAGTGGTAAATTTCAATGGTTGATAGATCGATTAAAAATTGCTCTAATGAAACGAAGAATTTAGCAAAATGTTTTAAAAATTTTATAAAATTATAGGATTGCTTTGATATATATTAGTTAATAGACAAAATACTGTAACCACAATTATATATTATTTTATATTTAAATATTTATATAATATATAATTTCCTCAATAACATTTTTTTGATGTAGTTTGTAACTTTTGGAGGAGAAAGTAAATATTGATCAACTATGTCAGCATTACCTAAAAATCTAGAGAATATGAATTAGCAATTAGCATTTAAATTTTTGTCGACATCACATTCCATTGACCGCCACCCTCATTCCATTTTCTGCCACCCTCATTTCATTGATCGCTACCCTCATTCCATTGAGAGCCACCCTCATTCCATTGACCGCCACCCTTATTCCATTGACCGTCACCCTCATTCCATTGACAGCCACCCTTATTCCATTGACCGTCACCCTCATTCCATTGACAGCCACCCTTATTCCATTGACCGTCACCCTCATTCCATTGACCGCCACCCTCATTCCATTGACCGTCACCCTCATTCCATTGACCGCCTCCCTCATTCCATTGACAGCCACCCTTATTCCATTGACCGTCACCCTCATTCCATTGACCGTCACCCTCATTCCATTGACCGTCACCCTCATTCCATTGACCGCCACCCTCATTCCATTGACCGCCACCCTCATTCCATTGACCGTCACCCTCATTCCATTGACCGCCTCCCTCATTCCATTGACCGCCTCCCTCATTCCATTGACCGCCTCCCTCATTCCATTGACCGCCACCCTCATTCCATTGACCGTCACCCTCATTCCATTGACCGTCACCCTCATTCCATTGACCGCCTCCCTCATTCCATTGACCGCCTCCCTCATTCCATTGACCGTCACCCTCATTCCATTGACCGCCACCCTCATTCCATTGACCGTCACCCTCATTCCATTGACCGCCTCCCTCATTCCATTGACAGCCACCCTTATTCCATTGACCGTCACCCTCATTCCATTGACAGCCACCCTTATTCCATTGACCGTCACCCTCATTCCATTGACAGCCACCCTTATTCCATTGACCGTCACCCTCATTCCATTGACCGCCACCCTCATTCCATTGACCGTCACCCTCATTCCATTGACCGCCTCCCTCATTCCATTGACAGCCACCCTTATTCCATTGACCGTCACCCTCATTCCATTGACCGCCACCCTCATTCCATTGACCGTCACCCTCATTCCATTGACCGCCTCCCTCATTCCATTGACAGCCACCCTTATTCCATTGACCGTCACCCTCATTCCATTGACCGCCACCCTCATTCCATTGACCGTCACCCTCATTCCATTGACCGCCACCCTCATTCCATTGACCGTCACCCTCATTCCATTGACCGCCACCCTCATTCCATTGACCGTCACCCTCATTCCATTGACCGCCACCCTCATTCCATTGACCGCCACCCTCATTCCATTGACCGTCACCCTCATTCCATTGACCGCCTCCCTCATTCCATTGACAGCCACCCTTATTCCATTGACCGCCACCCTCATTCCATTGACCGTCACCCTCATTCCATTGACCGCCACCCTCATTCCATTGACCGTCACCCTCATTCCATTGACAGCCATCCTTATTCCATTGACCACCAGCCACCATCATTCCATTGATCGCCACCCTCATTCCATTGACCGCCACTCTCATTTTAGTGATCGGCCACAAATGCGTTAGAGGAATAATAACATATTTATATAGAGGAACATCCCATGTTATATATAAAAAGATGCTTTCGACATTTGCACATTAAATCAAATTTGAGCATTTCTAGGGATTTTTAGCTTTTGGTTATATATATAAAGATGCTTTCGACATTTTCACTTCAAAAAATTTAGCGGTTTTTCCAGGGATTTTTTAGGTTTTGGGAGATGCACATCATAAGGGCAACTTTTCAGTGCACATCTCAAAAAACTAGATTTTTTCTGATGGGTTCAGGGTCGCGCAGAAACCGATTCTACTTTAAAGCGCCCCGCGCTTTTCCGACGCGGAAGTACAAATTTAAACCAGGCGCGCTTGCGACTGGTTTCGGAATCCCAAATCCAGCATCGACTTTTGTTAGATTTTCGAGAAAGTCATACATTAATTTTAGCACAAACAAAATAATTTATATTTTTTAAAAATATCTTTCTAAATTATAAGCGTAAAATAATTAGACAGGCCACTGGCCCATCAGCAGGATGAATTTTTACTAGTATACGTTATAAAAAAATTAAAAATTTATAGAGTTCGCTTAATTAGTAAAGGTCCAATTCCATTTAATTTAAATCATAGATGTTAACTGTTAGCATTGGTTTTACTACTATAGGTTCCCTATTTCTTTAATTTTTATGTTGTTGCTTATTTTGAGTTGAGAAATATTAGAAAAAAAGTAACAATGTAGAAATAAAATTTATTTAAAATTGCATTTTTTACAAAAATATATAATTAGATAAATTGAATTTTTAAATTATATATTAAAAAATATCATGCATCTTGATCGAAATAAAAATTATACTTCCAAGCTCCTGTATAGCTATATTCATTGTTACTTTTGTGGATGCAATTGCGATCAACAAAACTCAATCTGTATTTTTTGGAACGAATATGCACACGTGGTTCATTTACATAATAGATATCTCTATAGAGTAATTTTTTCAATAAATATTTATGATTTTGATTTGGACTTGTTACTTCCATCATTTTAGCAATTTGTTCACTTTGATTTTGATGTTTAATCAAATTCTACAAAAGATATAAATTATCTATTTAAAATTTTTTATTCTTTTATAAATTAGATTATTTGAACATTATTATATTTATATAAATAGTATAAAATTATTCAACATAAGTTTTCATCGTAAACTTTAACTATTTATTTAAAATTAAGATAAATAAAAATACTCATCTAATTTCCATATTTCTGTTTATCATAGCCCTAGAATAATGACTTAATTCCCTAAACCAAGATATTAATTTTTAGGATAAAATCATTAAAAAAATTTGGATTTTTATTTTCATCATGAAAAAATGTTTGTAAAGTTTTTAATATCAAAAAAGTTTCCATAAAATGCGTAATATTATAATGTAATATTTTTCAAAATGTAAATTACTTTTGTATTAATTAAATAAATTTATAGAATACCTGAATTTCCAATTTTACATAGTCATTTAATTCTTTCCATATTTTTTGCTTCTCAATTTGTTTTAATATTTTTTGATCACTAATCCACGAGCGTATTCTGAAGAGAAAATAATTTTCTCGTGATTTCATTTTGCCAACAAATTTCTTTAAATTTTCAATTGGTCCAGGCAAACTGATCAACAGAAGACAGGGTCGTATTCGATATTTTCCAATTGCATCAAATGCAATCTTCTCGCCAGCTCCTGTTAAATATTTTAAAAATTTAATAAGATTTATTTTATCAACTATAGAGGATATAAGATCTAGTCGAGATTTCCAAAATTTCCTATTTAACATTAAATAAAATTCTGAAATTTACTAATGCCCAATATTTTCTGTAACTTATATGCTCTATTAATTAATTCAAAATGAGGAATTAATTTTCAACACTACTCAAGAATGTAAAATTTTTATATAATGTTAATTAATGGGTAATTTACCAGTGTTGCACAATCATCTTCTTCCTTCGTCCGTCCTATCTTCTCGTCCTCGTCTTTTCCTTAAAAGGATGAACAAGAGGGCGGATGAGAGAAAAATTGAAAAAGAGGGACGGACGAGAGGACGGACATAAGAAAAATGAAAAATAGGAACGGACGAAAGGATGGACGAGAGAAAATTGAAAAAAATAGGGACGGGTGAAAGGACGGACGAAAGAAAATTGAAAAAAATAGGGACGGGTGAAAGGACGGACGAAAGAAAATTGAAAAAAATAGGGACGGGTGAAAGGACGGACGAAAGAAAATTGAAAAAAATAGGGACGGGTGAAAGGACGGACGAAAGAAAATTGAAAAAAAATAGGGATGGATGAAAGGACGGATGAGAGAAAATTGGAAAAAATAGGGACGGGTGAAAGGACGGACGAAAGAAAATTGAAAAAAAATAGGGATGGATGAAAGGACGGATGAGAGAAAATTGGAAAAAAATAGGGAGGAAGAGAAGACGCATGAGAGAAAAATAGAAAAATAACGACTAACGAGCGAAAAATAGAAAAAAAGGACGGACGAGAGGATGGATGTTTCGAATTTTGTGAAACACTGATAATTACTTAAAAATTAATTATTTAGAAATACAAGAATATTTTGTTAAATAAATTTTCTTAAATCAAATATAATCTTACCTTCCGCATTAATTATAAGTAAGGGAATTGACTTTTTCATATTTTTCATTTGCCTGTTTAAATCTACATCTGAATAATTGAATGCATGAATTTGTTTTTTATTCATTATCTGTAAATTTAAAAATTATTTTCAAACTGAAAATAAAAATTTTTCTGTCTTTTAATTTATCACTCGATTTCCTTTTCTTTTTGTTGATCTTCCTCATCCTTATATACCGGTACCGGCATAGTCCTTTTTTTCTTATTTACTCCTAGTCATCAGAGATTAAAAATATGAATTATCCCTAATCACCACAGCGGAATCACTAAGGGGGGCCTTTGTCTGGAATTCAAATCATTCTATCCAGCAATTTGCAGCGCGTCTGCATATTTCCTCTCATTTTTCCATTCTATATCATCCCAAAAAAAGGTCGATTAGGGTGCCCCAGGCTATCTCAGCTCCCCTACGTTGGATTTTAATTTCCTCCGTCTATTTTGTGCTAAAGACTCTCGGCTACAAGATAGGCTAGGTTTCATTAAGATATTAGGACTTTCAAGAAAGTTCTAGGACTTTTAGTTCAAAACCGGGTTTATTTATAAATTCAATGAAATGCCCTCGCATCTTCTCCATATTTCCTTCGAGCATTCTCCCTCCCAACGCCTCTTTCTCTTCCCCCTTCTATGGGTCGAGGCCGGGCAGCGGGCCTCCCTTCTTTCACTCTGCCCTTTTCTTTCCTTTCCTCTCCGCTGAGTAATTCGAGACAAAGGCCTACCTTAGTGATTCCGCTGTGAATCACTTCGTCATAGAAAATTTTTTATTCTTTTGGTATTATTTTTTTCTTTTATAACACAAAATTAAATTAGTTAAATACCATTTGATTCCATCCTTATTCCTTAATAAATTTAATAAAATTTTACCTCTTGTTCCTCCTTTTCTTATCCTAGTAAAATTCGTCATTTTTAAATTTTAATTATTTATCAAATTTGCAAATATAAAGATACTATAAGTGTGTCAGAGTCAGATTCATACTCAATTCAGTGCACTATATTTACTAACCTCTGTGAATATGTGATTTTTAATATTTTGAACGAGATAACATTTTTGTCGAAAGATTTGCATTCTTTTGCCAATAGATTGGTTTTTTGATTATAATTTTTTTGTGCTGGATTCATGACCACCTAACGTTACGTTCATTTTATAGAGCTAATCGAAACGCTTCGAATGATGTAAAGTTTATTGGGGTATAAACCAAAATCTAAAAAAATTATAAACCAAAAGCCAAAATATCGTTTAGATGGTATAATACCTTGAGTTTTGGCAAAATCGTGACAAATTATAACTCAATTGTTGCATCTCACTGACTGATTGTGAGCACTATAAAAAAGGTATAAAGTTTGGAGGTCTAGGATCCAGCACAAAGAAGTTATAATCAAAAAACCAACCTTTCAGCAAAAGAATATAAATCTTTCAGCAAAAAAAATTCGCAACTTTTTTGAAGAGTGTCCATTTTCTATTCCCTTGCAAAATCAATTATCACAAATAGTTATTTTTTCCAATTTTAAACCTTAAAATATTTCACTGGACATTGCTCAAATTTTTTTTCGTCCAATGCTTTAAGAGCATTTTTAAAATCTCGATTGCTGTCGTTTTCGATCGAATATATTATGCAATCATTTTTATACAGCACAACAAGTTCTGAAATATGACATAAAGAATAACCAGCAATATATTTTGTCTCGGCTAAATTCTGTTCCACCAAGCAGTCGACCTTAGGTTAAATGCGATTTTATTCCTTTATTTTCAAATTTCTTAATTTAAATGTGTTATTACTTGAATATATATGTATTGAATAAAAAAGTAAATTTAAATAAATAAAATCTTACATCATTTGGAAAAACATCTTCAGTGACCACATATTCCAATAGTGCTTCATCATTTCTTTTTTTTTTAAATAAAAAGTAAAATAATATTATAATTATAAAAAATGCAATGCATTTCCAAAATTTTAATTTATAAATTTTCATTATTTTCAAATTTTATGGTGAATATTATTTAATTAGAATTCTAAATTTATTTTAAATATAATATGAGGGATAACAAATAGCATTTTATGGGTCAGATATTTATCATTCTCAACGGATTACAAATATTAAATTTGAAAAAAACTAGTTTTTGCATGGGATAACATGAAAGAAAATGAAAAATATGAGATGGGTATTTAATAATATGGAGAAGCCCAATATTATATTATAATTATAATAACTGAAAATTGACATGAACAGAGGAATCAACGCCAAAGTGTTAAACGATTTTATATTTAATTCTGATTCTGAAAAAAGAAAAGACACTTAGCAATAATTAAAATAAAGAAATAATAATATTAGGATTTTTATAAAAATAATAGATTTTTTCTTATAGAATCAAGTCTTTTAAGCTTTTATCGATCATTTTTTGCCAAAATATTTATTATTTTCTTCATTCATCTATGAAAATGTCCTTCTAGAATCATAGTGTGTCGGTGCTCGGGGTCTAATCTGATTTTCTGATTGATTTTAAAAGTTAATAAATTTGTATTTCATTTCAATTAATTTTTTTACGAGCGAAACAGATGCATCCCGTTTTAATATAGATATTATCAGAATATTATAATAAAAATTCCAGTTCCATCCTCTATATACATATTTTTAAATTCCCAATGTTTAATCGATTTTATTATTTAAAAAATATATTCTAATAATAATTAATTTAATTATTTGATTTAATTTATTAATTTTAAAATATATTTACTTAGATGTTATTGAATAAAATAAAAATTCTTAACATATTTATTTTGTTCTTAATTGTTTTTATTTTTTATTTTTGCACAACACTTTTCAAGAGTAAAAATAAAGGTATGAATATTTTAGTAATTTTAAAAATATGTTTTAAAAACAGTAACATTAGACGATAATTTTAAAATATTATATAATAATCAAAAGAAAAAATAATTTATGAAACAAAATTTACTCGTTAACTTGGGATTCAATTTTTCTTATTGTTAATAAATTATAATCAAAATTTTCAAAAATTTTAATTTCTATAACTTTCAGTTAAGTTAATTATTTTAAAATTTTAGTTATAAAATTTAATCAAATTAATGTAAATATTTCGGAGAAAAATGGTCCACATTTTATCACTTTTGATATAAAAACTTCAATATCATCGTGTGGTGGACTTGGAAATATGGTATTTTATAATAAAATGAAAATTTATTTACAAATTTCTTTATGAAAGCTCTTTCGTTTTGCCGCTTTGCAATCGCTTGCAATTTATTTGAATAGAACTGCATATTTTGAAAAAATTGATTGTTTGATAGAATTCAATAAAGAAATGCGACAATTGTTCTCAAGTAATTTCAAGATTCCGATATTGGTAAAAAATTTTTTATCTCTATGATTTAATATTTTTGTAAATAATCAGATAAAATAGAAATACTAAAAAAACTTTTAATAAGAATCTTAAAATATTTGTGCGAAATTAATTAAATCTTAATTGATTTAACTTCATATTCGATTTTGAAAAAGCAAATAATTTAGAATATGATTTTCTTCCTAAATACATACATTGTTGCCTTTTTTGTTTTATGAACAAAATAATGATATCTATTTCAAATTGTTCAAGAAAACTTATTTTTTGAACCTTAAAAAGAAACAAATAATTTCATAAAATCTTAGAATATAAATTCAGATTTATTTAGAATAAGAAATATTAAATTAGTTTTTAGAAAACGCCAGAAATTGATTCTCTGATTGTGGATTTCGGGTTACACTGCTGCAAATATGAAAATCCCGATAAGTCAATTAAATTCTAATTCTAAATTATTGAAAAAATTTAGGTTATTCCAAATTCATGTGAAATATTTAAAAATGCATGGCAATTATTTTCAATCTCATAAATTTTTTAAAAATGAGAGATTTGATATTAAATATAAATTACAGCAATTCTCGAGTAAAGTGCGCAAAAATGTTGACAATCTCGCAAAAATTATCTTCGGGTTCAAAAAATTTTTTATAAATGTTTTTTCATAATTTCCTACAAAAGAAATGACACCAAAACACATAAATTTTGTGTACATACAAGGCGTGGAGATTATTTAGAATCAGAGCACTATTCGCGCAAAGGATTCACGGAACAAGCAATGCATTATGCTTATAAACTTTTATTGGTCTGTAAAATATAATTCATAAAATTTATAATTGAAATTTATTTTTAGAGAAAATTCAAGACACCTTCATTGATACTTTTGGGTGATGATAAAAATTTTTTGACATTTTTGGACATTGATAAAAATGTAATGTTACAAATAGAATGAGAAAGCAAAAGAATAGACTTGCCTTAAATCAATTATATTTTTTAAAGATATAGGTCGAAAAAAGGGATTGATTCGATTTTCGATTTTTTCGATTTAATGTCATGTCAATTTTCGTTCATCTTTCAGACGGCAATGTTGTTTTTCGATTTCGGAAAATTTTTTAACCCTTCGAAATTTCGATTTTTTGAGTCATCGAACCCATTCTAGTCTCAAACAGCTTTTTTGATTATTGAGTAAAGTAATATTTATATTCAACATTTGTAATTCTATCGAGGATTCCATTCAATAATCCATCTTGGGAGAAATTTTCATTGACTGCACTTAATTATAGACAAAAATTCTAGATTCAGCAGTTAAAATTATAATACAAATAAATTTTCTATTTTTTGATAATTTAAAGTTGATCAAAAATGTTTATATCTTCAATGAAACTGATCGAAATTTGGAATTTCCGTTCGCCATTAATTTTTGCAATTCACTTTTGCTCACCTCAGGTCCATCAACATTTGCTTGGTGGATTGGCTATTTAAAAAAAGATGAAGAAGGCATTGTTTTCTATCATAATTGCCCTAAATGCTATCATATTGTAAAATCGGACTATTATCCACATAGTTGGATCCCTTTGAAATGGAATGAAAAGAAAAACAAAGTTAGTATCGATGATGGATAATATAATAAAATAGGGAAAATTTTTTCAATTTCTAACAATATAAAATTATTCGATTAATTAAAATTATATTAATAAAATATATTATTTCAATTTATTTAAATTAAAAATAATTAAAGTAATAAGTTTAACTTCGGAAAAGTATTCCATAAAGAAATCTCTTAAACAATTACGATACGAATAAACCTAATCCCGAAAAACTAAATGGAGATTCAGTAGAAATTGACTCTCGATAAATATTCTCACAAAGAACATCCGCCATTCAAAACTTTTTACGTGATCTAGCGCCAAACTCTACCGTATTAATCTCTGTTAATACTCTAGCTCTAGAGGTGATTAATTTTAACCACTTAAAAATGTGGGAAATTAGAGTTATAGGCCTAATTCAAATAATGAATAACGGTTGGGGCGACACCGACGAGGTTCCCTGCACTTTTTGGGTCTCACCCATGTCCCCTTCCCAAATATGCCAACCACGCGCCCCTGCACCCATGCGGGGGTGAACATGAACATGCACCCCATATTATTGGATTTTCCAGGAAAATTGGAAATGCCAAAGAGATTTAGAGCAAATTTTTAAATGATTTATAAATTTTTTTTATTAAAATTTTTCGTTTCGCGGTCATTTCTGGGCTGAAATTTCTCTTCAAAAATTTTTTTATGTGAAAAATAACAAATTTACACTATCCCCGTCTCCGCGGAGATCCCCGTGGCAACCGCAAGGGTCAGCCTCGCACTCGTCCCCGCAGCTGCCAACTCCGCAAACCCCGACACCCCCCCCCCCCCACCCCACAAGCACAACCCGCCCCGCAGTGCAGGGGCCCAACCCTAATGAATATGTTTAACAAATTATGTTGAATTTTGTAGAGCTTTAATGAACTAAGAAAATCTAAAGGTTTCTCGACATTTTAGTTTGTTCATTTTCTTCGAGATTAAACAATTTTTCATTAAAATTAGAATTGATTCTGAATACTTTTCAAAATATTCTGGATAAGGAATTTGTCTTGAGGATCAAGTAGCAATTTTAAAATGAAAATAATACGAATAAATTAAAATTTTATATTTTTTTTTTCATTTTTACTAAATATAATTCGTTTTTTGATTTAAAAATTTATTATATCAATCAAATTTCTCTTCTGAAAAAAATAATGGAAAATAAATCATTTTCTTCAACATGCTGTTGTCATATTTTCCAATCCTTATTTGTTGTAAAATATTTAATTAAATATATTTATATTATAATTATTGCAATTTAAGTTCATTATTAATTATTTTTTATAAAATTGACACCGTTTTGTTGTATAAAACCATCTTGAACTTGCAATAAGAACATTCCAGTTTTGTTTAATTTTTCCAATAAATTAGCCTTTTCAGTGAAAATTTGTGGCAATGGACGTGCATCAAGGTCATTACTCATATAAAAATATAAATTGATTTAGAAAATAAAAAAATTATACAATAATGTCGTCCCAGTCCACAAATGTAATAAATTTTGTCCTACTCCGGAATTCATAAAAGCAATCCTTTTAAAAGAGATAAATATTTATTTAATATTTAAAAGTGTTATTTATTTTTTGACTTCATTTTTCTAGTATATTTATTTCAATATTGAAAATAGGACTAATAAATGTAAAAAATAGATAATTTAAAATATTAATAAATCCAAATTTGTTCTTTTTATAATACACAAATTGAAGATTTAAATTTTTGTGCATACTTACATTAAAATCGATCACTTGGTTCACCCACTCCGTCTCTAGGTTTGGATTATATCCGATGCCGTGAACTTGTTCAGGCATTTCAAGATTATGCCGAAATGTTAGAATCCCATCACGTTCATAAAGTTGCATTAATTGGAAAATGACAGAATCAACAAGCACATAAGCCGCAATCAAATTGACCCCTTGCAGACGATATAATTCCATTGCCAAAGTGAAAAGTTGGAAATTTGTGAAGAAAAACATTCGGCTTATGCAAAATATAAGATCACGTCGCTTAGTTGGAGGAGAAATAACTGTAGACTGAAAATTTTTGAATTAATATCCAATCAAGCAGATCGATCATAGCAAATTTTTTTTAAAAATTCTAATTCAAAAAAATGGTGTAAATTTGTAAGATGAAAGAAGTTGTACAATTATACTTAATATATACATTGTTTAAAAAAAGCAAAAGAATTAGACACGATTTGTATCAAATAAATTTGTAAATTATTTTATATTATATCTTATTAAATGTATTATTAAATGTCAATCAATTATTTATTTAACCGTTGCTAAATTTGTTGATTTTATTCTAGTTTGTCGTTTGGTATTAAAATCATAGAAGAAACCAAGTTGAACGGTTAGCTGAGGATGGGGATGCTTGTTAAATCTAATTTATTGGATTTTCCATGACAAAAAACGGCATATTGGGCGATTTGACATCGATGTTGCCCTCCAGTCAAATAAGCAATTTGTGCGGGCTTTGTCCTTGTCAGTCCTCCATTCCACCATTTTTCGTTCCCTGCAGCAGTATTATGTGCACAACGAATATTATTTTTAATCGATTCAAAATGAACAATTTCCATGTTCAACAAAGTTACTGTTGTCCATTGTTCTGCAGCGTATTTCTTATCATTTGAAGGATAGGCAATTCCATTAATTCTATTAATTTTTTAATTATAAGAAATAATATGTTAGCGCTAAAACTGAAATTTCTCTAACCGTCTGCCACACTTTTTTCTTTCTTTATATTTCCTATGTAACTCTCACTTTTCTCTGCATCTCTAACCAAAAAAGCGAGAAATAGTGTGTGAATTTCAGTTTTAGCTAGCTAATTTCAGTTTTAGCGGGTTTCAGTTTTAGCGCCCACATATGAATTTGTTAATACGATTTTTAACTAATTGTAAAGTAACTTGGATAGAAAGAATTGTTAGTACATTTGCTTAGTTTTTGAGTAGCGATATGAATTATTGAATCTAGGGACGTATGGGGGCATTTTTTTATTTCTGAACCGATTCGGGTAAGTGATAGCTCATTCGAAAGAGCTCGAAAACTGAGTCGATCTAGGGGTGGATGAAATCCAAAAACCCCTCAGGGGCTGAGATACAGTATCTTGAATTAAGTCGCGCAAAGGAAATACGGATTGGAACTGCTGGGTGGGCATTTCAGACTGGACCCTTCCGTGTGTTCCGCCTCCAGGCGACCCAGACGAGCTTATGGCTTAAATAGTATATTTATACGAATATATTTTTAATGGAAAAATAATTTTAAAAAATAAATTCATATTAAATATGAAATATTAAAAAGTTTACATTAAAAAATCCATTCAAAAGATTTTTAATAACCTATCAGCAAAACTTGAGAAAATTCCCACTTTTTTGAATTGTTGAAATTTGCGCTCTAATTTAGTGTTAATTATCCGTGCGCGGATAAGGAAATCACGAGTAACGGGTAGTGCGGATAATCATGGCATGGATAAGGGACGATAGGCCATTTTCGAAAAATATCCTCGATACTACCCGTCCCGTACTTATTTGGTATACTGTACATTTTTTGAAATTTGTTTATTCAAATTTAAAAAATTTCCAAAATATAAAAAATATATCTTTTTTTTCGTTAGTAAAATCTTTTTAATTATTTTATTTGTTTCTAAAATGACCATGTTGGGCATAGTTAACATCTACAAAATTACAAAGTCCAGCAAATGGTTCAAAAAATGGCAAAAATCAGGTAAAAAATAAGGGTTGCGTGTAGATGGGTAGCAGATAATGGAAACACGAATAAAGGATAATGTAAGAAATGCGGGACGGGTAGGTGGGATGGATAATTATTAATATTTAAGATGCTTACGACCAATGCTCATCCAAATAAAATGATCGAAGAATGACGATGCCAATTTCCTTTCTATTAAAATGTTTCTTTATATAATTATCATTAGCTGCAATCCAAAATTGTTGCCTTATAATAATAAGCATAGCGATTATATAATATGCATAAGAAAATGGAATAAGCTTCTGATAGAAACGAAAGATATAATTTGTATAAAAAAAAAATAATAAATGTCATTTTTAAATTGAATTGATCTAAAAATGAAGTGTAATAATAAATTAAATTTGTGTAAGTCAAATATTCTTGGAAAATGAAATTTTATATAGGAAATAATTTACATCAATATACAGGGTGCGTAAAAAGTTCCCGGACACGGTTTTTTCATTATAAAAATTTTTTGGATGAATAAAATTTTTTCATTTTTGGTATAATAATAAATTATTATGCCCTTTATTGGAATTATTAAAAGATTTGGGAATTTGAAGACTCTCCTTTGGGAGGCGGACTTGAATACATGTCCTCCTCAAGGTTGAAATGTCCGCTCATTTTTTAGGGGTATTTTAATTTTTTCCCTTTTTTAAATTGCAAATTAAAAACTTTTAACTATATTTTCTAATAGCTTAAAGAAGGGCCAAATAATATAAAAAAATAAAATAGAATTATTAAAAATGAAACAAATTAGCCTAGACGAATTTTTTGATACCAAAATGCAAAAATCGATGATTTGAAAAATCAAAATTTTCAAATTCTGAATTTCTTTGACCATTTGTGTTCTTTCTGCCTAAATATTACTCTTCTATCTATTTTTATGAAAAAGGCAAATTTTGAGACAAGCCATCGTATTTTGAGACTATTTTTGAAGGGGATTTTTAGGCCGATTTTTGGGTTTCCTCCAGTCCGCACGATTTTTTCAATATTTTTCAATGCCACTTTTTATAATATGAGTGGAGTTCAAGATTTTTAGCAATTTATGAAGCCAAGATGTGGATTTATTAATCCTGTAAATTTGATAAATTTTTATTTTCCCATTCTTGAGTTATGCCCTAAAGAATTTTTCATCAAAAAGGGATTTTCAGGATTAATATGAATGGACCTTTTTTTAAAAAATTATAAAATAATTTAGTTAATTATTAACATGCCTATCATAGTTGATATAAGGGTAAAAAAGATTGGAGAATTTGATTTTAAAAAGAAAATTTTAAAATCTTGAATGTAAAAAGGTAAAATTTCATATTAAAATCTGTCCGGGAACTTTTTACGCACTTTTTATATTGTATTTTGTAGAAAAATCTTAATTTTTGAAAAGCAATCTTTTTATATCTAGTCCATAACTAGGTTGGATAAAGACGGGTTTATTTAAGGCTAGGCTAGTTAGAATAAGTAATTAAAATAAAAATATATATGATTTATTCAAGTTATAATAATGCTTAAAAATATTTTACGAGATGAAAAATTTTTCTGTAATTTTTTCAATGTTTTTTTGCATATTATTAAATACAACCCAATTTTTTAATAGAATGAAATAAAATAATTTTTTAATAATTTATATTATCAGATGCAAATATTTATTTGTAATTCCTTGATTATATATTAAAATTACAAAAGGAAAGAAAAGAAAGAAAAACTTTTTATCGTTTCCTGAAAAATTCAAAAAATTTGCAAATAATAGACACTTTCTTTTCCAATTTTCATCATTATTCATTATAGAAGACGGATATGGGACTTTCCTTTGTTACTCTGTTCCCTTTGTTTCTTTATTTTTAATTGGGGCGATGGTGGGGATGATGGGAATTGGGAATAGAATTTTTGCATAAATTTTTTCCATTGATTTTTTAATTTAAAGAGTAATGAGATGAAAAATTAGGATGCTATTTTCGGAGTTCATCAGGTGCTGAACAGTTGTTGCTTTGACCTATAGGTCAAAACAACATTGAGATTTGAGATATCTGTAGTAATGTTATATATGTTACGCCGAATATGGGGAATTGACGATTCCGCGGAATCGGCGTTGACGAATTTCGGGAATCTCGGCTTCTAGGCGTCGTACAGACTCGAGAGTAGGCTCAATCGATTCGGCATGGTCGATTTACTATATGAAATTTCAATTACAGACCGAATTATGGGCTAGGGTTAGGGTTAGGGCTATGGTTCAGGGCGGCATGGGTTTTAGGGGTTTGGGGCTAGGGTTAAGGGCTAAGGTTAGGGTTTAGGGGTCTGTAATTGAAATTTCATATAGTAAATCGACCATGCCGAATCGATTGAGCCTACTCTCGAGTCTGTACGACACCTAGAAGCCGAGATTCCCGAAATTCGTCAACGCCGATTCCGCGGAATCGTCAATTCCCCATAATCGTTGTAACATATATATATAAAAAATTTGAAATTCGTTAATTATTTCAAGTTGGCGAAAATCTAGCAAGCCACTTTTAGCCATCTTTTCTGAAAAGTTTCCTCTATCGATGGCATATACTAGAAAATTCCAATTTTTTCAAAAACTTAAAGTTGCTTCGAGATATTTAGCCAAATCGGTTTAAAAAAATGAACTTTTTCGTTTGCCCATGTAAAACTTTTTTCCTTTTGATTTTTGGATTTTGGGCTGGGAGAAAGGGCACTCCGCAAGAGTGTGGGCTTTCCAAAAATATATGGTTTGTGGGGTCAATTCTCAAACCCCTTGGTCCTACACGCTGCAGAAATTGGCCAAGTCGGCACTTTTTCATTTGTAGCCCGATTTGGTAAGAGGGGAGGAATTGGACGGAGGTCGCGGGTTCAAATCCCACCATGGGCAGATAATTTTTTTAGAGGTTTTCGATGATGGGGATTACGAATTTGAAGTTTATTTTGAGAATTAAACCGGTTTAAAGGTTTAAACCGGTTGTGCGCGAGTTGAATTTTGATCAAAAAAAATGCGGAATGGATTCTATTACGAAATATAACCCTCCTAGGAATCTTTAAAGCGCGATAGCGCTTCCCCCCTAACTTCCCCCGCGTATTCCTTCCGACATCGCTTTAAGAACCAGCGGGCTCGCCCGCTGGTTCTTATTGGATCATACAATGAATTCGGTTGCACAGTGTGAAGTGTAGTAAGGACAAATTTTGATTCATTCCATTGACCGCCACGCGCTACCCTCATTCCATTGACCGCCACGCGCCACCCTCATTCCATTGACCGCCACGCGCCACCCTCATTCCATTGACCGCCACCCTTATTCCATTGATCGCTTACGAAATATTTTCGGATTTTGCGATATATTTTGAATAAAGTTGATTCTAGTTTTCTCTTTATACATTTGCATATTAAATGTACTCTAATCTGGTTTAATTATATCATGGACTAATCTTATGAAAATTTTATTTAAAAGGCTTTACGATTCAAAAACATTCGATTTCAAAAAACTCGTTTATGCTTTTTTTATAAAGATCCGTTTAGATTATTTCAATTAACAAATCTTTTACGAATTTCTTTTTCTAATTAATATGGAAATTATTAGATAAATTATAGAATATATTGTATGAAAAAAGAAATTTATTAACTGTGCCTATATACATATTACATAATAGTGAATCTATCTACAATTTGGGATCACTTAAATTGATAATTTTAAAAATCAAAACTAAAATAAAGTCAAATATTAATTATTTAAAGCAAATCACCTAGATTATTGAAAAAAAATTTTTATTTATGACTTTATTTTAACTAAATCTTTAAAATAAAAAAAAATTGAATCGATAATATATTTTCGATGTATTACTCCTCCAATATATATATTTTAATTGTTATCAAATATCAATTAAAAAATAAGCTTTATAATCATTAAAATTTATCATGCAAAAAATATAATCTATAAATAGAAATATAAATTTTATACAATGCAAGAATCTTCT
This sequence comes from Pratylenchus scribneri, assembly GCA_030063045.1. Taxonomy (NCBI): domain Eukaryota; kingdom Metazoa; phylum Nematoda; class Chromadorea; order Rhabditida; family Pratylenchidae; genus Pratylenchus; species Pratylenchus scribneri. Next base: position 212,629 of record JAQSEB010000108.1, on the reverse strand, counting down.
TCAATAAATGAACTCGATTTTAGGATAGAAATACTGTATTTTGCAGATATGTTTGTTTCCCAATAGTTGTCAACATTCATGCATCTTCCAGCCAATTTCACTCTATTAATATTGCAACGCGCGTAAGAATAACATTTGGAATCCGTCGAATCTTGAACAATTTTGAAAATATGTCCCCACATATCTCGCGTGCCAGAAAAACCCAAGCAATTGTAAAATTGATCCAACGCTGAATCCTTCTTTGGCAAACTACTCATAATTTTCTTCCAATGATGTGATGAAATAATAAATTTATTAAAATTCGTAATCATTTGTGTCACATTATCCAATTTGGATTCCAATGAATAATCCTTTATAAATTATATAATGAATAATTTTAAATAATAAAAATTTATTTATTTAATTTCTCACTATTAAATTGCATAAAAATTCCTAGATAAATTTTTAAAATATATGTAAAAATTGGTCAATGTTTAAATGGAATTGCAATATTTTTGATTCAGCAATTATAAAATAATACAAAATAATTTCGCGCATGAATCATTTGAGCCCATTTCATTGGAACATGCATTTGTTGGCAATTATTTGGTAGATTTGCATCATGAAAACGAATTGCAGTCACCATTTTTGGCCTCGCTAATACTTTACCCACAAACTGAACAACACTTTGATTTCTAGTGAATGCAATACCAACATTCCAAATTTTTCTAATGCCATATTTCTTTTCATTCAATGATTCTATAATAGAATTATTTAAAATTTTTTAAAATCGATGCCAAATTTTTAATAAAAATTTGTTTATATTAAAAGAGCATACTCAAATTAAATACCTAAGGTTTCAATGGCACCAAGATAGCGACCATAAACGAATGAGCATACATGCGGATATTTTTTACGAAGTTGGTTTAAAATGCTAGGCAAAGGCATAAAATTTGTCGTCATCATTAGGTCATCCCAATCTGGAAAGGCGATAAAGTCGGCACTTTCTCGAAACTCATAAAGACATTCTTGAAAATTAACAATCTAAATTATAAAAAAATAAATTTTAATCTTTGTTTAATTATATGCCTGTGTATTCCATTGAGTTTCACTATTGGGATCATAATTTAATGTATTTAATTTTGATGGCATCAATAAACTCTTCCGAATTTTTACCCAACCATCCATTTGATAAAGTTTCACCAATTTAAATACATTTACATCAACACTTTGGATATAAATGACGATTAAATCAACATGATGGATTCGATGTAATTCCATTGCCGTGATGAATAAATGCCATTGCTCGAAAGCAAACATCCGCCCAGGACAAACAACAATATCTTTTTGACCATGGTCAGCTTTTTTAAGTTTTAGCTAAATTTTAAACAAACAATTTAATTTGGAAAGTGACTAAATTATAAATCTTTTAATTTTTATTATTCTTAAATATTTAAATATTATATAAAAACACTTCTGACTTCCATAATCAAATAAATATCTCGAAATTAAAAATGTTAAAAAAACAAATTTATTTATTTATTTATATTTTTACCTCGATTGGAAGTGATCCCCCAATCTTGAGCGCATTTGGCTCATATAAATCGGTAGGGTGACAATGTAAACGATAAACAGTAAGTTTACATTTTACTTCTCCTAGGAAAAGCGGAACAATCTTTGCATTGTTCTTTTTTGACATTATTCCGGTGTTAGATATACATATAGGATGAACTTTTTCCATATTAACATGCTCTTCCATATTAAAAAGCACCACGATTGTATCTTTTGGATTATTCGTAAACCTAAATCATGATTTTATTTTCGATTGATTTTTCTTTAAAAATAATTAGTAAAAATTTTACTAACTAATTTGTAATTTGAGAAAGTTTAATAAAATCAAGGAGGAAAATTTGAGAAGATAGTTGGGTAGACTTCGAATTGTAAATTAAAATCCCAGTTTGTCATTTTTTTGATCAGTAGTCCAAAGGAATGCATCCAATATATAGATTATCTTTTATTTTATTGTCATAATTATAAAAAAAATTTATAAGACTTAAGACTAATTTTTAAAACAATAAGTTATCGGTTATCTTGAATTAATATTTTAGTTATTGTAAATTTTCTAACATTTTACTGTTGCGATAATAAAATGAACGTAAAATAAATATATGATCCTTTTTATAAAAATTAATATTTTTTAAAATGAAGCCCAATGATAAAAGAAATAATGGCAAAAAAATTGTAATCCGATTAATTGATTTGTTGCGACAGAATTTGGATTTCATATCTAAATAATAATTAATTTTAATTTTATTGAATAAATTACTTCCGCAATCTCTCCTAAACATATTATATAGCGGAAATCAATATTCCGTTTGATAATCAAGAGTTGAGGTATAGCAATAGCATCTTTAAATACTAAATCCTATTTATATTATTCTTTCTTTACTAATAAGCATATAAGAAGGAGAATAGAACTAGAAATAGTAAGTAGTTGGTCGATTTCGAATTTTTCCCTCAGGTAAATTAAATGTAAATAATTTTTTCCTAATAGATGAATTGAATGCTTCTTGATATTTTCGTTATCTTATGTAAAAGGACGTAGTTCTAAATATTAGGTAGTTTTCAAAATTTTATGTGAGTCTAAATTATTAAAATGGAAGGATGACATGAATCCAAATAGAAATTTAGAAACTATCCAATCATTTAGAGGAAAAATTTCAGAACATTCACCTGTTAGTTAAAAATTAAAATGTTATTCAAATTTACCCACAGGGAAAACTCGAATTCAACCAACTCTTTTAACTTTTCACGTTTTCGAGATTCTCTCATAACAAAAAAGATAACAAAGAAATTAATAGAATTATGGTTAAGAAAAAAATGTAGAGAAATTAATGAATTAAAATTATCTATTTTTTTTTCATATAATTTAAAAATATTTTTCAGGCATTAAGCAATTTGATTTGAATAAAAATTTAGATATTATTTAAATTTTATTTTTCGTTATCTTATTAGTAAGATTTAATTACAATAGCATACTTTGTCAAAATAATTGAAATATGGAAAATATAAATTATACTGAAATATTTTTATGAGACTACCTAGTTAGCTAGACCTTTAGAAACAATTTAAAATATTCTTCTCGCTTTCTATTCTTGTTTTATATCTTCTTATCCGATCTATATCTCTGAGAATTCAAAGTGAATTTTAAATGTTAATAATTGATTTTGTTTATGAATTTTTTCGTTTTTAATACTTAATTAATAAAATATAAAATAATTTTTCTAAATTATAGTTTTAAATTGCACTTATGAAAGAATTTCATTGCGCTTTTATTGAACTCATAAGGACACCAATAGTCATTTGTATATTATTAAAATCATCCAATGACCTTATCTTTGCAAATGGTGACTACGGGATAAATATGTAAATATGCTTAAATCTTTTATTGATTTTTTAGTATTTTATTTTTTATTAATTAGTATTCTATTAATTATCGGCTATGAATTTGGACAACAAATGAATATAGAACAATTTACTTTGACGGATCTCTCTCAAATAATTCTTTATAGAACTTCAAAGAGACTAATAATATATACAATTTTTATTTTATTGACTTGTTTTATTGGCTATTTTGTTCTGAACAATGAACAATTTGATGAGCTGATTGAAAATGCTTTCATGGCATTTTTCTTTCAAACAAACATACAGAATGTATTAAAGGTAAATTTAAAAATGTTATAGATATTTTTTATTATTTTATTTTTTGATTCAAATTTTTTGATCTCTGAATGAAGTCAGATCACTGCATTATTGTTAGAATATTTTATTAGTTATTATTCAATAAATGGTAAAACAAATAAACTTTAAAATCGAATCATAAAAAGGAAAATTTTTAAAAAAATGAAATCAAAAGGAAGTCGAATCAATAGAAGAACCGCAAAAGAACTCTTCGTTCTTCGATTTGAAAGCGACAATAATACAACCTTATTTTTATTAAAAAAAGTGTTCACTGTTTAAATTGATAATTAGTAAAATGTAAAATCATATAATTTCTCCTTATCTAGTGGCTATTTCTAACAAATCGCTTCAATCATTTATTATAGGAATTTACAAATTTTATTTAGTCTACACCAATGATCCAAAAAACTATTTATTTAAGAAAAATAATGATTCGAATTTTAAAATTCCATTATAAATTCTAGCCATCATCACCCAATTACTTTTCAACTACATGGTTAGTTTCTGTGGAAATGCATTTTTATGCATTTATGTTAATACTCAACGATGTTAAAAAGAGAAAAGATGTTGAGAAAATTTCTACAACAATTATATTCACTACAATCATAATAATTTCGATTATTTTCCGTATATTATTACAATATATTGCTGAAAAATCGGTTCTTTTCTTCACTTTTGCATATTTTTGGCAAATTCTTATTGGCTTTTATTTTGGAAATACAGAAATTACAATCAATTTTAAAGCAACATTTTATATAAAAAATGCAAAAATAATATGCATTTTTTTTTATTCAGTGATATTACTATTCATAAATTTGCCATTTAAGGTATGTTTTGTAAAGTATTCTTTTTAAATAAAATATATCCTTTTTAAATTAAATCATCATTAATAATTTCTTAAAATTTGCCGAAAAATAATTCTTTCCTGATGAATTATAAGTCAATTAATGGAATAAATAATATGGTATTAAAATATGTGAAAAATGAAAAATAATAATATTTCTTACAAGTTAGAATTGAATTTAATATGTAAAATTATTATTAAATTTTTTCAGCCATTGCAACCAATTTTTGAAATTATCATAATCGTTATTTGTTTAATAACGATTAAATATGCTGAATTTGTTGATTATGAATCTTTTAAATTGCCTTTAAATTTCATTGATATTCTATGGAAAAAAATTGGCAAATCATATTATTGCATTTATTTATACTATTGGCCCATTTTACAATTTTACAAAATAATAGTACATCATAATTTTTTGAATTTTTATGGTAGGTTTTTTGTTTTATATAAATATAAATAAATAAATAGATATTTTTATACTATATAGATAGGATCAAATTGTATGGAATCATTATTTTTTGTACTATATTTACTACCAAATTTTTTAAATAGATTACAATCTATAGTTCATATGCTATGATAATTAAAATTCTATAAAAAAGAATTTTTACTAGCAAAATTTTTAAATAAATCTGAGATTATGCCAGAATATAGAATAATTAATCTTAACAAAATAAATGATTTAAATTTAGTGAATAAAGCTTAAGAAATGGCAAATAAACAAAATCGAATTTTAATAAAATTCTTGATTTAATTATCATAGAATGCATCAGTATCTTAATTTGTTTGCTAACTTTTAATTGTTTTTCTTTTAACTTCATGTCTAAATTATTTAAATGGAAAAAGAAAACAGCCAAAATGTGGCTAATTTATTTAATTATACTATTCATTTTTAATGCTGTCAAATTATTATATCAATTCCATGAGAAGGTAAAAATTTAATCTAATTAAAATAAAAATTATCTATTTTAGAATAAAATCAACCATATTCAATCTTTTGAAGAGATAATGGATTACAAAAAGCAAACTCAAATGTTATTTTCTAAATTAGGTTATAAATTTTTTCTGTCACTTTTAATTACGCAATTTTTTAAGAATATTATTATTTTAAAAAGCAGTTTTTATGGAAAAGGACATATGGCAGCCGGCCGACGCGCGTTATAACGAAACCCCTAATCACGAAACTTCGAATAGGAAAAAAATCACCAAATATTGAAAATTTGAAATTGTGGATACATTTTTTATTTCGAAATCTACGCGTCTCGATGAGCTGCTGATCCCAAATATTCTATTGAATTCGCACAATTCAAAAAAATAAAAAAGTTATAACCATTTAAAATTTCAAAAGATTTACGTATTTTATTAAAATGGCCATTTTTTTGTGTGCATATTCGTGATCAACTCATCGAGACGCGTCGAATATATCAAAATAAAAAATTAAAATTTTCGATCTTTCGTGATTTTCCCCTATTCGATGTTTCGTGATTTAGGAAGGGGATTCGTAGTAGGGTTGCGCCCTCGAAGGTCGGGGGCGGGATGCACGGGGGCGGGGGTGATCGGGGGTGGCAACCTCAGGGACGGGGACGGGGGTGACCTTCACGGGGCCCTCACGGGGATCCTCGCGGGAGTACGGGGATGAGCAAAATTTTTTAAAAGATCTTATTTTTAAAAAAAAATTTCTGAAGAAAAATTTACTAAAATTTCACTAAATTATTAACGTAAATTTATTTTACATCGTCATTTATTCCAATTTCCTATCCAATTTCTTCCTGTTCTGAATCGTTTTAAGGTGATGGTGCCAGTTACACAAGGTTGGGAATTGGGATATTTATCATTAGCGTATCGATCAGTAGCGTCTCAGTGATTTTGATAAATCGTAGCTCATCAGTCAATTAACCAATTTAAATAATCTAAGTTGCATTTATTAGCTCTAAGTATCGGCTATCTAGTAGTATATTCCAAAAATGTAATGTTTTGGCAAAAATATGTCCCTACATGCCTAGTTGCAAAATCAAAAGCAATTTTTCTAAATTTTTGGCCAAATCTTGGTCAAAGCTTTCAGTTTTGGATGTTCAATATACCTTTGGATAGCCAACATTTGGGACTATTAAATGTACTTTAAGTCATTTAAATTGGTTAATTGGCTGATGAGCTAAGGCTCGTCAAAATCACTGACTTTATTGGCGAGATGCTATTGTCCATCGCCAGTTACACCTTACACATTCGGTCATTTGAAATATGTTTTTATTTATAATATAATATGAAATTCGGTGTATTTTTGTATTCAATAATAGGGTGTACTGTATTGTAATGTCCGAGGGTAACTAGGATTCCCTTTCTTTTATTTTACTCAGGTGGAATTATCCAATAAACTAAGCAGGCGGAATAATCTAAGAAAAGGCGTTATTCTTAGTTGACCAGCAGGCGGAATTAAAACTTAGTCAAATAGCGGAATTAATCTAGGAACAACTGTACTCTCACAGTTCAACACCTGGAAAGGGATATCAATTAGCCCTAAGGTCATCATTAAAAGGATGTCAGATTCTTGACTAGCACCCTAAATTAACCATAAGAAATGATTTTGTTAGGTCTAGGATCCATAACACAAGATCATCAAGAGCAGCTCAGCGAAAAAATTAACAAAATTCTACAAAAATCTACTAAAAATTTCCTTATCATATCCCATTTTCCTTGAAAAATCCAATAATATGGGGTGAATGTTCACCCCCGTACCCCCGTGGGGGTGAACTTTCGGGGACGGGGATTGACGGGGGTGGACCTTCGGGGACGGGGACGAAGTTGAGGCCCAAAATCCTCGGGAATCCCCGTCGGGGGTGACCCTCGCGGGGACGGAGTTGCAACCCTAATTCATAGTATAATAGTATAACCGGTCGACTCACTGCCACCAATGGTGGTGTAAAGAGAACAATTAAGCATGTATGTATATGCTATTTTTATATTAGCTTAAAGAGTAGGTTAATTACGGTTAGAATAAGAGCTCGAAAGGTAGTGAAAAGTGTAAGGGAAGAAAATAGTGTTCCAAACTTTCAATCTTTCCTCTTTACACGCTCCCAAATTCCAATCGTAGTCGTCAATTCGCCGGTCGCCGCCAATATAGTTCTGTTGGTCGCGGTTAGCAATCATACAACCGCCAGATATCCCCATCTTTACGATGTAAAATAACAATCTTCATTATTTTTTTATTTAAATATTTTCATAAAGAAGAAATTGTGATCGATAATTGTAATATTATTTTTTTATTTAAATTAGTGGATGCAAATTTAAGCCATTTTTTTAATTTTTGGAATATTTTTAAGCAAATGGTGAAGAAAGATTTCTCACATCGACCTTCACAGACACAATGATCCGAAGACCAATTGCAGTAACCACATTTGCGGATTATTTTGATGATTATCAAAGAAGTTATCGTTTAAAATCGGATTGTTCTGGATTTGGAAATATGGTCAAAAATATTTAAAAATATTCAAAAAATTTAATACAAATTGTTAGATTTGGCGAATTATTTCCTTGTACACTATTGGATTGCGATTGAATCGAACAGTTTTTTTTCAACCATCAGCATGTTTACAAAAATATAAAGATGAATTTGAAAATATTTTCCCTAATATTTCGAAAATTATTAATTTCAAGGTAAAATAATTAACGAAATTTTATTAAATTTTTTTTATTTTAGAAAATTGGAAAAGAAGACTTAAAGCTTGTTCAATTTGGCAATCATTGTTGCCAATATGAAAATCCTTTTAAGTAAATTTAATCTATTAATTTTATTTATTTTTAAATGAAAGGAAAAAATTCTATGTTATTTATTAGGTAATCATGTCTTTCAAAAACTAATCAATATGTATTCCTAAACTATAAAAACAAACTAATTCATACCCATCCAGCAGTAAAGAAAAATTTACTATTGTTATAAATAAATATTTTACAGAGCTCATTCTAATAATTCTAATCGATTTGATAAAAAAAATAAAATTTCTGCAGAATATTTTTTTAAATTTCCGTCATTTTTAAATAAATGGTTGCCTTTCATTTATGTAATTATTGCCGATTTGTACTTTTATTCCATATATCGAGAACTGATTTTTAAGCAAATACATTTATATCTATAGTTAATTTTGGATAATTTCGAAAGAAAAACAAAAATCTCCGGAATAGGTTTTCTACCGGGTCAAATTTTTCAATATTAAAAATAATCTCTGTTATATTTAAAAGTTTTAATATTTTTGAGTTTAAAATAATACGATTTTGATTTACCTAATTGATCCCCATATTCTGAATAAGGCAATTAGAAAAAATAATTTAACCCTGCAAAAAATAAAAATTCATAAATGAAATTTATTAAAATTTTGTTTATAGACTTTTGAATGAAACGGCGAAATATATACAATTATCCGGGGATTATTTTCAATCACCAAAATATTTTACGGGCTTTAAAAATATTGTGCGCGAAATATTATATTTTAATGATACATTAAAGAAAAATATGCTTGACTACCGTACAAATTTATTCAGGTTATTTAAAAATATATTAAAGAATTTTATTTATTAATTTAAGTTTGAACAATGTTTTATAAATTTTTATATTTTAGAAATGATCTAAAATCCCATAAACTTTGTGTACATATTAGGCGAGGTGATTTTATTCAAATGGGGATCCATTCGAAAATTATTCATACTGAAGCAGCCATAAATTATGTTCTGGCTACTTTAAAAGTATTTGAAATATTTTAAAGAAAATTATAAAAATTTTAGATAAAATATTCGAATATATCTATAATTTTATTTGGCGATGATAAAAATTTCATCGAAGAAATTCGTATAATTGATAATGTAAGCTATTAAAATAATAAACCAAAATAGAATATCTTAAAAGTTACACGAAAATAAAAATATATAGATGCTTGATGAATTGAGAGTTGAGTAGTATTACTATCGAATATAAATTCTAAATAGTTTAGCTATTTGGTTTATTGCTCAATTACTTCGAAGATATAGAGTGTCCTTTGCAATATAAAAATTTAACAAATTAAAATTTTTAAAAATTAAATGTCTGATGAGTGATAAAATTGATTTTTTTGGTAAATAAAAATAGTACTATTTTTAAAGGAACAATAACTAAAGCTAAACATAAAATATAAAAATTTATATAATTATTTTATTTTATTTATATAATTACTTTATTGAAAATTGCAAAAGAAAACATTACTAAATTCAATTAATTTCGAATTCCAAAATTAAGAATATTATTCAAAATTTTATGGCCTCGCTTTTTTATATAAATTAATTTGAAATATTACAGTCAATTAGAAGATTTTCCATATCTGAACTTAAAAGTCGCAGCGAAGAATTTTGTTTTGCTGTTTCAAATTGTGAAACAATGATTATCACAGCACATGCTTCAACATTTGCATGGTGGATTGGTTACTTAATGCCTGATAATAGCCGTATTTATTATCCGGATTGCGAAAATATGTGTGAAAGCGAAATTTGTGGCAACCGCTGTCTTCATGTTAACCCTCACGATTTTTTCCCCTATGAATGGTTGCCACTGAAAATGGATAAATTTGGAAATATATCATTATCACCTTATTTATAGAAAAATTTGACGATTAATGATGCACATTGAAATTTGAATATAAATATTTGTTAAATAAAATATTTCTTTTTATAATCCATAAATAGTGAATTTTAGTCAAAAATTGTCCCACAATGAAAATGTTACCTAAAAATGGCCATATAGGACAAAATTTTAAAAAAAATTTAGCCAAAAATGGCTGCGCAATGAAAAATTTAGCCAAAAATAGCCACGTAGCAAAAATTTTTCTTGGTGTGAGATTTTTTCCGAGAATGATTTTGAGGAAAGTTCTAGCGAGATATTGCAAAAATTTCACAAAAAAAGTTCCAACAAGAAGATCTCGATTGTGAGATTTTGCATGTTTGCGAGACGATATATCCTCTCGCGAGATTTTGCTTCTTTTCGATCTCTAATTTTAAGCCATTAATTATCCATTAATTACTATTAAAGAGAATTTTACATATTTTTTTATCAAATTTCTCATTCCATTGGCATTAGCCGTCCCCTACCCACCCATCTAGCAAGGGATTCGAAATTCGAATCAAATTTTCAAAAGGAGTGAGAGAGTGAAGGTATGAAAAAATAATTTAAGCTAATTTTAATTGAAAATCATCAAGAGATGAAAAACAGGATTTATATATAAAGAAAATCAGTAGTTCTTAGAAGCTGATGATTAACTGGGAGATGAGTCAAACGATAATAAATTGTTTCTTTAAGTAAGAATTCAAAAAGATTTTTAGTACTTTATTTATTGACAATTTAATGAATTATTTAACAATTTGAAAATTTAATTTCATGATGAGAAAAAATATACTAATCAAATTTAATAATATCAATAAAATTTATTTTTACTTTTGGCTAATTGTTATTTTGTTAATAGTATTGTTTGCTTGCGATAAAATTTTTGTAAGATATAATTTTTTTCAATGTGATCTATAATTTTCAGCGTTCCGATGTTTGTTTAGCAAAAACATATAATTTTCAAAATGCATTGAAAAAGCAAATGGAAGGTCTTCCTTTAAGAAAATTTATGAATGGAACAATTGATCTGGTAGCAACATTAAAAAAAATTCCTGAACATTTTAATGTAATTTTTATATTTTTTAATATGATTTTAAAATAATTGAATGAATGTTTAATTATAATTCTTAAATAGGAACAGGAACACATATATTATTCGAATTGCATTTCTAAATAATTGATCAAAAAATTAGTTATTATCGGATAAAATACAAAATAATTTTCATAAATATAAATTTAAACAGGATATTTGGCTTCCTGAATTGGTCAAATTAAAGCCATTGAAACTGCTTGCCGATGCATCTGGTGAAATAAAATATTTTGCCACATTTTCAAAAAAATTATCAAAACCATATCAGTGTTCGATCATTACATTAGGCAATTTTTTAAAAATTTAATTTGATAATTCAACGCTTTAAAGATATATATTTAAAGTTTTATTTTACTATTTTGTTACTAATTCCATTAATCACAATTGTTTTTTTTTATTTGTTATAGGAGTGGGACAATTAATTTGGGTGGAAACAAATTTGAGCAATTTCTATCCGGAATGCCATTTCCTAGCAGTCGATCCAACAGTGGAAATTAATGAGGATTTAGTAAAGGATCAGCTTCGTGGTGAATTTGTACAAGCTTCAGTTGGATCGGAAACAACAGATCAGCAAATAGAAAATGTTTATAGTTTAGGTAAATTTTGTGAATAAGAAATATATAAATATTATAAAAAAATTTTTGTGAAATATTAAATATAAACGCGAAATTGTAAAATTTATTATTAAGTAGGAGGACAGAATCGGTTTTAGATAAGAAAAGAATTGGTTTTAAATTCTGGTTAATCGTTTTTCAAAAATATCGCTTTCAGTTTGGATAATTAATTTTCGGTTTATTATCAAAAATTTTCAATTTCGGTTTTAATTGTATAGATTTTCTGAAAATGAAATCAGCTCTTTTCTATTCAACTCAACTATATAATTAATAATTCTCTTATTATTTAAAGATGGTGGAAAAATTGAGAAGAAAATTAAACAACAATTGAGTATTTTTGATTTTTTATTCCTATATAACTCGAGAAGACCAGTTGATCTAATGTTAATTGATGTAGAAGGTGCAGAATTTGGAATTCTTGAACAGTTTGTAGGTTCGAATTTTTTGCTAATAAAAATTTAAAATTATTTTTTAGAATCTTTTATTAATTTTAGATTTTATAAATATTTTTTGCAGATTTATTTTTTTAACAAAATTTTAAAAATTTGAAAATGCTTAAAAATCAGTTTTTAAATCCTTATATTGCCTTAAAATTTTTTTTACAATACATATTTCAGAACATTTTGACCAATTACCTATAATATGTCAAATAAATATTGAAGTGCATCATCATGAGTTTCTCATAAATCCACATATGCACAAATCTTTTTTTCGTACTTTTGATCGCTTCATAAAATTGGGCAAATATGCAATAATGAATATTGATCCCATGAATTCTTTGCCTCCCTCAAATAACACAATGCATCGAATGTTTTTCGTGAATGTAGTAGACAATATTTGCATTACGAAATTCTTATGTTAAGAATAGAAATTTAACGAATAAACATATTGGAAATATAATTATTATTGTATTGATATTGACTATCTCTAATAAGATAATGTTCCAATTTTTACAAAATTTTAACTATTATTTTTTTTCAATTACACAATCATTTCGGCTACGACAATTGTGTCGCGACAATTGCGGATGAAATGGTTTAGTATCGATGGTGGTAAAACTGCTCTGGCATTGTTTCTAGCATTTTATTAAGCATTAAATTAATTAAAATGATATTAGAAGTATTGTTATTATTGGGAATTTATCGATTTAATATAAGAACAAAAAATCATTGGTTTAATTCAAATTTTGATTCCGGTCGTTTTTGGCCATAACTTAGTGCACATACAATATTGTCTAATGCTTTTGTTATCATTTCATACCTAATTTTATGCCTAATAAAATGCTATAAACAATGCTAGAGCAACTTTACAACCATCAACACCAGGACTGTTTCACCGCAATTTTCGCATCCGCAAATGTCGTAATACAAAAATTTTGGTCCTAGGATCGAAAACAAAGCAGATTACAGACTAGTTCAAATAATATTTAAAAGTATTTTAAAAATTTAAAAATATTTTTTCATTGTTCCATATCCATAACCGAATCATATAAAAAGTTAAAATTATATACAAATTTAAAGCTCGATTAAAACTTCAAAGATCCTTTATAAAAAGTCGGTATTATTACATCACAGATCCCTAAAATTTTAAAAATATTTTCTTCATAATTTTCATCCGAGCTAATTTCTCGAAAAGCATTTGCTAGCAAATTAAATAGATATTCATCAGTCTTTTTTGCTTTTTTATATTTTATTTATTTCATAGGAATTTCACTATTATCATTCATAAAATCTCGCTTTTTCTCTTTAAATGAATTTAGTAAATAGTTCAAATTTGATAGAAAATATAACGAAACTAGTTTTATAAGCAAGATTTAATCATCAAAAAAATTTTCAAATGTATAGAGCATATGTTTTTTTAATCAAAACATTTAAGTTAAGATGACATTAAAATATTCTCTATATTCATCAAAATGTGAAGGCAAAATCAAAAGCTTATTATTACTCATTGTACTTTCTTTTTTTATTTACATGCTTATATTGAATTTATTATCTGTAAAAGATGGCAATATTTATAACCGACTCGATCACAATATTTTTCTCCCCTTCACAATGTAAAAATTTTAGCATTAAAAATAAATATAATTAATATAATTTTATTTTATATATTTAGTAATGATGATGGTTCTGATTACTGTGGAAATGAATTGGTATATAATTGTTTATCTTAATTAACATTTTACTTAATAGATGCGATATTTTCTACGAATCCGATCACATGGAAATCTCAGTGATAATTTAATAAAAGGCCGCCGTTTTAATTGTGCACTCACTTGGCTATTAGATAAATATAAACTCTCGGATAAATATGCAATTCGAAATCAAATTCCTGTATGAGTTAAAAATATTCTAGTTTATCATTTTGGTGTTATGCTAGCATTTATTTTAGTCATATCGTAATCGATTTATATCTATTTATATAATTTAGATTACTCAATTTCTCTTTATTTGATTAAAAATTATAGAATAAGAATTTTTGAGTTATCAAAATTAATAGTTGAAACGACCTGGAGAGCATGGTTTTCATTTTATAACGGCGGCCAACACTAAATATTACCCATATCTAAAAACACTTCTTTACAAATTCAAAAAGCAATTTGATTGTCGTCAAAGAATAATTGTTTATGATTTGGATGGCTTTAGTGAGGATAAAACAATGGTAAATTAATAGATATTAATAATTTGAAATAATAATTAATATTTTTAATATTTTTACATGATAATATTCATTTCATACATATACATGCAATCTCATTAAGCATACATTTTTAAAATTAATATTTTATGTTTATTAAATTTTTAAATTATCTTTTATTTAATTATTTTTTAATATGTTGACTTATGAAAAATAAATATTTTTTGCATTTTTAAAATTCGTTCGACCAGAGATTGGTAGATCCATCTGTACCTGGGCTAGAGCTGCCCTTCTATTTTCAAATTGATCTTCACCTGATCTTGAGCTCAATATCCAGGTCAATTTTGAACTCAAGCTTTTCCTGAACTATATAGTAATCTCTGTTTTCAACCAAATTTTTGGGGGAGGGAATCTTTTATGTTGCAACGTATTTTTTAAATCTATAATTATACCAATAGTTTATATATATATATACCTATTAATCATAAAAATTTCCAAACTTTTAATCTTGTAAATTCTGTTTATATTGCAATAAAATTAATACGATTAAATTATTAAAATTTAAATAAGATAATCATAAACGAATAGATGTATACATTTTATAAATAATTTCCATTTAACGATGGAGCCATTAAATGCAGTTTGTGGTATGGAATTGCGCAAATTCAATTGGTCTATCCTTCCTGTAGAAGTTACGGAACGAACAAAAATTTTTGCATGGAAATTTATTGTTTTTTCGGTTATATTATTATTATATATTAATGCAAATTATAATGCAAATTAATAATATCTTAGCAATCCTTTTCTGAATATGACACATGGATTTGGATTGACACTTCAATTGTATTTCATGATCCAAAACTTTTTGAACCAATTTTTGTGGCAATTGAAAAGAATGAAATATCTGAACTTATTATGCCAGGAGGTTTACCGCATTTATTTTGAGTATTTTAATATATTATTTCATTAAGAAAATGCTCATGGAATGAGATTTGCGACAAACCCAAGTGGGTTTATTATAGTAGAAAACATATTTATCTGTACACCGTAAAAATCAAATAAATTAAAAATTTATAAAAAAAATATTTAAGTTTTTTTAATTTTTGGATTTGATTTTTTTAATAAATAAATATAATATAAATTGCAAATTCTAATGATTTGGATCTGATTAGATTCTAATCTATTATATTTTTTTTAATTAAATAATTTTTTTTACTCAATTTTTTAATCAAATAGGAATGTACAATTTTTTGCCATTTGCACCTGATTGGTTTCCATTGATAGAAGAATGGGAAAAAATTCAATGGGAATCAAATGTTTTCATCGTACATAAAAGTGAATATTCAAGAAAAATGCTTAAATGGTAATTTTCAAAAATTCTTAAAATTTAAGAAAATAATAATCCAAAAATCAATTTTTTGCTTGCTCTTTGATAATAATGATAATGTTAATTTAAATAAATATAGACATATCCGAAGCAGGGATGCTAGATTGCTCCCCAAGGGGGCATTTGTCCCTTTTTAGAATTTTGTCCACTTTTTTGCCCCTAAAACAAAGATGCCCCCCCCCCAAATACCCCCTTTTTAAAATTTTAACATTTTTGCTTTTTTAGTATTTTTGGCTATAATTTTTCTATTGTGATGAGAGTATTTTTGGCAGAATTTTTCTCTTTTTATGCCATTTTTTGTTAAAATTTTCGCTGCGCGGCCATATTTGGATAATTTTTTTTCATATTTTTGACTTTTTAAAAATGTCCCTAAAATGCTCCATTTTTTCTTAAAAATTATCCCGACATAGTGAGAATCCATCCGGTATGCTTCACTGAAAAGTTCCATATTTTTCGACTTCTGTAGAATAATAAAAAATAATAATAACAAATAATCATAAATTATTTGCAAAAATGACAAAATTTCATTTATATTCAATGATCAGTAAAAATAATTTTATAAGGCTAATTTTTTGGCTATTCTTTTAAATAATTTGCAATATAAAATATTTATTTAAATAGCTTTAAAATTGACGTTCATCTTGTCACTAGACCCAATTCTTTTTAAAAATTAATCCAGGAAAATTTTTTTTATTAAAATCCATTATTTTTACATTCCATGAGTTTTTAAATCAAATTTCCTACTCTTAGCTGGCAATTTTTCTTTTAAAATTTCATAAAACGTTAAATCACTTTTAAATGTTCTAAAATGTTTTAATTAATAGGTCACTACTTTGTGCAGCAACAAGAGAGTGTATCGAGCCAACCGGTTCTCCTTTAGATTCGAAATGTGACATAAGATTTCGCAATGAAAATGGTCATTGCAATCGAATGGATCAAAGCATACTTACAATTTTGACAGTCAATAGTGAATATGATAAATTATATAATAAAGGTTGATGATAATGTTAATTATTTATTGATTTCTATTTTGTTCTGACTCTTATTATTATTATTATAAAATTTAATAGTAATTATAATTAATCAATATAAATGAATTCATAATTAAGGTATCAATTTTTTGCCACATCCAGATGCAAGACACCCAAGAAAAGGCTTAATTGATAAAAAATATGAAGTGAGAAGAAACGAAAAATTGAATGAAACAGATGAACGAATATTCATCGATATAGTCAATTGTTGTAAAAAGAAATTGAGTTAATATAAATTTGTTGGATGAATGATGGTCTAAATTTGATAATATTGAATTGACTAATTAAATAATTTTTCGTTTTACTGATAAATAAATTATTATGAAATTATAAAGTAATTTATATGTTTGCCAATGTGAAATCGTCCAAATTGTTCAATTTTATACAAGTCAATTACAACAGGTTTTGATACTTTCCAGTTTTTTTTTCGGGTAAGGGGCAAAGTGATTATTGTGGGGGGGGGGGATCTATAATAGATATTATATATATTATATAGGACAATGATGCAGAAGAGATGATGAAGATGATAATGAAGAAGATGATGAAGATGATGATGAAGAAGATGATGAAGATGATGATGAAGAAGATGATCAAGATGATGATGATGATGATGAAGCAGCGAAAAATTTGGCTCAAAAACGGCCACGCAGCGAAAAATTTGGCTCCATACACAATCTCTTATCTTTCCATTGTATCTTCATCTACTTTCCTCTTTCATCCATAAAAAATTATCCAAATTTGGCTTTTTTGGCGTTAATTTTCTTATTTTTACGTCAGACGCCAAACGCCCAAGAAGGGCTAAAAATAACGCCAAACGCCATGGCGCCCATCACTGATTCATTGACCGCCACCCTCATTCCATTGACCGCCACCCTCATTCCATTGACCGCCACCCTCATTCCATTGACAGCCACCCTTATTCCATTGACCGTCACCCTCATTCCATTGACCGCCACCCTCATTCCATTGACCGCCACCCTCATTCCATTGACCGCCACCCTCATTCCATTGACCGCCACCCTCATTCCATTGACCGCCACCCTCATTCCATTGACCGCCACCCTCATTCCATTGACAGCCACCCTTATTCCATTGACCGCCACCCTCATTCCATTGACAGCCACCCTTATTCCATTGACCGTCACCCTCATTCCATTGACCGCCACCCTCATTCCATTGACCGTCACCCTCATTCCATTGACAGCCACCCTTATTCCATTGACCGCCACCCTCATTCCATTGACAGCCACCCTTATTCCATTGACCGTCACCCTCATTCCATTGACCGCCACCCTCATTCCATTGACCGCCACCCTCATTCCATTGACAGCCACCCTTATTCCATTGACCGTCACCCTCATTCCATTGACCGCCACCCTCATTCCATTGACCGTCACCCTCATTCCATTGACAGCCACCCTTATTCCATTGACCGTCACCCTCATTCCATTGACCGCCACCCTCATTCCATTGACCGCCACCCTCATTCCATTGACAGCCACCCTTATTCCATTGACCGTCACCCTCATTCCATTGACCGCCACCCTCATTCCATTGACCGTCACCCTCATTCCATTGACAGCCACCCTTATTCCATTGACCGTCACCCTCATTCCATTGACCGCCACCCTCATTCCATTGACAGCCACCCTTATTCCATTGACCGTCACCCTCATTCCATTGACCGCCACCCTCATTCCATTGACCGTCACCCTCATTCCATTGACAGCCACCCTCATTCCATTGACCGCCACCCTCATTCCATTGACCGCCACCCTCATTCCATTGACCGCCACCCTCATTCCATTGACCGCCACCCTCATTCCATTGACCGCCACCCTCATTCCATTGACCGCCACCCTCATTCCATTGACCGTCACCCTCATTCCATTGACCGCCACCCTCATTCCATTGACCGCCACCCTCATTCCATTGACAGCCACCCTTATTCCATTGACCGTCACCCTCATTCCATTGACCGCCACCCTCATTCCATTGACCGCCACCCTCATTCCATTGACAGCCACCCTTATTCCATTGACCGTCACCCTCATTCCATTGACCGCCACCCTCATTCCATTGACCGCCAACCTCATTCCATTGACCGCCACCCTCATTCCATTGACCGCCACCCTCATTCCATTGACCGCCAACCTCATTCCATTGACAGCCACCCTTATTCCATTGACCGCCACCCTCATTTCAATAGCCGTCGAAATTCATTGCATTAACCGTAAAAATTAACCTGACAAAAGATTTATCACTAAATTCAAATTCAATATTAGAAAGATATTGGTATTAATATAGATATACCAGCTAAATTTGACTATTGTATATATTTCCCCGAAGAAGCTAGACACAAATCCTAAATCTCACTATAAACTCTAGTTATTAACCCTTGCTCATCCTAATCTGATCCCAAGCCTAACCCTATATTTAATTTTTTCTATGCTTCTGTGATGAAAATAATTTGATTTAGTGAACATTAGCTAGTAGTCGAACAAAAATAAAAATGTAAAATAATAGCAAAGCTTCTATACGATTTTAATATCGACATAAAAATCAAATTACTTGTTAAATAATTCAGAAAAAATTATATTATTATTTTTCACGGATCTAATTTCATTATTATATAGCAACCCGAGTAACATGCAAGACATAAATAGATAGTCTCTTTTAGAATTATGCTAAAATATAACCAATTGAAAATATTACAATGTTTAATTCAAATAATATTTTGAATTATAAAAAAAAATATTGAATAATAATGAAAATTATATAATTCCTTCGAGATTAAACCAATCTTCCTCCAATGGAATCCAATCCAAAGGTAATTGTTGGAAAGTGTCAACCTTATGTTCTAAAATAAATTTGCGTATAAAAAAGATGGGTCGATTCTGAAAAAAATTAATCTAAGAATTTGAAATGAATTTACTGTCGGCATCAAATAGCCCATCCAAAATGCGTAGGATGAGAGTGGAGCCGTGTTCAAAAATAATTCACAGGTAGTCTGAGCAAAATGCAGTTCCTCAATTCGACTCATTTTATAGTCGATTATGTAATATATATTGCTCACATACTTAATTATTTTTCCTTATTTTATATTTTAATTAAATTTGTCCAACCCCTTTTCCAAATTTCAAAGACTGCAACAATGGTTTATCTTCGCCAAATAGTAACATTATGGTATTTTTCGATTTTTTCCACTACAAATAAAATTATTTATTTAATTATAATTAAATAATAATAATTACCCCAAATCTTAATAAATAGCGAATTATTCGGTCAATAGCTAGGCTAACTTGGCTTGCATTAGAAGGGCCGAGTGGTTTGAAATCACCACTCCTTGTGTGTACACAAAAAAATAAATCATCTTCATTTCTGTAATATAAAGATTACTAGGTTTTTACAACCAAATTATACAAAAATGTAACTTAATATTCTTTTTCTTATTGTAGTCACATTTTCAATTATCTCCCTGCCAAATGAAAATAACTCGGATATTTGTTGTTTTATATGATGAAAATATTTGTAATTTTGAAAATTTCCAGGTCCATCCAATTTTAAAATTCGTGAATGATTATGTAATAAAAGTCTATGATAAATAAAATTGAATATTATTAATTCTTTTATTTAAAAAACATTTTAGGATCCACATAATCGCAACAATCTTTTCCGAATTCAACAACATCAGCATTCAATGAGTTATTAGATTTCTTAATCATGTTATATTTTTAAAGATTAAAATTTACAAATTTTACCAAAAAATAAATTCTTTTGTGTAGATTTGGAAAGCCAAAACTCAATTCCCTATCCATTTTTCGGATTGTCTCTTCTTCATTTATATAGATTGGCGTACGATTAAGCATTTGACCAAGAGCAAAAAGTGAAGCATAGCGAAACAACTTAAAATCTTTATTTTATATTAATAATTTGTAATTAAATTTGTAATTTAATTTAAATTAACAGATGAAGAAAATATAATTTACAGAAAAATTTTTTATATCAAAAATTCGTACAAAAATTCAGGCTCTTAAAAAATATATCAAATCCTGTATAATCCTTAACAAATATATTATTAGGATATTAATTTTTTGTAATTTTTTATTATTCTATAATTTATATAACAAGGAAAATTTCTATTATATAATATTCCTTTGATATTTATTCTTAAGTTAATGCATCTTTCAAAAAATCTTTATTACAATTTAGATTAACCTGATTTCCCAATCTCCCATCCATTGCATTTGATAGAATAAATGTATCAAATTGAGGCATTACTTGTACATTTTCATCATATTCAAGCCATTGAAAAAAATAATTAGGATCTTTATTTTCCTAAAAAGTCCTTTTTAAGCATAATTAAACATATCTAATAATAATAATGCTTAATATATAGTTTTAAATCTCCGATCTATTTATCCTCTAAAATACATAAGTGCCAATTTAAATATATAATAATAAAAATAATAATTATTTATAATTTAACCAATCTTATTTAAATCATGGACACCAAATATGTTAGTAAATAATTATCGACTATTTAAAGTTTATAATAAATAAATACTTTAGTCGTTTCTCTTTCTTTGCAATTTTCGTCTAAAATAAACCAATTATTAAAGCAAAATAAATTGTATTGAAGAAAATTTTTAATAATTCGTATGAATAGCAATATAATGGATAAAATTATTATTATTAAAATGAATTTTCTTAAGCGCATAATCATATTAAAATTTCTAAAATATATCAGATAATTTTTTTAATAAATCATAAGAAAATAATATATAGATTATTAATTATATATGATCAATTAAGCTCTATAAGCATAGAGCAAAACACCAGGACTTGTAATTGATTGGTCAGGAAAAAATGATCTTTCCAACTAAAAAAATAAATTTTTTATGGCTTTTTGAAAAATTTTTTATGAATTAAATTTTTTACTAAATAGGTAGCAGTGAATATCTGTTTACGAAAAAAAATATAATTAATTTTTTCAGAGCATATACTAATGATTATTATATATAAAATAAACCTTAATTCCTAGAAAAGAGAATATAATTACGATAATTTTAATTTAAAAATTTATATCATGTATAAATCAGCATTATATGATATTCTCCAAATGTCCATCCAAGGGCTTTTCTATAATAACAACTTCAAAAGAATTCTTCAATAATTGCAGAAAAATTTTAATTATCGAAAGCGGATTCGAAGATTGGGTTATGTGATAAAGATTTAAAGGAATAACTGCATTGCTTGTTTTTCCATTTTGCAAATAAATATATTTCTTTTTTCTCAATGAGTTTTTAAAAAATAAATAGACCTTTGAAAATAATTCTAATTGCGATCCGAGGAATTTTTATAAGTAAAATATTGAGCTGATAGGAATTTTCACTTTTTTTTGGTGGAATAATCTGAATTGTTTAAAAAATAATTTTAAATAATTTAATAATTTAATTGTAGCAATTAAAAATATAACAAATGTTATCTCGAAGAAAAAGAATCATTTATATTTCCTTTATTTTTATTACAACAATAATTATTTATACTTTGTTAGGAATTCAGAAGAAAAAGAATCAAAATCTACGCAAATCTTGGAAAATGAAAGTGTGTAATATTTAATGGCTAAACATTAAACTCTTTAAAACAATTAAATTAAATATTTTTATATAACATATAAATCTTCATATACAGTAATAAATATATTTGATATACTTTTTGACTCAAAACATTTAATTTCCAAAATGAAGATTAATTTTAGTCTATACTCTATAATGCCTTATTATTACTTAAAATAATTGAAGGTGCTAATCCCCCCCCCCTAATTATTAAAAAATTTGTATTTTATTTTATCTAAAAACGTGTATTTATAGGTTTCCGATGATTGAAAAGCTGAATATGACATTATTTCTTCATTTTCTGCATTGACTGAGCTGTTAACGATATATAAATTGGATTTGAAAAATTTAACTTTTTTTTGTCATATTATTAATTAATCAATGCGTCTTTATGCGTAGAGAACATGAATCTGCAATCGATTTCGCAAAAAAATCAAATAAAAAATTATGGCTTAAGACTTTTTAAATTTTCACATTGTGCTTTTGTATAAGCTGCATAACTAAAATTACCAAAACTATTTTATTTTCAAATTTTTCGGGAAAAAATTTCAATTTCATGTTCTTCACATCAAGATGCGTCGATTTGTAAATATATGAAGCAATATAATAAAGTTAAAATTTTTTTCCAAAAGAGTTTGTGACAGAAGAGTGTTCATCCAATGCAGTTAGTGAAAAACTAAAGCAAAATCAGATTCTCCATCATCCATAGCCCATAAATACACTTTTAGCATAAAATAAAATAGAAAATTTTTTGTAAAAAAAGGTGGGGAACAAACTGTATTATTAAAAAATTGAATTTATCTGCATTAATAAAATAAATGTATAAAATTGTTTTTGCAACATATAAAAATTTAAAACTAAAAAAATTTTTTACTAAAAATTTTATATTAAATATTTTGATTATTAAATTATTTCAATTAATAAAAGAATTTATAGAATATTGATTTACGTGAAGAAGAACTAATGATGCATAATCGAAAGCTATATCATCATTTGCTCGAACTTTTCTATTCTTTAAATAGCAATATTAATAATAATATTAAGTATAATCAAACCTTTGGAAATATATTGAATCGTCAAGAGAAAACTCAATATCAAGTAAATTAAAAAATTATTTATTTTATAATCAATCAATATATATATATATAAATTCATAAAAATCCATATTTTCTGTTTTTAATAAGGCGTCATTACATTTTTAAGATCTTTGATTTTTTTTCTCAACCAAAATTTACAGAAAATTTTTAAACTTTTAAGCATTCCATTCACGGAATAAGCGATTTGAAAAAAATCGTTGAAATGATTTTCGTACACAGCTACCTATGATTTTATAATCGGAAAAAATATCCAATAATTCCTTTAAAAAATTCGAAAAGAATAAATAGATTTTAAATGTATAAGTAATTGTTAATATTTTTTGATTTTTAATTAAAGATAATCCATTTGCTTTCGAATTCGCGACAGTATTTAGTAAAAAATACTAAAAAATACCAGAGGGAATTAATGAAATTGAGTGATCATTTTCAATTAGCACTTCAGCGACTTCAAAATCCTGGGGATTGTCTGAAGGCGCGATTACTTGTTTGTAAGGTAAACCAATATTAAAAATTTATTGTGGTTATAAATTTTATCAAACTTTAAAATGAAATATTAAGGAAAATATGACGAAAAGGGCAATAAAATTTTCTTAATTTTCAGAAAATTCGATGAGCCCTAGATCTTTTTTATACATAATAACATTTATTTTTTTTTATCTTACTTCAGATATTTTGAAGGATAGCAATTATCTTTTTAAAATTTATCAATTTTTTTACTATATTTTGATTAAATACTGAATTATTGAAAATATCATTATTTCGAAATTTTAACAAAGTGTTTTAAAATTCTAAATAAATATTTTTCAGTCAATATTTTTATATTGTGGCTTTACTTGCTATTTACATCATATAAGGTAAAAAAAATTTTTTATATTATTAATTACTTTAAATGCATGATCATATTTATATATATAATTGTTTAAATTATGATTATTTCAAGTTTTTGGTTAACAATTGCAGCCGCCGCTAATCGAACATTGATTTTGGAAAATGATGGTGAAAACTGGCTCTATGGCAATTCTGGATGGAATGGCATATTTATTCCACTCACTAAATGCAAATATAAAGATTCTGTAAATTTTTCATTAAATATTTTCATAATGAAAAAAATAAAATTACTTATCGTTTATCTGTCGTCAGATTTGAATTCTTTTTATTTCTTATTTTATTATTCATATTTTTTTTTAAAACCATGAAAAAATTGTCAGAAACTTAAATTTATGAATAGTTTTGGAGGAAATAAAAGGTGATTTTGATATCAAAAAACTTGCGTAAAATGTTACAATTTAAATATAACGGTTCCATATAAATTCTTATTTAAATACATTTATATTTGACTTTCTTATTTATACAGATTCACCCTAGTTCCCCTCCATTCCCACAATATAATGGACCATTGCAATCTGCTCGAATTGTCACGATTCCAGTAAATGATAGTCGCGAACATTATAAAGATTTACCAAATAAGCCACTGATAATTCCACAAAAATATGAAAAATTACTATTTTTATATCATGCAAATCCACCATTATGGTTTATGGGCCAGGTAATTTTTACAATTTGAAATTACCTATAATTTTTTTTTAAAGTTTATAAAATATATTTGGAAGCATTCAAAGCAGATATTACAATGCACCAGCAAATTGCAAGCACAAATTCCAATTGGAAAAGGTCTATTTTATTTAATAATAATATAATATCTCATTTATATAAATTATATTATTATTATAATGTTTGAAATTTCTTACAGGCCCAATCCTTGGAATACAAATACGCAGAACTGATAAAATTGCAGAAGCTGATTATCATTTATTAGACGATTATATGGTATATATTATATTAATAAAACAATAATTACATAAAAAGACTTATAGAATGTCCAAAGATTTAAATTGTTTTCTTGAGAAATCAAATTTATTTTCTGAAAAAAGAAACTAAAAACTTCTTTAAGTAGTTTAGACCATAATAAAATCGTTATGAAATTCGATTTGAGATATGTTGCTTCAGACTTAGAATTTCCTAATTTGGTGCATGCAAATCTTTCAAGCATATTTTTTTGTTTTGATCTGAATCCCAACAATTTATAAAGGTTAACAGATAATTTCCGATACATTTATAATAGCTAAAACAATCTGTAAAAAATAATGTTTTAGATAAAAAATAAATTATAAATAAATTCCTAAAATTTATCAGAAATGGACTGAATTATGGTATGAAATAAAAAGTACTAATATCACAACAAAACAACTTTTCATTGCAACTGATGAACCGGCTGTCATTGCTGAAGCCAAAAGTCGCTGGGGTTTAGAGAATTTTAATGGATACCAAATTTATGCATTAGAACAGAGTGCAAAAAGTTATCCTTCGATCTAATATATGTGGATATATATTTATATAAAAATTTGTAATTTAGAAGCTGAGAAAAAAAATACACGTTATGAAGAAGATGCTCTCTGTGGACTGATTGCAGAAATTAACATTCTTTCGCGGTGTGATTTTGTTGTTTGCACTTTTAGTAGCAATGTAAATTATATTTAAAGGGAATTAAGGAAATTTCAAGTTATGAAGTTGCATAATTAAATTCAATATCACAAAAATTATAATTAATAAAAAAAAATTTTTAATTAAAATTCATGGTTAACATTTTTAATATTTTATTTTTATTTATCATGAATCTTGATTTTTCCTATAAAAATAATTATTTAGATATGTCGTTTTGTTTATGAATTGATGCAATCATTGAAAGGCGATGCAGTTTATGATATCGAGAGTTTAGATGATTATTATTATGAATGGTATACCGGTCAGAAAATTTTCTTTTAAAACTATTAATATTTTGAATAAATATTAAAAAGGCCAGGTAATATTGCCGTTGATGATAACAATGCTAAATATATTAGATTTTGATGATTTTTTGTAGCTCCTTTATTTTTATTCAATAATGAAAATAATAAACAATTTTAAAAGATGCTAATGAGAATCAGGGCTGCCAGATGGTTTTTCACTTTGGGGGGCATTTTGGTATAAAAAAGGGGGCATTTGGGGGGCATTTCCGCTAAAAAGGGGGCATTTTGGGGGGCAGTTTTAAAAAGTGCCAAAAATGCGAAAATTTTTGCCAATAATGGCCGCGCAGCGAAAAATTAGACCAAAAAATGGCCGCGAAACGAAAAAATTGACCAAAAAATTGCCGCGTAGCGAAAAATTTTGAAGAAAAATGGCCGCGCAGCGAAAAATTAGACCAAAAAATGGCCGCGAAACGAAAAAATTGACCAAAAAATTGCGGCGTAGCGAAAAATTTTGAAGAAAAATGAGCCATTTGGGGAAAATTTTAACCAAAAATCAAAAGGGGGCATTTGGGGGGCAACTCGGCTCGGGGGGCAAAAAAGGGGGCAAAATCCTAAAAAGGGGGCAAATGCCCCCCGTGGGTGGGTATTCTGGCAGCCCTGATTGAGAATGGATGTTTAAGGAACAGTCATTGGATTTTAAAAATTATATCAAAATTTTAATTTTTAGTTAAAAAAATGACTGCTCTTGATGAATATCACAAATTCAACCAAAATGAAATTGACTCATTACGAGGCGATATTATTGGTTTATTTTCATTTTTTATAAATAAATGTATTTAAATAACAGAAATAAATCATGTCTTTTGGAATGGCACTGTCAATGGAACAAATCTACGTACTCAAGAAACTGGTTTATTTCCATCATATTTATTGCAAGAACAATATTCATTTGGAAACTTTTCAATTTTCGATTAATTAATATTAAATTTTATTATTTTATATTAATATTTTTAAAACAATATTTGCTAATTCCATTTAAAAATCCATATTAAAAATTTAATTTATTAATGCATAAAATGCAATATTTGATAATTATAAATTTATTTATTTGGATTTAAATTATTATTTGTTGATTTCTGTCAAATTAAAAATATTCGTTTTTTCTCACATTTATTTTTAATCCCTTCTTCCGTTATTAAAAATTTTCGGAACTTCCGCAAGAGCACATTCTTTACATTTCTAATCTAATCTAAGTATTCTCAATTCGCATTCTTCCAACAAATAAAAAAATTAAAATCGCGATCACAATGGCTAATGGCTACTATTACATGCTTTTCTTTAAAAGAAGAAAACTCCACCATAAATCAAAAATTTATTAAATCAGAGCATAATTTTCTAGAAAATTTTTATAATTTTTATGTTGTATAAAATAGACATAATTTCTTTTTATTAGATTTTAAAAAAATGGATTTGGAGACTAAAATTTCTTGGTCTATTTTAGTATTGCTTATTATTTTTAATGTTTATGATCAAATGCATGGGATATTATTATTACCTATCGAAATGAAAAACAAACAACAAGAATATATATTTGTTCTTCGTTCATTTACAAGCAGAAAAACATTTTTGTATGAATTTTAAAATTATAAAAAAATATAATTTTATTTATAATTAAATTGGAGTTGTATTTAAAAAAAATTCCAGATTTTATCAAGTATCAAATTTTTATAATAAGAATTTTCAATTTTAAAAAATAATGAAAAAAAGAATAAAAATTTTTTATTTATTTAATCCAATTTTAAAAAAAAAAACAGAATAATGCTAATAAAATTTCAAAAAAAAAAATTCAGTATAAATGGCAATTATTTTTGCGGTACTTTTACCATGGTGAATCTATTAGATTCTAATTCATCTACATTATTGAAAAAAGAAATGAAATGCCAAATTACCGAACCATCTCGGAAAAATTTTCGCTTTTATTCTAATTGGCAAACAATGATTCCTATGCAAATGCTTAGTCGAGATTTTTGTCGAATGGATACATATGCATTCTTCTGCCCATTGAAGAAGATAGCAGAAAATGCTCAAATAAGAGGAAAAGATGAGATAAGTTTTTTTAAATTTTATTTTTTATTATTTAAATTAAATCTATTAAATAATAAATGATAATTAAAAACGATTTATCTCTCATCAGGAAATCACATTTGAACACTCTTTAAGAATATCTCCTTAATAATTTTAAGAATGTGATAATTGTGTAATTGGTGATTCATTGTCAATGCCAAGGATAATTTGGTATAGGTAGCTTTAGAGTAATTCAGAGCCCAATTTCAGAGCCCAATTCAGGGCCCAAGTGATTATTTAGGGAAATCATTGGTAATGGATGATTTAAGGGTTGTTTTGGGACATTGATTCTAAAGTAGCAATAATTTTTCTGACCTAAAATTTGTGGATTCAGTATTTTTTTGATCATTATAAAAAAAATAGCATACATAAAATCTATTTAAATATTTTTTTTAAATCATAACATAAAGATAATTTTTATATTAGAAAAATATTTTTCGAATTAATTTAAGTTGCTCTAAAATTTCTAAGCATAAATTTAGAGTACTGTACATTTAAATTATGTTTAAAAATTTGATCATTCTAATGGATTTTTCGAATATATTAATTGTTATGGTAATTAATTAAAAAAATTAACTGAATAAAATTTAAATGAATTATTTCCTATTACTAATTTAAAAATAATTTGTTCACGTTAGAATTTTTCACAAATTTGGACTTTTTTGTTTTTACTAATAATTTTTTAATTTAAAAAATTTTAACTATATTTTAATATTAAATTATTTTCACATTTGTCCCTTGTCGAAAACACCGCTTACTAGATTCTTTTTCAATGGAAGGAAACATTTTGAGGTTGATTTAAAATAATTATTTATCGAAATTCAAATATTCTGAATTTAGGTAAATTCACAACCTCCAGATGGAATATCGCGAAAATTAGTTTATTGTATCCCACGAAGATTTTTCTTTGAAAGTTGGCACCTTTTAATCACGGCATTGGAATTGGCAAGGTAATTTCCACAGTAAAAATGGTGATTTGGATTTGGATTAAGTGTTTTTTATAATATCATTTATCAAAGTGAAATAAAATTTATTACTTTTATAATCACTTAATAATTAAATCATTAAAATAACAAAATGAATCAACAATCTTAATTGTAATTACAAGCCTTTTAGCTCAAGAAATAAAAATATAAATATAATATCAGAAGTGTTTTGAAATTTCAGCTAGACATAAATCCAAAATTATAGATATAAAATTGTGGATTTGTTTGGTGATTATTCTTAATTCAAAAAAATATTTCTTAAAGATTACAACAAGTAGACATGGTTGTATTATATATACTTAGTATGCAATCAGCTGTATTTGAGTTGGCAAAATTGTATGAATTTGATGGTTTATTACGTATTCGTACATCATTGAAAATGCCGACTGATATTTTCACAGAAATTGGTTTTAATCCAAATTTTGAGACCATATGGAATAATGAAGCAGTTGAATATAATGTAAAATAAAATTTAATAAATTTTTTAAACCACTTTTCAAAAGATCTAGTAAAAAATAATAAATATTAATTTATATGCATGCTTTTATGAATATAAACAAAATTTTCTTTGGCGATGACTTGATTAAAACGAAATATTATAAAATAACCTACAAATAGAATATGTAAGATCTATTTTAGCAAATCTTTTTTAATTGAATTTAGCATTTTTATAAAATTAAATTTAAATTAAAGTACATTTTAAGGAATGTCTATATGAACATCGTGAACTTACTAATTTTATCGCATTCACGGCACTGGATGATATAATCGTTTCATTACCGCCTGATTTCAAACCGTTGCCCTCAATTTTCACTTCTTTATCAAATCAGCATCCAAATGCAGCTGCTTTTATATTAACAGTCCATGATTCTTACATTCAAAAGCTTGGTTAATTTATTAATTTTATTTCAATAAAAATTTTATTTAGAAGATATATCGGTAAATTTGCCAAAGAATGGAACAATTGATATTTTGGTAAGAATTTTGAAAGATTTTTCATAAAGAATAAATAATATAATTTTGATTAACCAGTTAAAAACACTCGACGAATTTTTACGATATGGAATTTTTTTGAGCAATCCAATCACAGATCCAAAAACAAATCCCATATCCTCATACACCAAATCAATCGTAATACCTCAACGGGTTCAGACCGTTTGGCTTCATCATGTATTATCCATGGAACCAAATGGAATAAATTTGCGCGTTCCATATACAAATGCATTTGTGATGCATTTAAGAAATCAATTGACGAGTCGTTTCAATGTTTGTTCTGTTGATTATAAAATCAAATTTCGAATTTGATAAAATTTTACAAGTTATCATTACAATAAAAAAAATTCATAGAACAGATATTAAAAAGTCAACTTAATAATTTTATATAACACAAAGCTTATATTATTTTTTTAGCATTTTTCTAAAAATCATATAAAAATTTTTAAAATTATTTAAACTATAATTTATTTAAATTATCACATAAAATAATAATTTTAACATAATTGTTGGAATAAAAAGTATTTTTTCAAATTTTTCTTCCTTTTCGAATCGATAGTTAAAATAAATAAATTAATAAATTCCAGATTTGTAAAATGATTTATTGGTAAATTTTGAAAAGATTGTAGAATTAAGAATTCAAACTATAAGTTAGTTTAAATAAAAATTAGTAATCAGTTTGGATTTTAACACAATCCAGTATTTAAAATAAGCTCATATAAATTTTTATTGAAATTGTATGCCATTCCAAATTTAATTAGACACTTCTCGAATCTCTACAGATTCCAGAAGCTGAGATTTTCAAAATTTACTAGGTTGTATCTTATAAATTTACTTATTTCTGATATTTTCTGTATAAAAATATGAATTAAGTAAGAATTATTAAACATTTTTTTATTTGTAATAAAATTATTCATAAATGTTAATCAATTTAAATCAATTATTAATAAAATATTAAATTTAGGTGACAAATCCAAAGCTTGAAGAGCTAGGTACGGAGAATGCAATACATTATTCGCCACTTTTGATTGCCTCACAAAGAATGCTCAAAAATTTTCAAAATTTATTTAATAACAATAAAAATGGAAATTTGAATTTAATAAATAATCTGATTGGAAGATTACCTCGAGATGAATATTTGCTTAAAGAGTTCAAAAATTTTAGTATTGGCTTCCATAAATTTTACAAAGAACTTTTTGAGAATAATTCAACCAAAGATCATCGTTGCGGGTGAAAAACAAATTAAAAAATTATTTTAAAAAGTTTTAATTGGTTTAAGGAATTATTTACATCATGGACCATTGAATTTACATATGGAAAATGGTTGCATAAATATGCATTATAAATGGAAATCAAAAAGAATACCAAAATCAAAAAGAATTCTAGAAGGAATGTACAATATTGCCATAATTGAAGAAAATCAAATAGAAGTAAAAAAAGAAGATAAATGTAGCGACTTTTGAATAGTCAATATCAATACTTTTAATTAATCTATAATGTTAAAGCGAATATTGGAAATCTATGTATTTCCGGAAATACGCAAGCAATTGGGTTAGCAAATTTTGGAAATCTCGGCTTCTAGGAATCTTACAGACTCGAGAGTAGACTCTATCGACTCGCCATAGTCGATATACTTTATGAAATTTTAATTACAGACCGGTAAAATTCTAATCCCTACATACACCTAGCCCTTAGCCAGTAATCCCATACCGCCCCTATCCTAACCCTAATCCTAGCCCACAGATCGGTATGGAATTGAAATTTGCTATAGTAAATCAACCGTGCCGAGTCGATTGAGCATAATCTCGATCCAAATACACTAACCCAAATTCCTAGCAAATTCCGGAATTCGCTAATTTCCAATATTCGCTGTAGCATATACATAAATTAAATTATTGATAAATTTTCTATTTATAAAAATTAATTTTCAATTTATACATTTAAAAAAATTCATTATCGGAATTAGATTATTGGAAGGCGAATATTATACATACATAAAAGCCTTGATTGTCAGAAATATATACAATCCTAGAGTAGTCTCTTATTTTTACTTTATTGATTAAATTCAATTATATAATAATGAATTTTCAATTTTACATCTACTTGTTACGACATTTCTCAATTATGCATTTTAGGGTACTCGGTACTTAGCGGATACGGAACGACTTTTGAGGATTATTACTTTTAAATAAAAACAAAAAATAAATATATGAGAGTACTATATTTCAGGTCATCAAATTCTGAACATTGCATGATATATACTATTTTATTTTTTTATTTTTCTCAATTAGTTGATTATAATCAGCCACATTAAACGCAAATATAGAAAGGCATGGCCTTTTAATTTAAAACAAATATGATTAGAGTTAGAATAATCCTAAAGAATTAGCATAGAAAATAATATTAAAAACGCGTTTTCTAAGTTAAAATTAATACCATTTCAATCTTAAATCAATTTTCATATTTCACCATCTTGGTAAGATAATGCCGACTATCATCAAGAAAATGCAAACGGCGATAAAGGGAATTTTTGGTGGAAATTTTTCCATTGCTCTGATTTAGCCATCGACACAACTTGATTAGATTTAAAAAAGTTCAACACATCGGCTGATTGTAATTTTATAAAAAAAATAATATGCATCAGTAAAGTTATACCTTAGACTTATAATCATCAACCAATGAAAATAGTTAGCATAAACAGGAACATGTTTGAAGGGCATGGAAGATTTAGAAAATTTTACCAAGAAATTTAAAGGAATTAAAAAAGTTATGTCTATTCAATCTGAGGAAATGATGGCTAATAGAACGTGAGAGGGCAGGGGGCTAATATAAAAGAGTGAGTAGTCAATGGAAATTGGGTGAAGACCAGGGGTGGGGTCGAAATTTCGATTTTCGATTTCGATCATCGAAATTTCGATGTTTTAGTTTCGATTCGATTTCGATTTCGAAAAGCGTCGAGTTTCGAAAAAATTTCGAAAAAGGCAAAGGGGGAACCCTTTGCCAGTTTCAATGAAAAATTTGGTATGTTTTTGAAACGAATTCCTTTTTTACTTAAAATTTCCTTATTTTTGCTCAAAATATTTAGTTTTTTAATTTATTTTTCAATTATTAAATCATCAAAATATGTTTTATAATTGTTTTAGGAATAAAAAAATGAAAAGTTCAAGATTTTAATAATATTATTTTGATGGAAATGGCCAAACAATAATGTAACATGGAAAGAACCGCACCTAAAATAATCATCGAAAAAAAATCTACCAATTAATTTGTCATTTAAAAAATATCAAATAAAACCTTATGAAAAAAACCAAAAATTTCTTAAATAGAAAAGCTAAGTTCAGTTGGGTATTGGCTTCATTGGCAACTATTTTTGGCCAATAACAAAAACAAGAAAATTTGAAAAAGTTTCTTTTATTTTATCGAAATGCTAAACCCTAAAATTTTATTTTTGAAATATCATTGAATATTTTTTTTGGATAAAAATTTCACTTTTTTGTATTTTCAGAATTTTTTTCAATTTTTAAAGGATTTGAAAATTTTTTGAAAAATTTCGAATTTCGATTTCGATTATCGAAATTTCGACGTTTTAGTTTCGTTTCGATTTCGATTTCGATTTGGAAGTGAGTTTCGATTTCGAAGCAAATTTCGATTTCGATTTTTTTGAGTTTCGACCCCAGCCCTGGTGAAGACCAATGGAATGGATATGGCGGCCAATGGAATGAGTGGCTGCTACTGGCTAATGAAATGAATGAAAGCTGGCAGCCATTGATAATGAGGGGCGATTGGCGAGGTGGCAATTGGAATGGGTAAGGGATTAATGTAAATCTAATAAGGGGCAAATATTTTTTTCAAATGAAAATATATTAAACTGCAGAAAAAAATTTTAATTGGCACAAAACTTTCAGTAGTGAAAAATAATTATTTTTAAACCATATAACTTGATCAATACCATTGCCAAGAAAGTTACAATGAAAAATTTTATTTGATTTTAATCATTCTTTCTTCAATTAAAAATTTTCACTTTTAAAATATATTTAATATTTAAATTTTTAAAATAAAATTTCTTCAAATTGGTTAAGATGGTCATGAAAGTTTATAAATTTTCATATTCTGCAATTTCGTGAAAAACATTGAGAAATATTTAATTTGTCGAAAAAAAATTGAAATTGCCGATAAGTGTACAAAGAGCATTGAAAATGCCGAAAAGCTTTAACGGTTTGTCCTAGACATACAAACCATACACTAAATCGATAGTTTTCATCAAGACTCGTCGATTGGTATATAATTGTCATGGTTTAACCAATTCTAGCTTAGTTTGAACCAAAAATTAAAAACGGTTTAAATGTTTTAATACCTTTAATTTTTGGCCAAACTCTACTAATTATAACTCGATGCGTCTTGATAAGATCTATCGAATGGGTATATGGTTTTAGAGTATAGGACAAAAAACTAAACAGTTATAGTAAGCTTTTTCGACATTTTCAATATACTTTTCGCTATTTTCAATGTTTTTTCGTCAATTTTATGTTTTATAGGCAAATTAAAAACTATCCACTAACATTTCATTTTTTATGAAAATTGTCTTTTTAAAATTTTTCAGATTTATTCCGATTAAAATAGATTGACGAGATTATAATCATGTATCGAATATTGATTTCATTTTTATGTTGGAAACTGGCGCGGCTAGCATTTCATACAATTATTTTTATTAGAGTTATCTCTAAAATAAAAGGCTATTTTTTCGTAGGTGAATTAATTTTTATTATTTATAAAAATTTTAATATATTTAATATTTCAGGACAATGTTTTTAAATAAAAATACTTGCATAATATTTTATCTAATTTTTGCTTTAATAATAATTGCACTATATAATAATAACAATTATAGTGGAATTTATCAAAAAATATTAAATTTCCCGGAATTCTCTAATAGAGAGGTAAAACATTTTTCATTTCATTTAATTTAAAATCATCTCAATAAAATATTTGAAATATTTTGTAGCAAAAATTAAAATACAAATGCACTTTTTAATTCATTTAATAAATATTTTTTGAAACATACTTATTATTTATGTCAGATTTGAAAAATTTTTCCACGATACTTATTTTATTATCTTATTTCATTGCAAAACTATGAAAAACCATGATTTTGGATCATTTTTGGGGTTGAACAATTTTGGGAGTAACTTAAAGAAATATTAAGGGAAAAAAATCTGGACAATGATACAATTAAGTATTTTTTTTTATCAGGATATAATACGACTACCATCAGATAGTAGTTCTTTTCAAGTATATCGAGAATTTAATCGTAACCTCATGGAATTATTCAACTATATAAATAATAGTTTGGAAATTAATTCAATTAAAAACCCTGTTGCATTTGAAAGATTGAATAAACAGGTAGTCGAAAATTATTTTATGATTTGATATCCTCTGTTTAGATGATTCTTTTATTGGCTATTTCAAGAAATTTATCGATTTCTACGAAAAAGAAATCCAAAAAAATTTTGACTTCACTAAGTGATTATATAAATAAAAAAATTCAGAATTTGCAGCATCCAAATAATTGTTCTTCAGCATTTAGGTTGATCTGTAAGGTTAATTGCATTTTGGCACAATTTTTTTGTTTAACCACGAAAATATAATAATTGTAAAATATTAATAGAATTTAATTTCAGTTACATCATAATTGTGGTTTTGGCTGTAATATGCATCATATAAGTTAATAATTTATTATCAAATATAAAATAAGAATCATCGACTTGTGAATTATATTTTTTTAAATCATAACATAGCCTAGAGATTTTTAAAATTATTCATGCATAAAAATTATATCCTCAAAATATTTAGGATTTTAAAATAGCATCAAGTAAATTCTATATAAGAGCTTAAGAAGAAAAAATTATATTTATTGTAATACTTCAAGCCAACGTTTTTTTTAAAATAATTTGATAAATTTAAATTAAAATTGTCGTGATATTTAATTTTAATATTTAGAATTGAATTTGAAATATGATAGCACTTATATTATGACAGATTATTAAAGTTAAATTCTTGTTCCGTAATCAGATAAATAAATAAAATAATAATTAGAGTTATAATTAGTCATAATTAATAATAAATTCTATAAACATTTTTATATTAAAAAAAAGTAAATTTTAGTTATTGTCTTACTATTGCCATTGCATCAAATAGGACAGCTATAATCGATAAAAATGGAGCAGGAACAGAATGGGATTATGGGGGTTTCGGATGGAATGAAATATTCCAACCAATAACGAATTGTATTTACAATGAAAGTGTATGATGAATGCTCTAAATAAAATATTTTTAAAAACACTATATATTAATTTTTATTTTAAATAAATTAATGAAAAAAGAATTTTATGCATAATTTATGATTAATGTATTTAAATAAATTAAAATTTTTAGTCATTGTGTTTTTATATATACATTTCTCCAGAGAATCACATTCCAGATTGATGCAGAAAAATTGCCGATATATGCAGACCCATCCCAATCCGACCAGATTGTGATCATTCCTTCTAGGGATAAAAATGAGCAGAATGGTTTTCGAGATTTACCGCATATGCCACCCGTGCTTCCAAATGAATTTAAAAATTTATTGTCTTCACATCATTCTAATCCATCTGTTTGGTTCCTGGGAAAAGTAAAAAATTTTTTTATATTTTACCCAAAATCTTTAGATAATTTATCATCTTTGGAAAGAAACCACAAATGTCAAGGATTATATCAAAAATTTAGAAAATGAAATTCCATTTAATGCAGGTGAAAAATACAAAAAATTATATTAAAAATTAGAAAATACCTATTTTAAAAAGCAAACTTTGATTAACTAAAAAATCTAATAATTAATTATATAATAAAATTACTTAAAATAAATGTGTGTATGTGACCATCTCTACCTGAAAGTATAGTAAAATATATCTTTCCAAGAAGTTAAATTTTTATGTAAATATGGAAGATTTGAAATTTAAATTGAAAATCAAATTTAAAAATGTTTAATCGAAAGAAATAAAATAATTTTACAACTTCTTTCGGTTTATTGAGCCAAATCCATAATTTTTTCGGCAAGGACCGGAACTCACTAGTGAGAATATTGGTCAAGATATTTGTGTTAGACAAATGGCGCGAATTGTTTTAAATATTTTATGAATGCTTATGACTTATGATATTATTTAAGGACCAATTGTCGGTGTACATGTGAGACGTACGGATAAAAAATCTGTTGCAAATTATCAAGCGATAAGTGAATATATGGTAATTAAAATTATCTTATTAAAAAAAATTAATAAATATATATTAAGATTAAGATTTTTTTGTCATAATATATATAATGAAATGAAAATATTTTTAATCTTAGATTAAGTAAAAATAATAGTTTTATTTTATTTTTGTTAGAAATGGGCGAAAATTTGGTTTGAAATTGAAGAAACCAGACTAGGAAAATTGATCATGCCAAAAAGAATTTTTCTTGCGACCGATGAGCCTGCAGTGGTTGATGAAATGAAAAAGCACTGGAGCGTGGATCCCATTACGAATCCTAATGGATATGAAATTTTTGCTCATAAGCAAAATGCTCAATGTTTTTAAAAGGTATATTTGTGCTAAATAAAAGTTTTATTTAGTTGCTGAAAAATATGAAAGCAGGAATACAATTGGCTCATTACATGCAATCATGGCGGAAACTTATATTCTATCTCGTTGTAATTATATTGTTTGCACACTTAGCAGCAATGTAATTTAATATTCATAAAAAATTTTAACATTATGAATGAATCCAAAATTTATTTTTATCTCTTTTCTATTCGTTTTAGTTTTATTTAATTTTTATTAATGTTACTTAATTCCAAGCATTTATATTTGTATTAGATATTTAATTAATAATTGGAAATGTTATCGGCAATTTACAAATTAGACAATTAGCAATCTCTAAATTATAAATATATGTTGGCGTAAAATTTAAATTCCGCTAAAGTTGAAGTTTACACACTATTTCGCCGAAGAAGCAGAGTACAAACCTAACCCTAGCCCATAACCCTCACCCTAATCCCATGTTGACGGGCCCCTAACCCTAATCCTATACTTAGTTTTTCGATTTTCTGCTTCTCTAACAAAAATAGTGGCTAAATTTAGCGGAATTTCAAGTTTAGAGCCGACATATATAAGCTATATTTCCCTTTTAATAGCACAGTCTCTAATAATTCGCATCTTCGATTTGAGGACCCATATCTCCTGGGTCCTGGCAAGATTAATTTTAAGAAAAAATATTTTACTGCATTTACTTATTTCCATAAAGCTTCAGAAAATCCGCTATAATTTATTCAAAAATGCACAAAAATTAAGAAAATAAACCAAGTGCAGAAATTTGCAGACTATCTGATTCTTTGTTTAAGATAAATATTATTTAAAAAAAATAAATATGCAAGGATAAAATTATAATTCAGTTTATTAAATTTAAATTGATTTTCAACCAAAAAAAATAGATTTGTCGCCTTCTTTATGAACTTAAACAAGCACAAGATGAGAATCCTGAAGAGAGTTTACAATCATTGGATTTTTATTATGATGATTGGTTTTATGGTAAAATCAAATTTTTTGATGAGATTTATTATTTAATAAAAGATCATAAAATGAATGTGGTTGCCAATTATTCTCCTATACTTCAAAACGAAATTTTGGCCATTAAGAACGATAAAATTTGTAATTAAATAAGATTATTAATTTAATTTTTAATTATTTTTAGCTATTACTCAAGTTTTTTGGAATGGATCAATTCAAGGAAAAAATTTACGGACTGGGCAAATTGGCTTCTTCCCTTCATATTTATTAGAAGAAATAATTAAAACTGCCAATTTTTCTATATTTAATGAATAAATTGAATTTATTACGGTTATAATCAAATTATTAAATTTTTATGAATTTATATATGTTACGCCCGAAACGCGGAATCGTTCATTCCCGGGAATGGATGGCCATCATAAATCGGGAATCTCGGTCTCTAGGCATCGTACAGACTCGAGAGTAGGCTCATTCGATTCGATTTACTATATGAAATTTCAATTTCAGACCCCTAAACCCTAATCTTAGCCCCTAAACCCTAGCCAAAGATCCTAAAATCCATGCCGCCTTTAACCATAACCCTAACCCTAATCCTAGCTCCTAAACAGGTCTGTAATTGAAATTTCATATAGTAAATCGACCATGCAGAATCGAATGAGCCTACTCTCGAGTCTGTACGATGCCTAGAAACCGAGAATCCCAATTTGGGATGGCCATCCATTCCCGAGAATGGACAATTCCCGGAATTGTACGTTACA
Organism: Pratylenchus scribneri; assembly: GCA_030063045.1. NCBI lineage: Eukaryota > Metazoa > Nematoda > Chromadorea > Rhabditida > Pratylenchidae > Pratylenchus > Pratylenchus scribneri. Next base: position 172,744 of record JAQSEB010000108.1, on the reverse strand, counting down.
TATACTATATACATAATAATAACTAATTTTCTCATTAAACCAACTTCCAATTCTTGATTCACTGATCACTGGTAATGTTATTATTTGAAAATTCCTAAGGATTTATTTTCCTTGCCCATCATAGTTTTTTTTGAAGCTTATTTTCAATTAAATATTTCGTAGTTAAAAAATCTGCAAAATCGGAAAATCTGAATATCTAGAACATCTTCTCGAATCATTACTTTTTATTTTATTCCTATGTACGATTAAAAAGGAAGAATTGAAGAGAAAATATAATTTTCCATAATTTCTACTCATTCTTGATCAAGATTATCATCTACTTTTGATCAAAATTATTGCAACTCATATTGAAATATATCTCAAAGAATCAAAATTAGGGTCATGAAATACCGTGAATACTCTATTAAAATAAAACCTCGTTTCTGAGATATTTCCTAATCTCAATTTTGATGACTAACATAAATTCTGCCAAGGTGTGTTTATGTAGGCGTTAAAATTGAAATTCATGTAAAACAGAAATTAACACACTATCTCGCCCAAAAGCAGAGTGCAAACTGCAAACCTTCCTAAGTCCCTAGCCTCTATCCCTAATCCAAAGTTCCGAACTCCTAACCTTAAACCTTTAATTAGCTTTTCGATATCTCATTCTCTGTTTTTCTGACCAAAAATAATTTGTAAGTTGCAGTTTTATCGCCAACATTTATAAAAATTTTAATTTCTTGATTCTCTAAAGCTTTATAAAATACACTATAATTTGTTCCAAAAATTGAAATATTAGACTTAAAATTTTCCACATTTTTAAGGGATTGAAAAATAATACTCCTAAGACTCTAAAGGGAGATATTATACAATAAAATCAATTAAAAAGAATTAATAAAAATAATATATAAAACCTTAAAGTTGGGTAGTTCTAATAATTTTCTGCTTCTTTCTTTTGATTTTTCTATGAATTAACTCTCTGTTTTATCACTTTTTTAAGTTTTTTTTACAATAATCAAATATCCAACTATAAAATTTTTATTTTTATTGTCAGTCAATTTCTTTTGAACATTGAATGACACATTAATAATTTTTAGAAATTTGACTTTTTTTCAAAAAAAAAAGACCGGTTAGTTCCATTGGAAATATGCAAGGCGAATGATTTATTCATTTTAGATCTGCTTAAAACGATAATAATAAATTTTTGGAATTAGGAAGAAATCTATTTCCCATGTATCAATAAAATAAGGAATCATCAAATTATTAAAAAGAAGTTTTAAAATTTAATAAGAATCGATTGAGCTAATTTTTTTTAAGTCAAATGTTGATTAACTCCTAATTTCTGATATTTAAAGCTCCATTGATTTGGTTATTTCTTATTCAAAAATTTTAAAGAAAGGCATTTTAAGTACTAGCCTCAATCACGACCGATTTATGACTTAGTAATTTGATATCAATAAACATTGAATTTATTATTCTGATTTCATTCGATTAATAGTAATAACTAATCTTATAAAATATCAGAAGAATCGATTGTTATATAATGTATTTGTCTTAAACTTTTTGGACGCTGAATTATAATATATTATTGAAAAACGAAAATATTATTTGTAAATATTCCTCATCAACCTAAAATGACATTCATTTTAAAACAAATATTTATAAAATTTTAAAGTTTCATTATTAGTATTTACAACTTTTTGATTTTCAGAAATAATGTTCAAAATGTTAAATTCTAGAAAACGAACATTATATTTGTTTATTTTAATTAATATTATTTTAATAGTAAAATTTTTTTATAATTATGATGCGGTCGAAAAATTTGCAACTTTAATTTTAACCATTAATGAAAATACAAGTGATGATCAAATCGAAAAAGTAAATTAATAATTATTTTAATTTTTTTAAATACTTTAGTATAAATTAGAACAAAGAACTATTTAGGAATTATTTGGTTCCGAATTATAAGTTAGGACCAGACGGTAAATATTTTAATTTGGACTTTTTTAACTTATTTTTAAGCGGCGAATTTTTATGGAAATGCATATATTTTTATGAAAATGTATATTTTGACATTTTTTGGCAAAAAATGTTCTTCAAAAATGCAATAAAAATCAAAAAATTGCATATTTTTAATGGTTTTTGTTCAAAAATTTTCATATTTTATGAAATTTTGCCAAAATTTGCATATTTTGGCACTTTTTTGTGCATATAAATCTGCCTCTACTTATTTTTTATAAATAATTTTTACATTAAAATTAAAACACTAAAAATTTTAGGAAGAACAAATTAAAGATGCATTTTATAAAAGAGATATATATAATCAACTTTTGCACCTCTACTATATATTAAATGGTGAACAATATCTGAACAAAACAATACTTGAATACCATACAATTAATGATCAGGTCAGTTTTAATCATTAGCTAAAATTAATTTATCCAATATTAATTTTTTAAATTATGGAGATATATTTTATAAAATTAAAATCATAATTTTTCATAATTATTTTTTAGAGTAAGCAAAGCAATTTTTAAAAATTAAAATTCTTATATCTTAAGCCAATAAATTTAGGAAAAAAAATAAAAAGAAAAATTATATTTGAAAATGTCAAAAAATAAAATTTATAAAATAATTTAATTTTTTAAAAATATTTTTTTAATAAGATTATTAAATTACTATCAATTGCACGAAACTTAACAAATTTTGACCAACAATGGCATAATGAATTCCTATTCCGGCTGGGAAAACATTTTCAAAATGTGCTCAATCGCTTGCAAAATCCAGAAAATTGTTTACAAGCAAAATTATTAATATGCAAAGTATTTTTAAAATCTTATACATTTATAGTTATATTTTTACTCTCACGGTCAATTATCCGAATTGTGGTTTTGGATGCATTTTACATCACATTAGGTTCTTAAAAACTTTTTAAATATTAATAATTATAATTTTTCAAGTTATTGGTTAACAATTGCTGCAGCTTCAAATCGAACTTTGATGCTAGAAAATGATGGTCAAAATTGGGCATATGGTGGAGGATGGGGTGACATTTTGCAACCAATTACAAAATGCAAATATAATGAAAGTGTAAGTATTAATAATTTATAGATATAGCAAAAATTGTATATTTATTTATATAAAAAAATACTCATATTTTCATTTCAAAAATTAGTCTATCTACATCTACAAGATTACGAATTCCCTCTGGAATTCATAATCTATTTAAAAATATTTAAGATTCATCCCATTATACCACCATTTCCTGAATACAATGATACAAGTCAATCAGATCGAATTGTGGCTAATACAATGGAAAACGACACATTCCCTTATTCACCGCTAGTAATGCCAAAAAAATATGCAAACGACTTATTGATTCATAATTCAGACCCAGCTATGTGGTTCATGAGCCAAGTATATATTTAAAATATTTATGATTTTTAAAGTATTTTTGAATATATTTATTATTATTATATTTAATTTATGATAACTTACTTACATATTTTAGTTTATTAATTATTTATGGAAATTTAATAATGCTTCTATGGAACGCATCAAAAATATTGAAGCTAGTTTAAATATACCATTTGACAAAGGTAGCCAAAATCACTTAATTTTGATATATATTATTAGCTTCCGTATTGGGTATACATGTTCGCAGAACTGATAAGAGCAAAGAGCCCGAAGGTGAATATTATGCTTTGAATGATTATATGGTAAGAATAAATATTCGTAAGTTCTAAATTAACACTAATAAAATTTTTTATGATAGTAGATGATATTCTATATAATCGTCAGATGCTGAAATTTCAAATTGAATAAAATTATCCTTAAAATTGATATATAGGAAGCTCATGATTTTATTACAGATGCATATAATTAATTGATTTGTACTTTAAGCAAACTCGATTTTCTAACAATAAATATTTTTAAATAGAAATACAATAAAAAGATACGGATTCGCCCAACCCCAATTCGCCGATATATCTAGGATTTTCACGGGTCTAATATGTTTGCTAATTTATTATTTAAAAATAATACTTTAATACCATCTCTAAATTTGATATAAAAGAATATGATATTAATTTCTCAAAGCAAATAAGTCTTACAAATTTATTCTTATAAAATAAAATTATTAGGATTAGTTTAGTGTTAAGAATAAGTTTTTCAAGTGACAATTTCCTTGGCTCTCAAAATGATGACTCTCTAAGAGAATAAATTAGAGAAATTTTTTTGGTACTTACGGGTTATCTGGAAGCAGATTTTGAAAAAATTTTTTGAGCTTCTTATTTTAATATTCATATTTGGATGTAAAACAATGAAAAAACATGATTTTAGATGATTCTAGGATTTTCATTTTTTGGGGGTAAATAAGGTAATTTAGGGGGTGAAAAAATCTGCTCCAGATAACCCGTAAGTACCATTTTTTAAGGCATTAGTGTATCGGGTTCGAATAGTAAGATAAATTTTTAAACATTAATCTTGACTTTTATTTCTATCAATAAAATAATTACGAAAATATAATTAATAAAAATAATAAATTTTTACCCAAATTTGCTTTAGAAATGGGTGGAATTATGGTATGAGATTGAATTTCATCGTTTTGAAAAAGATATGAATGCAAATTTACAAAAACGACTTTTCATAGCCACCGATGATCCTGCTTTAATAATTGAAGCAAAAAAGCAATTGGGAAATACACAGTATGAAATATACGCTTTGGAGCAGAATGCAAAATGTACATACAAATTAATTAAATAATTAGCAAAATTACTAATGAATATAAACAAAATCGATTATGAATATTTTTGAGAAAATAAGGCAAAATAGTATATCCCTTCATAAGGGTACTAACATTTAAATTAATATTGAAAAAAAATACTAACTTATATAAATCAAGTAAAATCTTTGAACTAATTATTAAATAGTTTTTCATAAATATGCTTGAGTATCAAAATTTCGAAAGAACTACCAAATAAATGACTAATATATATATATATATATATTTATAAATATTATAGTAGCAGAAAGGATTGATACACGTTATACATATGAATCACTTTATGGCTTAATTGCTGAAATAAACATCCTTTCTCGTTGTAATTTTGTTGTTTGCACATTCACAAGCAATGTGAATTATTATGAGTAAAAAAATTTATAAAATAAAAAATGTTTGCAGATATGTCGTCTAATAACCGAGTTGATGGAATCAACGAAAGGGAATGCTGCACAAAATGTTCACAGTCTAGATTTGTACTATCATGAATGGTTTAAGCGTAAGTATAATTCAATTGTGAATATATATAATTTGAATAATATTAATTAAAAAATATTTATTTTCATTTTAATATTTAAGCAAAGCAAATGTCAACAATTGATGATTATTCAACCACGATTCCGCATGAAATAAACGCTACATTAAATGATCAAATCGGTATGTAAATTGTGTTTGTTCTCTTATAAATTTATGGATATTGAAATTGTTGGAATCTCTATTTTGAACTAAATTGGAAATTATTAGATTCGGGAAATAATTGGATGATTTCGAAAAATCCAAATTTATGAATTCAGATAAGTTTAATACGAAATTATCTGAGTTATATTGGAAAGAAACCAATATTATACCCAATAGCAATATTTAATAATGTAGTAAAATTTTCCATTATTTTCAGAAAAATTAGATACAATTATATTAACAGTGTTAAAGTTTAAACAAGAATTTATTTAATAATAAATTGAAAAAATTTTTATTTGCTCATTTAATTTAATAAACTAATCATTTCATCATTTTATAGAAGTTTTACGACTATATTGGAATGGAACGATCAAAGGCTTGAATAAAAGAACCGAAAAAATTGGACTTTTTCCTTCATATTTGTTGAAAAATTCTTTCCGAATTTCAGATTTTCCAATTTTTGATTAGATATTTTATATAATATATTTGAGTAAAATGTATAATAAAAGAATAAAAAATTTGGGAACGTTAATAAGGTAAAAAAAAGAAATTCTCCTATAACATATTTAAAAATTAAAAATCTAATATTTTCTATCACTTCAAATTTTATAATCATAATTCACTACTAGCTCACAATCAGTCGAACCCCCTATCGGGCGTTTTTCTGGCCTAGGGAAGTGTGACTGTTGTTACTTCTTCTCCCTTTCGGGGCTCAGCTCGCTTCGCTCGCCCGTCGATTGTTTCCCTATATCTTCTTCACCCCTTCTGGGCTCAGAGAATTAAATTGTGAGGGATAAAATGTAAAAATGATAAAAAAAATTATTTGTAACTACTGGGAATCGAACTTGAACCATACAGCAAAAGTCTAGCACTCTACCATCTGCTCTATCCAAGTACTTTAACAAAAATATCAATCAATTCTATTATATGTCATAGGGTGGGCAATCCATGTTACCGGCCTTCCAAACAAAATGCCATGGCACAAATCTTTCCGTCCTCCTCCTATCATCCGCCATCCTTTCTCCCAACTTTCTTTCTAATTTCCTTTTCTCTGATTCAATAGAAGCAATAGTCTGCTTCTCTCTGCTCTCCTTTCAACCTCCAATTCATTAACAAAAAATTAATCTATATCTTTGTCAGCAACACATACACTGCCACGGAGCGCCACAGTGCGCTTATCCACGACCACGATTCGCCTATCCCATCATTCGCCTATCCCACAATTCGCCTATTGGGGTAAAAGACATGTTTCGCCTATTGGGGGAAAAAACACGATTCGACTATTGGGGGCAGATTCGCCTATAATTTTGCCTATTTTGTTTTTCCTGTTAATCTATATTATATATGAGGAGGGGGTACGCGACGGTTAGTGGCCGGCCGGTTAGTGGCGGACCAGTTTTTGCTTTATAACTCATCTTAATCTAGACCATATTGAATGTTTTTATATTCATTTGATAGAGCAATGCATTATCTATCGAATGATATAAAAAACAGTTTATATTGTCTTAAATAAAAAAAGTTGTGATTTTTTTAATAAAAATGGGCAAAATAGTGTCAAATTTGATGGTTTTTGAATTTTAAAAAATGTAAAGATATGTTTTAAAATTTGATTTTTATATGGACTGATAGAGAATTTTTTCAATGATATATAAAACATTATAAACCATTCATTAGGCGACTAGCTATTAGCTTTCGCCACTAAGACAATTCCAATTAAAATCCTGCTTCCTACCTCACCATTCGCTTAAAAATCAATATAATTATTCTAAGGCAATTAAAAAATACGTAAAAAAATTTAAAAAAGCAGATATCATGTGAAGATATCTCCTTTGCACTTTCAGTTTCATACATAATCCTCAAATGCTGTTACCAAACTGGAATTAAAATATACGGCGATTTTAATCTTGAAGTTTAGCTATCAATCGAAATATTTTCCCATTTTACTATAAAAGTGATGAGCTCTATAATAAATATTGTTAAAGTATAACAATCAAAATGCATTTTGTATAATTAAATGTTATTTTAACATGCCCATATAGATTAAAATTAATTCAGTTTATTTACAAAACTTAAATTATATAGATTGAAAATTGAACTATATGTATTTTAATTTAATTTTAATTCATAAACTAGACATGTATTTTTAATGTGGTATTAAATTAAGTTCAGTCGGTTAAGGAATGGGCTATGAAAATATTAATAAGAATTTTTCAAAATTATGAAAATATCCTTTTTTAAATAGTCAAATATAATTCAAATAGCAATTAAAATTATTATTACAGAAATACAATAGCAGCGAAAAATCCTTCCAACTTTGATGAGGAAAGTTATTCGTTTACTTTTAAAAATTATTAGAAGAAAATATATTGAACTTATTTTCATATGTTTTATTGCAATATTCTTCATTATAAATCAAGACAGTCCAAATCCCGAAAAATATAGTAATATAAAAAATAACTATTATCTATTATTTAACATTTCTTTAATTAAACAGAAAACCATATGGTTATTATTTCTACAACATTTTATAGAAGATCAACAATGTATGGTAGAATTTAAAATTAAAATATTTTTAATTATTTCAGCATTATTTTTTATAATTGTCTTATCTTATTGTTAAGGATAAATTTTTAAATTTTTTCTACGAGTTCAATTTAGTTCGAATTATTTATTAATTATTGAAATTTTAAGTAAGTATAGTACAACTAAATTCAATAAAATTTACAATTTATTTATTAATTGAAAAGTTTTGGATATTTTGTTATTATTAAATAGAAATATTCTAATTATTATTATAAATTTATTTTATGGATTCTTGCTATTAAGTTTAATTTAAGTGATTAGAATTCTTAAGAATTTGAAATTTTCTAAAATTTAAGAGTTAAATCCAACTATCACAAATTAATCGTCATTTGTTTAACTCGCTACTATAATTAAAAAGCTATTTTTTTGAAATATGATTTTAAATCAAATGATAAAATAATATTAAATTGATAAAAAAAAATTTTTAAATATTATTAAACATATAATTAAGAAATGACCATAAAAATTTAGTTATTCGCCAAATACATTTGCCATGTTGATCAACACACGTGACCCTGACCATGATAGAATACACCCTTTAATCAGAAAAAAGCTTGTTTGCATCACTCGAAATCAGACACATACAAGAAGGGAACCATTGGAAGTGAAGCCAGCTTATCCATCTGTGATACTTTGTAAATGGTCCTCATTTTATGCACTATGCGAATCTGTGGCAAATCCAACCGAATTAAAAATTGAAGCAGCAAATGCACTTCTGGAAAATTATGGAGATGAACAACTTCATAGCGCAAATGTAATAAAAATACTAGGGTTTCTCAGGAAATAACGATGCGGTTGAAACCTGCAATAAATTTTAGGAAATACTATAGAATATATTTTTTAAATTAAAAAATTCCACTCAATAATATATAGTACACATATACACATACCTCTGAAATAGTATGCTTATTTATTTCAAATTAAAATTATAAAAAATTATTGTTTTCTTAATAATTGCATTAAAATCCATATTGAATTCTATTTTTATTTGCATCCATACCATAACATGCTTAAAAATCCGTATAAAAATATTTTTATTAAGAAATTTAGTATTTTTAACTTCTTTAGAAATGTCTTTCAACAATATTAATTTTTTTAAATATTAAATTACAAGATCCCTTTTCAAAATGCATTCAAAATGGTAAAGAAAATGGATGTAATCAACTGTTATAGCCCGCTTTATTTTTATGAACGATGGCAAACCTCGATCACGGCTTTTGAAATATATCGACATTTTGGTGTACAATTGCAAATTCTCTACGTTGAAAGTGTACAGAAAAATATTTTTAGAATGCTGAAGGTAAGAAATTAAAAAAAATGGAATTTGAGATTGCAGGGAAAAAAATTAAATTATTTATTTTAAAAATTATATGAATATTCATTACGAAGCGAATTTTATTGAATAAGTTAAAAATACATTATTTGATAAATTGAACATTCAATCAAAAGAATATAATCGATTTAAGTCAAAAAAGTCTTCTAAATCAAAAAACCCTGCTATAAAATTGAATTCTTATACTTACACAATTTATGTACTTCTACAAAATTTGTCACATTTATTTATTTTATTTGCAAAATTTTTTCTCCATGTTAATGTTCAAATTTTTCTAATTGATTGAAATTGAAAAATTAAAATTCTATAAAATATGAATTTATCAGATTTTAAAATTCGATTCCCATTTTTTAACAAGTGAATTTTTAAATGAATTATTTAGAAATATGAAAATTTTACCTAATTTATACGCAAAAAAAGGTAGAAAATACTTTTTCCAGCATTTTATACATAAATAATAATTTTAAAAATTGCTTATTAAATATTTTCATCTAAACAAAATTATTCTTTATAGATTTATGAAAAAATGAATGTCATTAGAATAGAACCTTGGACAGATATTAAAATAAAATTCTCAAAAAGTGACCTAATACATTATGATATAAATGCGGAGTTGGAATGGCGTAATCAACCGGCGGCCCATCTTGATTGCCTTTTTAAATATAGGGTAAGAATATTACTTTAAGTAAAAGTTAAAAAATATACATAAAAAAGAGCAATCTAAATTTAATTAAAATAATTTTTCTAATTTAAATCAATATAAACACAATATATATAAAAATTAATTTCAAAACAATTTTTATTTTGTAGGAATCAGCAAACTGGATAATTCTTGGTGATGTTGATGATATTTTATTGCCAAAAATAGGTCGTACTTATGTGAATGAATTCAAATTTTTGACATTTCATTATCCTCAAGCAGCCGCATTTCGTTATGCACGTTTCAATACAAAATTATCAACAAGTTATGATTTATTTTAGTAATATTATTATAGACAACAATATTTTAATTTTCTTTCTTTTGGCAAAAAATTATCTTTTAAATTAATTTTTTATTTTCGTAATTTAGGAATTTTACTTTCTTTCAAATGGCTAAATATAAAAAAAAATTATAAAAAATTCTCTAAATGCTTATTTACTAGTAGATTAGAAGGAAAAATAAAAATATTCTTTTATTCTTGAATTTTAAGCCTAATCTTAACTTTCAATGGCTATGCAAAAATTAGATACAAAAAATTAGGGATGAAACAGTCTAGGTGTCGAAGAAAATTTTTTGGCCATACTTAATTAAATATTTAACTTTTGCCTATGTTCTTATGATCGTTTTGTAGCTAATTTTATATTATATAAAATGTTATTTAAATTTATCAGTCAATTTTTTTACTTTCGACTAGGGTTGGACCCCGGCGCCCGGGGAAGGATTTTCGGGGACGGGGAATTGCGGGGAGTCAAGCTTCGGGGACGGGGACGGGGAGAGCTTCGCGGGGAGGGGAACGGGGACGGGGACGGGGACCCCGAAATTTCGGGGAATTTGCCTTTTTGAAAAAAAATTTTTTTTTCATCTTTCAAAAAAATTTTTTATTTCTAAAATTTTTCTGATTGTTTAATAAATAAATAAATTGCATAAAATTGGATGATTTTTAAATATTTTATAACAAAAGACGGACCATTTCTTCATCCGAAATTTGTTCCAAAATAGGCTCATCATCCAATCATGGCTCCATTTCTTTGGTTTTTTTCCACCAAAAATTATTCGAAATTAAATTTGCCTTCGCCAACAGCAAATTTTTAACTGTGATTGTATGGAGCCAGAATTGTTGAAAAAATTTTTAGCCCAAATAGCCGCGCAGCGAAAAATTAGACCAAAATTTGGCCATGCAAGTAAAAAATTGGAAGAAAAATGGCCAAACAAACATCATCAATTTTTTAAAGAAATTTTTAAAAATATGGCATTTATAAGGCAAATTAAAAATTAGGCAAAAAAATAAAATAATTCCTCGAAAATATATTGCAAATTCCATAAAAATTTGGTAAGTATTTTGGTAACTCTGGTCTCCTATTCCCTTTGCCTTTTCTTGGTTAAAGATAAAATTTGGCATTATCTTACCAAGATGGCAAAATAAGACAAAACGGATAACTGTTTTCGAATTCTCTGACTTCGATTACCCCTGAGCACAAATATGTGAATGAAAAGGGAAATTAAAAATTTTTTATTAAAAATGGGAAGAACGAACTCTGTATATGCTGTACTATCTATTAACATTAACCAGCTTACTCTTTTAAAATTATATAGGAAATATTTTTAATAAAATTAGGAATTTGAGTGAAAAAAAATTAAAAGAAGATTATTTTTCCTTAAAAATAACAATTTTCATACACGAAAATAGAGAAAAAAAAATGATTTTTTAGTTGAATTTCTTTAAAAAAATTTCCCCGAAATTTCGGGGTCCCCGGCCGGGGAGAAGCTCCACGGGGAGGGATTCGGGGACGGGGAATATTCATTTTCGGGGACGGGGACGGGGGACGGGGGCAAAAAAGCCCGGGGACGGGGGGGGAACGGGGACGGGGAGGGGACGGGGGCCAACCCTACTTTCGACACAATGCTATTTCATCCCTAATTGCCATAACACTGCTTTTTTTCAATAAGACTAGAGTTCATCAAGTCGGACCGAGAGAGATATCAGTTCGAGAATCTTGGTTTCATGGCTAGCCGAGATTTCGGTAAATCTTCATGAGAATCTCAAAATAAAACTTGAGCTATTGTATTAAACAAATCACTATTTTATTTTTCTCTCTTTTTGAATAATATGCTGGAAAAATTACAAAGAGTAATATTGGTTTATTCTTGCCAAAAAGGTCAGATATGACGTAATATTGGTTTATTCTTGCCAAAAAGGTCAGATATGACAAAAAAATATAACAAAACCATGATAATAAATATCTTATTGTTAAATAGCCCCGAAAAACATTTTATGAATATTTATTAAATTATAGCCAAAAAATTTCAAAATTTTTAATTATTTTTAAATAATTATTATTTTCAGGTATAAATTCGTTGAATTTTTCACTTGAAAAAATGTTAACCAATGTTAATATTTCATTAGAGAGAGAGACCGGAAAAGTTGTGTTGAATACGGCCCGAGTAAAAACAACCTGGCTTCATTGGTTGGGTGAATCGGTTTGGGGCAGCAGATTGGTCGATTTGGAAGTGCCCATCAACATTATTTTCCATTTTCGCAATTATACTTACAAAGAAGAAGAGAAAAAAAATAAAAAATTCTACAAGGAGAAGGTATATCAACATAAATTATATATTTGTTTTTTTTGTATTACAGAATATAGGAAATTTTTTTAAAAATCATTAATTATAAAAATTTTAAAAATTTTGTAAAGAAAACACCCAATGCCAAATAACTATAAAACATCATTAGAATTTGTTTTGAATCCATGGGCTATCTATAAAGTTTAATTCACTCATAAAAATTCGTCAAGATGCATGCATTTCAAAGTTGGATAAAAATCCAATTTTTTATTCATTTTTAATTTGGTCGTTTTTTGTCTTTTTGCTTCAAATTTCTTTAGCTTTATAAAATATTAACTCATTAAAAACAATTGTTTTAAAAATTTAAATAAATTTTTAAAAATTCTAACTATGAGTCTCAATATCAAAATAAAATTTTTTCAATTATATAAATTTTTATTTATTTACTTATTAACAAAATTTCAGAAAATTCGCTGGGCGCCGCATGTATTTGATTATTGGTTGGATAAAAATGCTGCCAAATCCATTGAGGAACGTTTTCGGAATTTTTTGAATCACAGTAGAGAAAGGCTTATGCTATACCAAATTTTGCCAAATTCCACACATTACTTAGACAGGATCGACAAATGTTATGATCGAATTCTCTATTCTCGGTATTTGTTTTTTTTTTGTCAATAAAATTTGATTTTTAATATTTATAATTTCTTATATGTATATGTCATTCATTTCAATATATTTCCCTTTTTATACTATTAACGAATTATTCCATAAAACGAAAAATAAAAAATATTTTAGGTCAGATAGTGATCGTTTTAACACTTAAATAAATTATTTTCCATTCAAGAGTTGGTCGCGGGCCTCCGGCTTGTCCTGGACCACAACGCTGCGCATTGCCTACACAAATTCCAGGCTTGGAATGCGTTATCGCGAACAGAAAATACAAGAAAACCATTGTAACAGAAGAAACAAGCATTTATGTTTCTCAAGAAAATTATGAATTTTATGAAAGCCAAAATGGATGCCTTTTATAAAAGTTTATAATTAAAAAAAATTTCAACACTAATTTAAAGGGAAAAGAATAAAAAATAAAATTAATTTTTCATTTAATTTTTTATCAATTTTTTTAACAATTCAAGTATTATTTGAACTGTGAAATTAAAAATTTTAATGTTTGGTTATGGAAAATTTGAATATTTAATTTATAAAAGAATTTCCGAAATCTAGATTCTTTCTCAAAAACTCATCATCCCCTATCAAATGGCATTTAATATCCAAAAATTAATTTTACCTTTACCTTTCTATATTTATTATACAGAGATTTATGAAATTGATAAAGGTGTTCATTTCCAAATCTCAGTTTTCCCTTTCTTTGGAGATGCCACGTATTTTTTCCTTATAAAATTTTATTTTAATTTGTATAAATAAAATTTCTTTAATAAAAGAATTAATTTTCCAATTTATTTATTGAATTATATAGGTACATATATTATATATTAATATTGTTACAAAAAAGTCTATAAGTTTATTAAAATTAGGATCTCTAAAATTATATGATATTATTATAAAAATTATTGTTTATCTTCGTTTTTTACAAATTTTTTTTACTTGTTAATTAATTTTTCTTCCATATATAGAAAATTAATATATATTATGAATTTAATTATACTAATAGGTTAAATTTATTTTCCTGAAAAATTTAAAATTGATTGTGATTTTAATTTGCCATTTAATACTTAAATGAAATTTTTAAATAAAATATTTATAGATTTTCTTACTATTATTATTATACGATTAACCTTTTTATTCAGCTAACTTTTAAAACGTCAACGATACCTTTAATTGAGATGAAAATTCTCGAAAATAATTTTGCAAAGCATCGATATAATTTGCTTTATAAATCTCGAAAACCACTAAAATATTGTATTTCCAGTAAACTTATCATTGTTATTGTTATTTTTATTTTTTCAATATATTGTTTAAGTGCCTTTTTCTTGCCACATCATGAAGAAATAAAAAAAGGTAATTTTAAAGTAATCATAATAATCTGCTAACAAAAGAATTTTTTATGCGATAGAATTTATTTTAATTTTTGATAATAATGGCATAAATTTATGCCCTCTCTTTACCCTACCAAATTTTATTGTATAAAAATTCTTTAGCCAATCTAATTAAAAATTATGGAAAATTTTACAACTTTAATGATATGTTGTGTCCAATCGATTAATAGAGAATTGTATTTATTTCCAATTTTTAACTGGGAAATTTATTCAAGTTATTTTACCTCATCCGGGTTGCCCATTCACTTAAACAAAAATATGGCATAGAAAATGTGAAAAGAAATGTGGTATTGTTTAAAACAATTAAAATTTAACAAAAATGATTTTAAATCTTTCTTCTTTATATTTTCCATTTTTCCCACTTTCTCGACTAAATATTTAAACCAATCTCCACTAAAAGAAAATTTGCCTTTTTTAGTAAAAATTGCAAAATCTAAAAAATACAGAAAAATTTAAAAATGTGGAAAAATGGTCGAAAATTTTATAAATTAGACATTTATATAGTAAATAGTAATGGGTAACCTTGTTTTATCTTTTAGAGGCTTGAGATTATTAAAATCGGAAACATATCATAAATATAACATCAAAATATTTAATATTTTTACCTAAAATTTAAATTATATAATTTTTTTATACTTAACACGAAATACTACAATTCTTCCTACAACTGAAAATCCATATTATGGCTCCCATCTTCGGAAAAAATATGGCGACAAAAATTATGTAACTTTTAATCTGGATACATCGGTTGATGGTTGTGGTGGAATGGGAAATATGGTAAATACTAAATAATAAATAAAATTAGATTAATTTATCAAAATTATAGCATGATCTTCGGCAAAATTTACTTGTAATGATTTGATATAAACTTTAACTTTTTATTTTTCATGTTAAAAATAAAATCAAGCATTAATATTTTTCTATAAATTTAAATAAATTGAAAATAAGATCAAATATCATGGTCAATAAGAATTTATTAGAAAAATATGTCGAAAAATGAATTTAAAAAATAATAATTATCTTTATAGATGTGGCGAATTGCTTCTATACATTCAATTGGAATATATTTAAATCGAACTGTTTACTTTGAAAGACCGGAAAAATGTTTTCATGAATATAAAGAAGAATTCGAGGAAATTTTTGAAAATTTTTCAAATAAATTCAGATTTTTGGTAAAATTTTTTATCTTTAACAATTAAAATTTATAAAAATTAAAAAATATTAATACAAATATTATGATTAATATTAATCATAATCAATATCAATTCATATGTTCCGAATTTAGTAGTTTTATCAGACCCAAAGAAAGCCGGCCTATTATTAAAAATGTATTACAAGATTTGCTACTTCCTAATTAGTATATGATAGTTTAATTTGCTTTATTAGATTTAGATTTAACAATTGGAAATTATTAGTCTAATTAAATATAAATTTATGTTATTTAATATCAAAACTCTTTAAAAGGATCTGTCAGAGAGATTTGATTAATTCCGAAATAAGACCATGTTTTACCGCTTTGAAAAATAAGGCGATTTGTTAAAAAAGATATTTTTTTTGTCCCATTGCCTTATTTTTCAATCGCTGCTGAGATATCTAAAGAGATGAATTAAAAAATTTGAAAAAAATTGTGAAAATCACATTAATTTATCGTTGATTTTTTTTTGGAATAGTTTTTTGATAAATGTTCAGAAAAACGTCTAGAAATCAGACTCCATAATATTACTTATTTGCACAATGGAGTAAAATAGAAGTACAATCTTACAATTATTTTATTAATACAGAAGCCCAATCCGAAACCGAATGAGACAAAAATTATTTATTTTGGTGAAGAATGTTGTCGTTTCGATACTCCAGAGAGGTTTTTTTACTTTTTTAATTTTATAATTTCATATTTTATTTTAAGAATAATTGACGAAATAGCACAAATTTTAAAGCTCAATGGGAATTATTTTCAATCATATAAATATTTCAAATATGCAAAATTGAATATTCATCGATTTTTTAAATTCAAAAAATCGATAATTATGCGGGCACATAAATTCGCGGAAAAAATCAATTTGTATGTGTTCAATTAAAAAGTTAATAATTTATGCAATTTTAAAGAAAACTAAATCAATTTAATTTTTGTGTTCACACAAGACGTGATGATTTTGTTGAGTTTGGTCAATCAAGTTCATTACGTTTCACAGATCGCTCAATAGCGTTTGTGGTCCGTCATCTTAAGGTTAAAAATTAAATTATATAACAATAATATTTATAAATTATTTTAGAAAAGATTTGATAATATATCAATTGTTCTTCTTGGCAATGATAAAAATTTTTTGAATCATATCGATCTCGACAGAATGGTTAGTTTTTTTTATATTTTAGATTAAAATATTCCCTTTATGATTTTATACTAATTCGAGGATATTTTCGTTTTATAATATTAATTTGATAAAAAAGAATTTAAAAAAAATTAATTGCTTGAAAAACTTTTTTAGGTTAAATATCTTTTCTGTAGGTGAAATGCTTATTAGATGATTTAAATTGTTTGATTTAAAAGGGAATTGAATATCTGTTTTACTAAATTTTTTTAAAGTAGAAAATTTTTTATTTTAAATTTTTTATCAAAATCAGTGTTTTTTTTTTTTGTAAAATATTTAAACTTTTTCCAAAAGAAATATGAAAAAATTTGCTTTAATCGTCTCGAAATGTGAAATATTAATTATTTTCATTATCATTACACTCATTCTACTAAACTCAGGATGTTAATTAATGGACAATATTCCAACATTATACGAAATATTAGTAAATTATTTATTCAGAATAGTTAGAATTTAATCATAAAAATGTTGTTAAAAAGTTTTTTGTAATTATTTTATTCCCTTTTCATGAGAATTATACCAAAGTGTATATGCCGGGAATTCGAAATCGTGGAGTCGATTTGTTTTTTGCCAAAACATATTGCAAAGCATTATTGATAACGGCACCCACTTCAACATTTTCATGGTGGATTGGCTATTTAATGCACGATGAAAGTCCAATTTATTATTACAATTGCCATAAAGAATGCTTGCATATTCACAAGAGAGACGTTTTTCCAACAAATTGGTTACCATTACATGTTGATTTTAAAGGTGATATACAAATTGATGATAATCCATTATAATATTGTATAATAAAAATATTTACTCGTGATTAATATTTGTTTAAATTATTACTTTATAATACTTTAGAGAAAAAAAGATTGGATAATATCTTTTGTATAAACATTATATTTTTTCTGATAAATTATCTATTAATTGCTATAAAAGATAATTTAATATATTTTTTATCTAGTCTATCAATTTCCTATTCCATTGGCTGTAATTCCATTTATTTTTATCATAGATATAATAATAATTGATTAAAATGTCAAATCCTGTAACAAATATAATATTTGATTATAATTTTCTATAATAGCTTATTAATTTGACCGGATTTATAGGATTTCTATTTACCCTTGAAGAGATCCGTGACTAACTAATAATTTACAAGTTCATAACCCGTATTTTGATATTTCTTCACTGAAAATGTTTTCAAAAGATATTAATCTTCACTAAAGATTTCTTTTATATTTTTTCACTCAAAAAAATCAATTAATATTATTCTAATTATAAATAATAATTATTAATTTTCATGCCAGCATCAAATTAATAATATTACATTTTCTTAGAATGTCTTTAAATTTTTATCCTGCGGCTTTGAAGAAATGGAAGGGAATAATTTCCCTATTGAATTTCCTATTATTAGTTATGCTCTATATCAAATTCCCAACAAAAATCAACACCAGTAATTATAGTCTAAAGGAAATCTCGTACAAGGATAATAAATTGCTTGATCAAGTGAATTTTCCCAGAAGAGTTGTCAATAAAAGAGCATATTCTTTGTCAGGTTTAGAGAAATTATATTTGCAACTCCTTTTTTAAATATCTAACTAATAAGGTACTTGTGGACTTTGTATCCGCTTTTTGGGTCGAATTTTTTATCGAAAATTTTTTTTCATAAATGATATATCATTGAAGAGCTTGTTAAGAAAATGTTATTAGTATCGCATAAAACTCAAAATTAAAAAAGTTATGACCTCAAGAAAATCGCAAAAGTACTTGGTCCCACCTATGGGTTTGAGTTCGAAAAATTTTTTGAAAATTTTTTCGGTCAATTTATAATTCAATTGAAGCGTCTCGGCGAACAGAGTGCGAATCTGTCATTGGTTTCGCATAAAAAACAAAAATAAAAAAGTTATGGCCATTTTGTTCTCACTGGAATGTGTTGGAACTACAGAGCATTAGCGCAACTGTAACTTTTTTATTATTGTTTTTCATGCGAATCCAATGATAGAATCGCATTCTGCTCGTTGAGACGCGTCGAATGAGCTCTAATTTGACCGAAAAAATTTTCAAAAAATTTTTCGAGTTCAGACCCATAGGGGGACCAAGCACTTTTGCGATTTTCAAATGGCCATAACTTAGCTAAAAATTCTCGGATGTTCAAAATTTTTACATTTTCGTAACCAGCTCGTCAAGACGCTTCGATTGGTATTTGACTGAAAAGCAGAAAAAAATTTTGACCCAAAAAGCGGATACAAAGTCCACAAGTACCCTAACTAATAATCACAGAGTCAATAACGAATTTTCTGATCTGTATTACTGAGGAACCCATCAATGGAACGAGACAATCGAGGGCACAATTCAATTTGCAATTGTATGCATGCCTAAAGCTACATATTCCCATTGAAACATATGAATTAGATAGCTTCAAGGCTATAAACACTGAATATAAATATTTCCTTCCAATTGACCAGGCATACTATGCAGATGCTTTCAATAATTGTTTTTATTTTACCGTCGGCATCGGCAACCATACTAACGCTGAGAAGGAATTTTTGAAATTATATCCAAGATGCAAACTTATTGGCATTGAAATTTCCCCCTATAATGTTGGCGACTTTGCAACATTCGGCAAAGTCATCAATGTTGGCATTGGTACGTAAGTATATAGGACGTTTAAATAAATCAATTAAATTATTTAAAATAAAAATATAAATTTAAAATTTAGAGCAGAATAATATATAAAAATTAGCGGAACAGCTAATTTATCAATAATTAATTAAGGGGGTTATTTAATATCCAATAAAGCAATAAACATTGATATTTTGAATTTTATAAAAGGAAATAAGGAAATCACAAAAAAGAAAGATCAAATTAATTTTCAATTTAATTTATTAATATCAGAAATTTATTCCATTTGGAATGGCTAGAAATATTTCACAAATAGATACTTGGCTTAATCAATAAGAAAAATTGTATAATTAAGGGTTATATGTCTTTATATTTGAATTTTTTTTACAAATTCTTTTTTTTTCTTTCTTATTTAATAGCAAAGTGATGGAAAAAACTATTTAAGATTAGAAATTTATAGCAAATATAAGGGGTGAAATAGGGTAGAATTTTATGAAAAATATTGGTGGAAAAGAAGGGTGATTAGACGGAGACAGATAACAGATAAGTATCAAAAATTATTTTAAAGGGTGATATCCAATCAATTAAACTAATGACCATAACATATTTTGTCCATGTAAATTATTTTGTTGTTTATATAAGTATTCTATTTAATAAAACTGCGAGGCAATTTTAATTTTATTTAATGTTGAATAAAATGAGTTATACATATTAACAATTAACAAATAATAATATATTAATATTATTAAATTAATATCTGATATTCAGGTTTTAAAAATCAAATAGAGATTATTTCGAATTATAAATATGCAGATCAAATTAATCAGAATCTTACTGTAAAACCACTCAATATGGTAGGAAAAATAATCAATTTTATAAAATAATTTTTTTTCAGATTTTGAGCGAAGCGGTCGGTGGTCAACTTGTTCACTATGCTACAATTGATATCGAAGGTCAAGAATTGGATATGCTTAAAGGATTCGAAGAATTCGGTGATTACCATAAGAATGGCATTATTTTCTGTCAGGTATCTATTAAGTCACCAATAAATTTAGAGCTTAGACGAATTGTGCGATTCTTGTGAATCAAAATTTCGTATATAACAAAATCGAATTTTGGATTCTAATAATTACGCATCCAAAAATTCATAAAAACTCTAACATTGAGGCCAGAATATTTGACAAATTCCCTCGTTCTGCACGGTTCGCCAAAACTTAAATTTATAAAAAACACTAATATTTAATTTAATATCTTTTGCTAAAATAGTAAGCTGATAATAATAAATGTTTCTTTTTTTTTGAATTTTTGGATGCGAATAAGATGTATGAGGCATATGCCGTAACATTTTGAGTCTGCATATATGTCAATTTTAAAAATCGGAAATGTGCATATATCTGAATTAGCAATGAACAAAAAATCTATAGTAGTATAGGGCATATGCATATGGTTAGGGCCCAGGGCTGGGAATCGTTATCGTTATCGTTATCGTATATCGTGAAATATCGTGTTTTTGGCACATATCGTTTATCGTTATCGTCTATCGTTTTTCGGAGATTATCGTGTGAAATACACCCCCTAAAAATGACTTTTCATAGGAAAAAATTCATTTGATTTTTTGAGGACAAAGCCATTTTTGGCCTGAATTTTCCCCTGGCGGGACCATTTTTGGCCTGAATTTTCCCCTAGGCGGGCCAATTTTTAACTTAAAATTTTCCATTTTTGGCCTGAATTTTCCCCTGGCGGGACCATTTTTGGCCTGAATTTTCCCCTAGGCGGGCCAATTTTTAACTTAAAATTTTCCATTTTTGGCCTGAATTTTCCCCTGGCGGGACCATTTTTGGCCTGAATTTTCCCCTAGGCGGGCCAATTTTTAACTTAAAATTTTCCATTTTTGGCCTGAATTTTCCCCTGGCGGGACCATTTTTGGCCTGAATTTTCCCCTAGGCGGGCCAATTTTTAACTTAAAATTTTCCATTTTTGGCCTGAATTTTCCCCTGGCGGGACCATTTTTGGCCTGAATTTTCCCCTAGGCGGGCCAATTTTTAACTTAAAATTTTCCATTTTTGGCCTGAATTTTCCCCTGGCGGGACCATTTTGGCCCGAATTTTCCCCCAGGCGGGCCAATTTTTAACTTAAAATTTTTCCTCGACGAGGCCATTTTCGTAATTATATTCGACCATAATCCAAAACTTGGCTTAATAATTAAAATTTTATGCAATTTTTGTATCGATCATATAAAATAATAAAAAAGTACAAAAAATTAGAAATCTCGCACTTCTTCCCTCATCAGATAATTTTGGCTAAATGCTAAAGCCCTGCTGGACTATTAGCTGCTTATAATCACAGGCTTTTGTTTTTTTAAACAGCTAGACAATATTTTATTAATTTAAGAAAGGGTTTGAAAAATTGTAAACGTTAAAAAATTTCTTTTTCATCAGCACTATTAAAAAAATTTTGATTTTAATTACTTAGAAAAAAATTTCAAAATATATCGTTATCGTTTATCGTGAAATATCGTGTTTTTGGCTCATTTTTTATCGTATCGTAATCGTGATCGTGTTTTGGAAACCTATCGTTTATCGTTATCGTGTATCGTTTTTTATTTTTCGATTTTGCCCAGCCCTGTTAGGGCCAGAGATAAAAAATATATGAAAGTGATTATTTCCGATTTTTGTACATTTCCAATATTTGTTATAAAATATATAATATGGTAATTCAAGAAAATGTATATTTTATGATAAATAGCAAGTGAAATTAGATTTATTTATTAATCAATACCATCTATATTTTCATATTCATGTATATATTTGTTTACTTTTTAAATAATTGAGTGTCATAAGAATAAGGTCATTTTTATCCTTTTAATAATTAACATAAAGCCATTTTAGATGGACATTGAATTTCATAATCATGTTCCTTCTGATAACACCGAATTCAGTATATATATGCGAAATCTTTTTCATAAAGCCCCTGCTTATCTTCCTGTTTATGCCGGTCCTTATGGGGGTGGAAATGGCATCAAAATGACAATGATTAATACAAAAAGTGCTGATTGTGAAATGGCTTTTCGCTTCTCCAAATATTTTCAGAGATGAAATAATTATATATATCTTATATTTATTAATATTTTACATTATTCTTTTCATTATTTCACAAAACTAATAAAGTATTTGAAAAAAATTTTTTATTTCCCTTATTTTTTAATTTGCAAATTTCGATAATTTATGAAAATTATCTTTCCAATAAAATGCTCTTTTTATTAAAAAATTTAGCACGATTCCATTTTTTTTTGAATAAAATTAAAAAATAATGCCTAGGCGATTTTAGAAAATTGAATGAAAATGAAATTTAAATTATAAAATATACAATTTCATAGCAATAATTTTTTTACAAATACTTTCAAATGTATGGATAAAAAATTATATATATCGGGAATTTGAAATCGTAGAGTTTACCTCTTTTAAATTATTCGCCACCCTCATTCCATTGACCGCCACCCTCATTCCATTGTCCGCCACCCTCATTCCATTTACCGCCACCCTCATTCCATTGACCGCCACCCTCATTCCATTGACCGCCACCCTCATTCCATTGACCGCCTCCCTCATTCCATTTACCGCCACCTTCATTCCATTGACCGCCTCCCTCATTCCATTGACCGCCACCCTCATTCCATTGACCGCCTCCCTCATTCCATTGACCGCCACCCTCATTCCATTGACCGCCACCCTCATTCCATTGACCGCCACCCTCATTCCATTGACCGCCACCCTCATTCCATTGTCCGCCACCCTCATTCCATTGACCGCCACCCTCATTCCATTGACCGCCTCCCTCATTCCATTGACCGCCACCCTCATTCCATTGACCGCCACCCTCATTCCATTGTCCGCCACCCTCATTCCATTGACCGCCACCCTCATTCCATTGACCGCCACCCTCATTCCATTGACCGCCTCCCTCATTCCATTGACCGCCACCCTCATTCCATTGACCGCCACCCTCATTCCATTGACCGCCACCCTCATTCCATTGACCGCCTCCCTCATTCCATTGACCGCCTCCCTCATTCCATTGACCGTCACCCTCATTCCATTGACCGCCTCCCTCATTCCATTGACCGCCACCCTCATTCCATTGACCGCCACCCTCATTCCATTGACCGCCTCCCTCATTCCATTGACCGCCTCCCTCATTCCATTGACCGCCTCCCTCATTCCATTGACCGCCTCCCTCATTCCATTGACCGCCACCCTCATTCCATTGACCGCCACCCTCATTCCATTGACCGCCTCCCTCATTCCATTGACCGCCTCCCTCATTCCATTGACCGCCACCCTCATTCCATTGACCGCCACCCTCATTCCATTGACCGCCTCCCTCATTCCATTGACCGCCTCCCTCATTCCATTGACCGCCACCCTCATTCCATTGACCGCCACCCTCATTCCATTGACCGCCACCTTCATTCCATTGACCGCCTCCCTCATTCCATTGACCGCCTCCCTCATTCCATTGACCGCCTCCCTCATTCCATTGACCGCCTCCCTCATTCCATTGACCGACAATAAATGTTTTAATAAATTACATAATTTAATTTCTATATTATTTTCTTAATACTTAAGGAAAAATTATTTATGGCTGAAGAAAAGCACAAAAATTGCCAAAGATAGACGAAAAGCAAAGCAAATGAAAATGCTATAAAAGAATAACTATACTCTCGGTAGATGATTTGAAATTATCATTTATAAACCAGTATCATAAGGGGATCCTAGCTCGGATAGATAAACATCTTCCACAAAATTTTATAACTTTGTAATAAAATATTAATCCTTATCTATTATTCTTGAAATCGTGTGTCGACAATTCCGTACCCGACGATTCCGTACTCACAATTTCGCACTCGACAATTCCGCACTCAGCTATAACCCGACAATTTCGCACCCAGTAATTTGTTTTATACCGGTTTAACTAGGGTAGGGCTAGGGTAGGTAGGTTTGTTAGGAATTAGGGTAGGATTAGGGCTAGGAAAAAATGTATATACTAAAATGCCTAAAACAGTGCGGAATTGTCGACTTTTAGCTAGTGAGGAATTGTCGGGTGCGGAATTGTCGGCAGGCCCTTGAAATGGATTCGGATATATTTTATTTTATTATAAAAATATTATGTAAATGAAAATAAATAAAAAAAAAAGGAATTTAGTATAGAAAATTAAATTTAGAAAATAATGGAAAAGTTGCATTTTTTAAATGATCCTTTAATAAAAATGCAGGAAAATGGCCATCCTTTCCAGTACGCGAATTTTTGGCCATCACAAATCCATTCCAGAGAACTTGTGAAACTACTTAAATTTATTTTAAAGATTATTTGATTATTAAATTATTTTTGTACTTAATATGTCATTTTTCTTAGCTTCAATTTCTCCAGATTTAGGTTTTTGGTAATTCTCAATTGCCTCCATAGGATGATCTGAATTTTAAATATTGAAAAGAACGATATTCCATATTCAACCATAAATCCAATCATCATAAAAATAGTCCAATGATTTAACTCGATTGCCTGCATTCCCATCCAAAGCTTGCATTAATTCATAAACTAAGCGGCAAACCTTCTCTGGAAAATATTATTAATTTAACGAAATTTTCCTACATTGCTGCTGAAGGTGCATACCACAAAATTACTTCGAATTAATATTTCAATTTCCGCAATCATTCCTCCCATTGCCAATGTGGAAAAACGGTTATCAAATTTTTGGGCCACTAAAAAATTAATTTTTGATATATGTATTTAAAAATAAATTCAATTTTTTAATAGTGCAATATCCAAATCGATTGATAAAATAATTTAAATTATATCTCTGCTGGTCTTATTTTATCGGTAATTGTGTCGTTCGTACCCCCCCCCCTTTTTCCAAAAAAAATTTTTCCCCTAAAAACATGTATTTAGGTGTTTTCAATGATGGCGAATGTGAATATCCCATTAGTTTTTCAAAAATTAAATTGCCTGAACCAGTATGGGTTTACAAACCGGTTTCGAAAAATTGGGTATTTAGGGTCATATTATACAACATTTGACGCGTATCGATGAGATGATCTCGAATCTGTCATTTGTTTTGCATAAAACTTAAAAAGTTATGGCCATTTAAGTCAGATAGCTAAGTAAATTACCTTAACAATTTTAAATTGTCATAACTTTTTAATATTTAAGTTTTATGCAAAACAAATAACAGATTCGTGATCAAGCTCATCGAGGCGCGTCAAATGATGTATAATATTAACGAAAATACCAAATTTCGATTTTTCGAAACCGGTTTGTGAACCCATACCAGTTCAGACAATTTAATTTTTGAAAATCTAATGCGATATTCGCATTCGCCATCACCGAAAACCCCTAAATACATGTTTTTAGGGAAAAATAAAATTAAGAATTTTTTTTGGAAAAAATAGGGGGGGGGGGGGGTGGAACGAACGACACTATTACCTTTTTATCTATAATTAGGGTTGGTCAAAATTAGTTTTAAAACGAGATTTTGGTAAAATCCAGATTTTCTATTTTAAGAGATATTGGTTTTCGCTTTGGGTTTTCTCTATATTCGGATTTAAACAAAATTTTTAATTTCAATTTTATTATCGATTTCTGAAACGAAATTGATTATCGCCATATCTACTATTAATCCCACATTAAACTTAATTTAAATGCAAAAAATCTATAAAAATTTAAAAATCTTAATAAAATTAGAATTTTTAACTCTATTCTGCAATGTTATTTAAAAAAATTATATTGTATACCTTGTGAATTTTGGTCGAAAGCATTAATCTGGAAATTGTCTTTCATATTTCCACTAAATCTTTGTCGGGCATCTAAAATCACACTGGGTTCATCCGTTGCAATAAAAACATGTCTTTTGTTTTCTAGTTTATTTTTTCTTTCTTTTCCCACCAATTCAATCCGTTTTTCTTCTACCTCAAACCAAAAATGAGTCCATTTCTGTGAAGCAAATACACATTAATCCATAAATATTATTATTATAATATTATAGTTAATTTAGAGTAGAGTGCTAATGCCAATATTTACTAATCAGGATTGGACCAGTTCGAAATATTTTCATTGGGGTATATCAAAATTTACTTGCCCAATATTTTAACATCAGACCGGAATAATAAAATTTAAGATTTTTTTTTATTATTTTTCAATTATTATTTTTTTTATTCAAATAAATTCATATAAAAATTATAGTGGATGGACAATAGAGCGCTGGACAATTGGGCTCCAGCAGATTTGGACAATTGGGCGCCATATTCAATATTTCAATATTCTTTTTAAGTTAGGGCTTATGGTCGGGGCTAGGATTTTAATTTTAGGAATCAAAAAAAGCAATCAATCCGAAAACTTTTCTAAATAATTCCATTTTAGAAACTCTAAATTATCGAATTTTATATAATGAAAATCCTTTTAAATTAGAACATCTCAAAAAATTAAATTTTATTTTTAAATTTTGATTAAATATAATTAAAATACAATGTATTCATCCAATGAGTGGTAGTTGGCCTCTTTATTTTTGTCCGTTCTGCGAACATGAATTCCAACCATTGGCTTCCCATCTTTTTTTTTGCGAAGAATTAAAAAAGATTTTAAATTATTATTAACCGTCAAATAAAATGGCCTTTTTCGCATTATTTATATATTCCAAAATTCTTGGATTTGGCCTCCATAAATAAAAAATGAACTTTAAAATTATATAAAAAATATTATTTCAGTCAACTGAGGAGGACCTGTCCCAAAAACCATGCTGGAGGATTTGGATGATGTTTTTGGAGGAATTCTAAAAATTCATTAGGCACGATTGGAGGCATATGTTCAATTTGACGGAAATGAACGTTTTTCCTACGAATTGGCATCCCCACAATTCGATCGGATTGACTGGGTGATGAATAATTTGGAAATTTTACTTCATTAATTTTATCTGTTCCTATCTGAAAATAAATTATTCTATGTATTTTAATCTTAAATTTTATTAATCAGCTAACACTTTCTGAATATTTGCATTTTGTGATCGGTTCAAAAATGTCATTCCACCCCTTTTCGTTGAATAATTCGTTGACATCATTTTGAAAAATCAAAACTCGATTTGAAGCAGTGGCAATGACCAAACCAAAACTATTTATTTGATAATCAACTACTTAATTTTTAGACAATTATTTTAAAAACCTGACATAATGCAGAATGCAACAAAGTCCACATTGATTTTGTTTCAAATGAAAAGAGAAAATAATGAGAAATGGAATTATAAAGAATGAGATAGAAGCCGGTATGGTACTTCAGTCAGGTTCTCGGGTCGGTTTTTTTGGAAAAAAAATACTGGAACGGACTGAGAAAATAACGAAAATTCAAAAAATACTCGGTTTCATTTAGAGTTGTCTCGAAAAATAGTACAAAGTCAATTCATAATTTTCTAAAGTGAAAATTTGAACCGTCAATCTTCTAGATTGCGCGGTGGGTGAGTAAAATTAAGGGGATATGGAATTTAGATTTTGCTAAAAGTAAATTTATTCTAAAAATAATAATTTATCGTTAAAACAATGCCCTGAAAAGAAGAATTGGTGAGCAACCTAACATTCATACATAGGTAATATTCAATATAAATTTAATTTTTTAATAGATTTCGTATTGTTTAAAAATGGGCTGACAAAATCTAGTCCTAAAATAATGAAGGAAAAAAAATTCATTCCATCTAATAATGGACTTAATAGCCATTTTTAATTTTTAAGAAATTTATTGAACTTTTATTTTAATTTATATAAATATTTCTAACCTTTATTACAAGAAGACGCGCCTTTTGGCAATCAGGTGGATTTTGTAATTCTTTCAATTTTTGCTGAATTTGTTTACCCAATTTGTCAAGACTATTTTTGTGCCACACTTCATTACGCTTCGTAAGATCCCTGGCAATTGCCATCAATCGGATCAACTTTTAATAATACAAAATAATTTTTTTTATTATATTTTACTTGGTCCTCGATTGTTTTATTTTTTACAACATTTTTGAGTGAATAATATAATTCAAATAAATCCTTTTCCATTTTTCTTGCTAATTTATCGTTCTTTTCTCTCATTTTATCAAATTTTTCATGGATAAATGTTTTCATAATTTTCATCGAATTTCCATAATTGAAAAAAAAGTTTATCGAAAAGAAGAGTGAAATTAGAATGCCAAAAATGATGAAATAAAAATAAGATGATTTCATTTA
The DNA here is from genome assembly GCA_030063045.1 of Pratylenchus scribneri. Lineage (NCBI taxonomy): Eukaryota > Metazoa > Nematoda > Chromadorea > Rhabditida > Pratylenchidae > Pratylenchus > Pratylenchus scribneri. The sequence goes on along the minus strand of JAQSEB010000108.1, from coordinate 143,842 downwards.
TTTTGCATTTTTTTTTCTTAATTGTTAAGAAATTTTTATAAAAAATTGTTGAAACGGATTTTTAATACTTCGATTATGAGGAAAAGAAATTAGCCTTATTGATTGAATTCTTAATTATTTGTTGTTTTTAATTTAAGATATTAAAAATCAAAATAATACTTAAATTTAATATAAATTAAAAAATTTTGCTTTGCATAATGTACCAAAAACTCTCCTCTCGCTAAATCCGGATTTCCATCCACTAGAATAGGATATAAACATAGATTAAATCTTTGTAGTTTGTACCTTTTGAATGTAAAATAATTTCTGATTTTATGATTTTTATAAATTAAATAACAATTTTGAAGTCAAAAAGAATATAGTCAAAATAATAAATTTGTAATATTTTTTTCCTCAATTCTTGATTGTTTCTAATTTTTTCATAAATTTTCTCTCTTTCTGGATTTGTAATTGTTGAATGTTCTGTCCGTGTGCTAATCAATTTGTTATGAAAAAATTTTATATATTCTTCAGGAACACCTCTTTCTCGAAAAATTGTAAAAATTTCTTCAAACATTTTCATCTGTTCTTCTCCCCTTTTCACTTTGTATTTGAGAATTTTTAATTTGTTAAAAAGGGAATTGAAATTACATAACCTGTTTAATATTTTAAAAAATTAATATTAAAATGCAATAATATTTATAAAAATTTTTACTATATCATATTTTTTATTGAATTAATTAAAATCCAAAGTGTATTAAAATGGTTCAATTTTTTGTCCAGTACTCTTAAAATTTTACAAAATTAATAAATCTTGAATAGGAATTTTTGGTTTGACTTTGATTTAATTAAGTTAAAAAAAAACAAAAAAAATAGATTTGAAAAAAAAAGATTCGACTGTTAATATACTTAATTTTTTAACAAAATCTCTCGTTATGTTTTGACGAAAATTAAATATATATTCTAAATAGTGCATTAATGATAAAAATTTGTTTAATTATTATTTTTTAAATTTTAATTGAATTTTAAAATTACAAAAAAAAATTACCAATTTTGTGGAAAGAAATGATAATTGTCAAAAGTTTCCGCAAATGGAATTTCTGCAAATGGATCATAATTTAAAGTACGATGGTAAAGTTGCTCAATCAAACATTCAAAATCTCCTTTGCAATTGTAACATAAAACAGTATGTTCTTTCATGCTAAAATAGACAAATTTTTATTGATTGAATTTAGAAATTATTAAAAATCTTACTATAAACATTTGTCTAAGTAGGAAGCAATTAATCTCTCAACAGGATCTCTTATTAAAGTGAAGAATGTCCAATCAGTATAATTTACAAAAGTGCCGTTTTGTGACCAAATATTCAAAACATTCGTTGAGTTACAAATTCTAAAATTAAATATAAAATGTACAAATTTTAATATAATTAGTATTAAAAAAATTTCATCACGGATTATTACTAATGATGATACATTTATTATCGAAACAATGTATTATAATAATAATTTATTTCTCCTTATTAATTATTTCTTTTCAAGAATTAAATAGAAGAAATGAAATTAGGAAATATATAAATGATTTTAATTTACCAGCAACAAATTAAAATTACTCTGAAATTTGGTAAATTTTATCTCTGTAACATCGTTCTAGATGAAAAAAGATTTTTTCTCATAACTTTTTTGAATTAAATTAGATTATAAATAAACAGATAATTTAATTATAAATAAATAAACAATTTCTCTAGAAAAATTGATGCATAAAAATGAAAGAATATTCAAAAAATTTAAATTGAAAGCAGAAATAAAATTATAAATTAGAAAGTAAATTACATACGGACTGTTAGATTCAGTTTCATTGAGTATATTGACATTCAATTTTTTATACTCTTCCGGATGGTTTAAGAAACACATCATTGAACGCATCACAAGTGACATGCTTTTCTCAATCACACAATAATTTAATTTATAATTATGGGCAAGCTAAATAAAATTATATGGAAATAAAATTTCAAATATATTTAATCCTTTTTCAAAATGATTAATAATTAAGTAAATTTTAATAAATTTTACTCTATATCTTCCAATAAAATTATTAAATGGTGCTATGCATTTCCCATAAATACTTTCATTATTTAAACTTGTATTCCATTGGCAAATATTTGCAAATATGTTTATATTCTTATCATTCTGTTTGATAAAATTCTCATCCTTCTTTCCATTATCTTTTAAAAGAAAATTGAGAGTGATGTATATCGTTGAACAAATGATTGCTATAAATACTATAAAAAATTGATAAAATAATATAAAAATTATTCTTTAATTTTATTATATTATTGGGTTTTAATGTGATTGAATTTTTTGTTAAAATAATTTTATATATTTAGTATCATAATTTTTAGTTGTACTTATTTAAAAATTTATTATATTTTAAAATCAAATAAACAAACCAAAATATTGTGCCTTCATTTAATTAAATATTAAGATTATTCATTTAAAAATTTTCAAGAACACAAAAGAATAATTTATTAAAATATGACTTTTTAATAAAATTTTGCTTTTTTTCTATTCCGGAATTAATGCTAATCACAATCTACAACATCCTTATTTTCCGTATTTGACGAGAATTTTTTCGTCCTTTGACAATATTAAAATTCAACTTGTTATTTATCGTGTTCCTTTATCTCCGAATGAAAAAAGACAACATGTTTTTTACTTTACCATAAAAACTTTTTTATCTTAATCTTTATTATGTTAAGTTATGTGTTCCGTGTTCTGTCACATATCCATCAAAAGATATTGACGATAATAGTCCAAGTTTTTATTATTATTATGAGACTATTCCGGATTTTATGCATAAGTTTTATTTAAAAGTTCCTATATAAATAGCGAACACTATTCATAATTCTTTCATTAATATTTTATTTAAATACATTTTAAAGATATATGTTTAAGCAATTATTAATCCCTAATCATGTAGTCTAAGGTCTAAGCCATAATAGACATAGGCCAAAAATATTTAATCGGCAGCTTTATATTCCTTTTTTAAATTTTTATTTTATTTTATACAATTCTCTATGCCAAAAAATTCATAATTTTCAAAATTTGTATTTTTTCATTTATTTACAATATAATAATTAATATATTTATGTGAGAAATTTTAGTGTAAAATTCAAAAAAAACTAGAAATATGCTAATTTTATTAGATAATATTATCCTTAATTTTAAGTTCTCTTTTTAAATTTATAATTTTATTCATAATATATTTTCAAATTTTAGAAGAAAAATATTTGAAAGCACTACCCAAATATATAATTTGTCAAAATGCAACTTTTTGCCGTTTTCCTTTTGGTGATTGCAATCTACTCTATCAATGCTGGTTTGTTTTCGATTCTCATTAATTATTCAATTATCAATTTAAATAATTTTTAATTTCCCCAGATCAATTTGCCGATGTTACCGAGATAGAAGAGAACTTGGCCAAAACGGAAAAACGAATTAATGAAGTGAGCGGCGCTTTGGATGGCTTGAAATCTGCATTGAATCTGAATCGCCAGGAGCAACAAAAATTTAAACAACAAGAACAACATTACCAAAAACGAATTGCGCAATTGGCAAATCACATAAAAGAAATGCGAAAAAATACTCTCCTTGAGCGTAACAATCTTCAAAAGCGCAAGCAAAATTTGGCCACTTATTTGCGTCAAACAAATTCGAAAAATAGTCGCTTTGATCACTCCTTTGACATCTCTCGAAAACAACTTGAACAGCGCAACAAGAATCTTCAACAATTGAATGATACCATTGATCAACTGACGAATCAGCTTCTTGCAGCAAATTCGCCTTCCCAATGATTAGAAGAAAGAATAATGAAGAAGAGAATATTATCAACTAAATAGATAGAATGAATAACAAGAATCATAGAACTATAAAATCAAACTCATCTGGAGAAATAATTTTTTAAATATTAATATAAATTTTCATAGGCAAATCTTAATTTGAAGATTTCGAATACTCTAATACCTTTTTTAATTGTTATGTTGACCCAATAATAATTAGCCACTTTCGATTTTGAGAGAACTCCTTGTAGGGCGAAATTTAAAAATTACATTTTCTTAGTTCTCTATAGCTGTATTCAATACAAAAATATCCAGAAATTAACTAATTAAATCACAAATTTTGCATTTTTGTGGGTGTCGAAAAATAATTCTTTATGGGCAATTAAAAGAGTTTATGCGGTAATCTATTGGATTTTTGTTTCCTTCGTCATTTCATAACTACGAAAATCCTATTAAGTAACTTCCCATAAAAAATTATTATATTTTAATTTAACCATATTCCTTTTTGATTAATTTTTTAAAGGTCACTTAATTCTAAGACAATGACTAGGGAAAAAATAGTTTGACGATAGGAAAATAACTGCAGGCTCAAAAATAGTCAGTTTATTTCCTTCCTGTAGATGTGAGGAAGCTCAATTTAAAGTAAATTTAAAAAAAACGCCAGAGATCTCCTGACTGAAACTAATTTTAAAAAAAAACAATTTTAATGTATTGAGAATTAGAATCTCAAATACAATTATAACTGGTTAGAAATTGCTTTGATTTTGCAGAAAATTTTGAATCTTTGTAAATGAAATTATATTTGGATGATTTGGATTTGGACAGTCAAATAAATCTTCGAAAAATTTTTACCCAAATTTTTTAGTGTTCTTTTCTTCTGCCTTAGAAAACATATAAAAATTTGATAATTAGATTTACATGTTTTTTTTGAAATTGCAATTGCAACTTGTAAATTGATTCGAAACTAATATTTATTTTCACTAAAACTCTCAATATCTGCATAATTTAGAAAAATCTAGTTCGAGGTTGCCATTTCAAGAAATAAAAAATCTTTCTTTCTTATCTAAAAATCTTGAAATTCGGGTAAAAATTTTCACAATTTTGAAAAAATCTAGCATGCTTGAAAATAGAAACCTATAAAAGTAAATAAATATTAAAAAATTTTTTTCATTTTTATTTAAAATTTGACTTATTTGATCAAATCGGGATGGAAATAAAAATTAAAATATTCCTGCTAGGAAAATAAATAGCCAAAAATAACCCTATAAAGAAAAAAATTAACCAATATTCGCCTCGCAAGGAGAAAAATTGTCAATTTTAGGTAAAAATTTAAAAAATTGGTAAAACCCAGCAAATTATAGAAAAACTGGCAAAAAAATTGGCTAAACAAAAAATCTGGCAAAATTCTGGACAATACATCAAAATCTGGAAAATTCCTAGAAAAATATGGCATTATGGAAATAGCGTTCTATTTATTTTTCAGAGCAATAATTTTATTAAATTCTCTGCAAAGCAATTAATATGAAATCTATTTTAATAGGCGAGATAAAATCGAATTTGCGCCGGAAACGAGATTTAACTGCAAGAAAAATGGAGTTGTCAATTATAGTTTTCTTGTTTAAATATAAAATGATTGAAAAACATTTTTCAATTCTTTTTTTTAAATTTATTTAATTTTCTTTTAATTTCTGAAAAATAAATTGTTAATACTATTCTGATTTATAAAAAATAAATATTTTTGAGGTTATTTCATTTTTATAATATGCTAAAATCCAAAAAATTCGCCTATGGTTTTATTATTGGAATTACGATTGCATATTTATTCTTTATTTTGAAAGTATTTTTACATGAAAAGGATTTGCATAAAAAAAATCAAACAATATATCGGCATCCAGATTTCAGTCAACTGAATGAAAGCTTTAAAAAGAATAATACGATTTTCTACAAAAAATATGAACATCTTACTGTGACTATTCCTCCACCTAAGCCTGAAGAATTTATAAAATTTGAGAATGCAACTTTTGAATTTCCCTTTAAAGGTTTTTATTTTATTTATAAATTAATTAAAATATAAATTTACCAAATTAGAATGATTTTTTAATAGAATATAAAATTGAGGCATATTTTTAATCTATGAAAATCAATTCTTATATTCTTAAATCGAATTTGAAATATAAAAATTTGAAAAATAATGAAATAAAAATCTTTTTATTTTTAAATTTTAAACCAGGATTGTTATATTAATGTGTTGTTAAATTATTATATTATAGTTGAAGGAACATTGGCTGGCGAATTAAAAGAAAAAATAAAAATATTTTGTTACATAAATACAAGTGCCAAATTTCATCAAACACGGGCTCTACATATACAAGCCACATGGGCTCGGCATTGCAATGATTATTTATTCTTTTCGGACCAAACTGATAACACTTTATCAATTGTACATCTGAATATTTCATCAGGCCGAGAACATCTTTGGTTCAAAACACGGGAAATGTTAAAATATATCTACAAAAATATAAATATAGTTAGTTATAATAAATTTTATTGCTGATGAAAAAAATTATAAAACGGAATTTAAAAATTTTTGCAAAAATTTAGTAAGATTTTTTTTGAAAAGAAAAAATATGTTTACATAATTTTTTTTTACATTTAGATTAAAAAAAACAATTTTATCCACAATGTTTAAAATAATTTTTTTGATTATAGTCAGAATATGATTGGTTCTATCGAGCTGATGATGATACTTATGCTATAATCGAAAATTTGCGTTATCTTGTTTTAAATTACAGTGCAAACGAGTTGCTTTTTTCCGGCTTTAAAGTGAATACTATGAAAATGGAGAATCGTAACTTTGATTTTATGGGAACTGGCGCTGGCTATATTATGAGTAGACAAATGTTAAATGAAATTGTCCAACGAGGCCTAAATGATGAAAAAATTTGTGATCCAAATGAAGCGCTTGTTGATGACCAAAAAATTAGTGAATGTATGCAGAGATTAGGCGGTAAAATTATCGATTCGCGTGATCAATTGGGCAGACATCGCTTCTTTGGAGTATCTGTGGAGCAACATATGATGCCAGTCAAATTTGTTGATCCAATATATTATTGGGTTCATTATTGGAGTGCGGATCCAATTAAACAAGTAAAAGAAAAATATTCTTTTATATGCTATAGAAAAAAACTATACATATATTTCAGTTTTATATGCTAATTTTTAAATAATAAAATGATATTATAATTTCAGTTAATCTTCTTCAATAATTCTACAAAAATAATATTCATTAGAATTAAAAATACAATTTTCTTTTTTTTTGAAAGCGGAATTCCATTTTAGGGCAATGAATGCTGCAGTGATTATGCTATTGCCATCCATTATATTGATGCCCCATATATGTATTTATTGGAATATCTACTTTATCATCTTCGCCCATATGGATATGATTGTGATTTGAAAAATAAAAAAATTTAAGATAATCATTAAAAATAGATACTAATTAAAATGTGATATTTTCTTTTATTAATATTTAATTTTTTAATAATTCATTTTAATAATTCATTTGTTTTTTAATAATTTATTTATTTTTGAATCATAAAATTAGTAATATCTAATTTCCCATTGCGAATCTGTAGGAAATATCTCGAGCAAATATCTAAAATTTGTGAAAGACAGTCTTTATTACATTCATATATTAGTCGAAGCTTTCAATTAAACATAGAAATGAAAAAATGTTTATGGACATAACATTGAATTTAATAGATTAAATATCGCCCTTGCCGACAACTGTGGCTATTCTCATACATTTTAAAATATCTAGCAACGGAGATTTCTAAATTTAGTTGGCTAGCATCTAGAATTCCGGAATTTTTTAAATCTTTATTTAATTATCTTCACTATGATCGCATTTCGTTTTCCCCTTAGCAAAGCAAATAATAGCTAAAAACGGGTTGTATATATTTTGCTCTCATTCTAAATTCGCTTTCATTTCAATCCTTTTTTTTCGTTTAATTTATAAATATAAATTTTTCAAATTAATGAATATGCTTTATCGCAAAATACTTTATCATTGCCAAATCCGACAATTTGGAATAAAAAATGCTTATTTTTTGATATTATTGTCGACTATTTTGGCTTTTCTAATATATACAATCTACTATAAATTTATTTTATCGCATTGCAATAATAATGCCAATATTAAAAAACAAATTAAACATGAAGATAGAATTAATATATTGGAAGTAAAATCAGATATTCTAAATAAATTTTTATGGAAACATAAACCAAATTTATGCAAGAATATAACATACAAGGTGACTACAAAAGGCCGAGAAATCCCTCTTATTTATCATGAAAGTCGACTTGCCCATAAACTATTGGACAATCTGATTGGAATTGAAATTGGTATATTAAAAAACCTAACCAAATTTATTATTATTATATTTTTTGTAGGAAAAAATTAATCCCACATTTTATTTATTTTTTTTAATTCAAAAAATTTGGTTAAATTATAAAATTTCTCTATTCTTAATTCTCCTACATTTTTTTTTCAATTTCTCAGTGAGTCAAATTTAAAATTATTGCTCTCAATGGTCTCATATAAAAATTAATAATTTATTAAATTCCAAATATTAATATGCGAATTGAAATGAAGAACAAATCTAGTTTTTTTTGTTTAATCATTTGAATTTCCAAAATTATAACTTCTAAATTATGCATCAGTAATATTTTCGATCGAAATACCTTTAAAACATTATAACCATAAAATTTAGTTTCTGTAATTAGCATATTGAACGTCCTGATTTTGATTATTTTATTTTTAGGACCTTCGGCACACAATCCTTATGGACTAAATTCAACGATTGTCGATTATTCTTGTAATGATAGTTCGATTATTAACAATCAAGTTGCTGCGGCAAACACTTTTATTAAAGTGGATATTGCATCACCGGCTGATAATTTGCCATTCGCCGATGCTTCACTTGACTATGTTTTGGCAGCTTATGTGATTGAACATATGTATGATCCGGTGAAAACAATTAAAGAATGGTTGCGTGTTGTAAAAAAAGATGGATATGTATTTATGGCAGTTCCACATCAACAACGGAGTCCACAAGATCAGAATAGAGAGCGTACGAAACTTAGCGAATTGATTGAACGACATGAGAATCAAAAGCCTCCTACCAAATTTACTGTACACGAACATTATTCGGTTTGGACAACATTGGATTTTTTGGAGCTATGCTCGCATTATAATTGGAAAGTTCTCGCTGTTCAAGATGTAGACGAAAAATTGAATGTTGGATTCACTGTAGTGATTATTAAGCAATAATTTTTCTTTTTTTTGATACTTTTAATAATAAAATTTCTTTAATTTTTCTTGGCAAATTTTTCAAATTATTTTGGCAATTTAAAAGGAAAAGGAATAAATTTATATTCTATTATTGAGTAATTATCATCTTTTATATTTAGACCTAATTCAAAACAAAATAATTTTTTTATTCAATAATATATTACAATTTTTGAGTTAATATATACAAGGAAAAAAAATTTAAATTTAAAAATTATTCTAGTTTATAATGGTTTTTATTTTTATAATACATTGTAAACTGGAATATTAAACTTAAAAATCAAATAATCAAAATAATAGATTTGCAACAATTTCAATCGTAAAACTCTATTTTCCTTCAATTCTGATAATACATGTTCACGTTCTGGTCTTTTCGTCGTTGAATGTTTTGTACGTTCTGCATTTATTTTTTGTTTGAAATATGATATATAATCCTCGGGTACGCCATTTTGCCGGTAGATTTTAAATAAACTCTCAAACATTTCTAATTGAGCTTGTCCTCGATGTACAATGTATTTTATAATTTTAATTTTATTAAACAATGTATTGAAATTACAGAGCCTGAAAAGATCAAAAATTCTATTATAAAAAATTATTTAGTAAAATTCCATGAATTTGAAAATAATTAAAAAAATTAAATTTGTTTTAACTTTGGAAATATTATATATAAAAGGTAATTTTATGTATTTTTAAACACATTTCGATAGTTTTATTCTTATGAATTAAAAATTCCAATATAATTGGATATTATTTATAACTATGAGAAAATCGTCAATTTATAGATTTTAATTATATCTTATTTCGATGCTCGGCTCATGCTAAACTGAAAATTCTTCTATAAAACTGAAGTTAACATTAACATTATATTAGGCTAAATAAACAGAGCAAAAATTCTTCTTTTTATTTAAATCAATCCCATCCAAAAAACTCATGCTAGCCGGGACTAAAGAATAGATTTAATTTTTTTTTAAAATTATCTCTTTCTCTGGCAAAAACAGAGTTTTTAGGGTCGAAATATCTATAATTTAATATTTATTTACTTTTGATTTACCATGTTTGCGGAAAAAAATGATAATCATCATAGGTATGTTGATCAATAGGAACAGATGGATCAAAATTTATAGCTCGCTCATAAAGGCGATCAATTAAACAGTTGAAATTTCCTTTGCAATTGTAGCAAATAAACGGAGTGTCATTGTAACTAAATTTAGAAAAATATAATTTATTATTTCATCAGATTACAATTTGTAATTAAAATTCTAATTTTTGAATAAAATTTCAAAAAATTACGTCAGACATTTGTCTACATAAGAGGAAATTAGGCGTTCAATTGGATCCCGGATGAGAGTAAAAAAATAATAATCTTCAAATTCATTAAATGTACCATTATGAGACCACACTTCCCAAATATTAGTTGTGTTACAGATCCTAAAAATAAAAAAAATTATAATTATGCAATATTAATTTTTTGTAAAAAATATATCAAATATATTATAGATTTAGAATTTAGATGGAATAATGAGGGAGGAGTGACTAGGGTTCAGCGGTATCGGGATACCGGTCGGAATACCGGGGTCTGGCCAATACCGTTACCGATTTTGCTAATACCGCTACCGACCCCGGTAATATCGTTACCGATTTTCCAACTCGGTATTAATCGGTATTGACAAGCACACCATAAAATGGCATTTTTGGCCAAATTTTTAAATTTTTTAAAAATTTTTTTCTTTAAAGTGAAAATTTCAGTCAAATTTAAATCTTTTATGAAGCTAATTTTTATTTCTCTGTAACAAAAATTTTTGATTTTTGAAAGAAAAAATGATTTTTAAAATTTTTTTTTGCCATTTTTTCATCAAATACCGAAATACCGACTAATACCGATACCGACTAGTGCCAAATACCGATACCGTTTACCGACCCTAGACCCAATACCGATACCGGATACCGAGTAGGCTGATACCGGCCAATACCGTTACCGACTTTGACCCCAAATACCGATACCGCCGAACCCTATTTAAGACGATTTCCTCTTTTTCCTCATTTTTGCTTTAATTGAATATAAATATTATCATAGATGAATATGAGAATATTTATATTCATACATGCCTTTTATTAATAGAGAAAAAATAAAAGAAAAACTTACGGACTGTTATATAAGGTTTCATTCAAAATGTTGATATTTCGTTTTTTATACTCTTCCGGATGGTTTAAGAAACACATCATTGAACGCATCACAAGTGACATGCTTTTCTCAATCACACAATAATTTAATTTATATTTATGAGCAAGCTAAATAAAATTATATGGAAATAAAATTTCAAATATATTTAATCCTTTTTCAAAATGATTAATAATTAAGTAAATTTTAATAAATTTTACTCTATATCTTCCAATAAAATTATTAAATGGTGCTATGCATTTCCCATAAATACTTTCATTATTTAAACTTGTATTCCATTGACAAATTTCTTGGAAATTATATGAATTTTGTCCATTATTATTATTATTATTTAATTTTGAATTCATGCGAAACCAGCAATTTTGAATTAAAATTCCAATAAATATAATAATACAAAAAATTACTGAAAATATTTATATTAAAATTTAATTTAAAAAATTTTACCAAAAAGTTGGAAAATATTTACTGCTTTCTTTTTTTGAATCATTTTAACTTAAAAATATTTTTATTATTTTTATCGATGCAAAGAAACATGTCAATGAAATTCTTATTTTCTCGCATGTTTTTAATTTTTATTCAAGATTCTTATCGCATAACACAAAGTATTGATGCTGACTGAATATTTACAAAGAAATTTCTCAATCATTATCCTATTTTCCATCCAGTTATTCACTCAAAATTAATCCCGATATTCCCGATAAAGCTGTCCTGCTTCTTCAGAGAGAATAGGGCGAAGAATAAGAAGGCTGTGTAGAAGAAGAATAAATAGGATAATTATTCAATAAATCGAAATTAAAATCCTGTTCGGAATACTCTATTTCGTGTAAGAAATTGAGAATTAAAGCCAGATTATTTTACTTTTATGTTCTATTTTTAATATTATTTTAATTAAATCCTAACGATGAGAGCATTAATAGTAAAATAAAACTTTGAATTTGAACCAATATAATAGTAGTACTATTTTTATACGATCATTTTTAATTTCTTTTTTATTCTTTCTTATAAGTTATTATTTTTGAATTTTTATTAATTTTTATATTCGTAATAAAATTTCATCAATATTTTCATTGAAAAAATATTTTTATCATGCTGATATTATTAAACATGATTGTATTTTTAAGATAAAAAAATGTTATTGCGTTATTTCCATTTAATTTATATTTTATTATTCTTTATTGTAATTATATTCTGTTTTTACAACCTATTTATATTCACTGATTCATCTGTAAATAATAGTTCATATAATAAACAACAGGTAATATATATTAAAAATTTCAGAACCAGCGGGGCAAGCCCGCTGGTTCTGAAAATGGGGACGGAAAGAATACGTGGAATGGTAGAAAGAAAGCGCTATCGCGCTTTAAAAGATTCCTAGATGGGTTATTTTTCATGTTAGAATCCATTCCCCACTTTTATGATAAAATTCAACTCGCGCATAACCGGTTTAAACCCTTAAACCGGTTTAATTCTCAAAATAAACCTCAGATTCGTGATCCCCATTATCGAAAACCTCTAAAAAAATTATCTACCCATGGTGGGATTCGAACCCGCGACCTCCGTCCCCATCCCCCCATCTTCGCCAATCGGCCATGAAGGAAAAAATGCCGTGGTACCCATTTTTGCCGGACTCCACAGCCCTGGGTTTTGAAGATAGACCCCATAAACCATATATCATTTTGTAGCTAAGACTCTAACTTAAAATCCTAGGATAACAATGGGTATCAAAAAATCAAAAGGAAAAAAGTTTTACCTGGGAAAACTGAAAAAGTTCAATTTTTTAAACCGGTTTTTGGCTAATATCTCGAAACCGGTTGGGACTTTTGGAAAAAAAGTATTTATTTGATATGGGCCATGGAAATACGAAACTTTAAAAAAAGATCTCGGAAAACGGCCGGCTAGAAAGCCGTATTTTTGAAAAAATAACGATAAACAGAAAATATTATAATATTATATAACATGTAAAAATTTTTCGAAAAGGGCGACAGATAAAGATTAGTTTTTTTACAAAAACATTGGCTTATTTTTCGAATTACAAAATAATTTCACTCTGCTGGTATCACAAAGAAATATCTGTCTATTCTTATTTACATTTGCAAATACCATAAATATAAATACATATAACCATATATTGTCAATTTCATAAAGCTATAGAAATTTTTAATAGAATTTATTTCGGATTTATTGAAAATAATTTTTGAATAAATTTCTATCATAAATTATCAATAGTATTATTTTATATTTTTTGAAAATTTTAATTAACAAATAGGAAAATTTGTTTAAAAACTAAATTTTTATTAAAAATTTGAAAATCGAAAAAAATTAAGTTAATAAATATTTTTAATGTAGGAATTTCTGAATTATAATAAATTATTGGTACAAAATGATGGCATGTTTAAAAGGATGCAACCAGAATATGATAAATTTATATATACAATAATAATGGGCGGTGGCCTAGGAAATCAGGTTTTTGCATCATTTTTTATACGATTTTTGCTTTACGAAAATATTATTTGTAAAATAAATTTAGATATTAATTTAATTTAAAAGTGACTAACTAAGATTATACTATCAAAAAATTTTAAGAAATAAATTTTTTGTTTAAAATTTTTTTGCCAATAAATTTACATAATTTTGCAATCTTTCCATTGAAATTGATTGGTTTAAAAATACATATTATTTCGAAAAGATGTTTCGTTTTGCTTCACTTTATGCAATTGGTCTTATGTTAAATAGAACACCTGTTTATTTACATAGTGAAGAAAAAATGCATGAAATTGAGAATGAATTGGCAGCATCATTACCAAATTTCCATAAAAGGATATATTATCTGGTATTCTTTATATAATCAATTATGTAGACTCTAATTCGATTTCTTAAAAAAATATTTGAGGGAATAAAAAAGGTTGTTATTTAATTTGGCAAAAAAACATTGAAAATGGAAGAAAAAACATTGAAAATGGCGAAAAGCTTATAATGGATTCAGTGGTTTGTCCTAGAACCCAAACCCCATACCCAATCGATGTCGAGTATATATTTTGTCATGGTTTGATCAAAAATTAAAAGTATTAAACTGTTTTAACGGTTTGTCAGTTTTTGGTTCAAAATTCATTAAAATTAGTTAAATCCAAGCCAATTCATTATTAAAAGATGTCTCTGGAAGAGATCTATCGAATGGGTATATGGTTTAGTGCTCTTGGATAAACTTTTGAACCGTTATAAGCCCTTTTATTTATTCGCCTTTTTTCAATATTCTTTTCGTTATTTTCAATGTTTTATTTCATCATTTTAAAAATTTTCCGTAAAATAAATTGACTTATTAGAGAAATATAATTATAGAAATAAAATTTCTTTCAAAAAATAATTAATGTATTATTGATTAGCAAAATCAAAAAAATTTATGAAATCTTACAATCAAATTTCATATTTTATAAATTTAAGTCAAAATATTTTTCAATATAGATATTTAAAAAAATTTAATCAATATAATAACAAAGTCACTAATGAAAATAAATATTATAAATTAACAATTAAATATCATATTATTATTCTTTTTTAATTAAAATATATAATTATAGGTTAAAATATATTGAAGAATGTAAAATTATATAAATTTTTTAAGTTACCAAATCATACAGAATCTGTGGGATATTTTCCACTGACAAGCAGCTGCTGCGAATATAATAACCCAATAAAGTCAGGTTAAATTAATAAAGGAATATAATTTTTGTTAGGCTATTTAATTTGACAGTAAATATATATACGAAAAGTTATTTTCATATAAATTTATGTATGAAATTATTTTTCTGTTTTTTGATAATTAAAAATGTATTTTCGAAAAGTTATTTTCATATAAATTTATGTATGAAATTATTTTTCTGTTTTTTGATAATTAAAAATGTATTTTTTAATTTTGTCATTCAATTTCATAATTGACATATAATTTGAATGAATGAACCATGGATTAGTATTTTTAGTTTATATGTATGATAAGATAATTAATATTTATTGATATAAAACTTTTTGATATTATAAATATTTATTTTTTTTAGACTCATAGAATACAATCAACCAAGGATACTCATGCTAACGAAAAGAGGAAATTTCCAAAACTCCCAATTTTTTCACCATATCAGGGCACGTATATTAGAAATTTTTTCATTCAGTGAAGAAATATTGGCAAATGTTAGCATTATATACAATCAAAAATTCAGGTAAAACCTTAATTTGATAGCAATGTTGACTTAAATTTATATGATATGATATAAATTTTGTATATAAAAATGAATATATAATTATTAAGAAATTTAAAATTAATTTTCCCTTTGTAAAATTTATGAATGGGCATTGTGACAATTGGAAATTAAAGCAATGCAAAGATTGTCTCTTTTTCAATTTAACCCAAAGAATTATTTACATTAGAAAATATATAGTAGAATAATACAAATATAAAGCCACTTAAAAATTGGGAACACTTCCTTTTAAATTTAAAATTGCATGTAATGCACATCATTGAAGTGATAGGTAAAAAATAAACTCAGATTCAAGATCAGACCCCAAAATTACAAATAGGTAAGCGATTTTCCTGATTTTTGGTGAGGGTTTCAAAAAGGAAATGTACATTAAGTTAGGTTTTTAATTTCATCAATTTTCTCGCATAAAAACTAACATTTAACTATTCATTTACAATTTGGTAAATTCTATTATCATGGGTTAGGCCTGAAAAAGATATCAATAACATTGCATAAAATTTTTATTCAATAAATTATTTTTATGGATGATAACTTCTATAAAATCTGTGTTCATACTCGGCGTGGCGATTTCATTGGAATGGGCGAATCAAAACAGGAAGAAGTACAATCCGCAATTAATCGTGTCATAAAGCATATTCCGAGATTATCACGAACCAAGTATGTTACGCTCCTTCTTTTTGGTGAAGATAAACAATTTTTGCAATCATTAAAATTTGGAATGGAGGTAAACAATAATTGTACTTGGTCAAATTATACAATTTTATATTTTTAAACTAAATTATTTATAATATTTATCTAGATAATTGGATCAATTCATTATATCATTGATATGAAAATGAATCGTATAGAGGAATTGCATTTTGCGCAACGCACATGTGACCTTTTGCTAATTACTGCTTCACTGTCCACATATGCTTTTTGGATGGGATATCTTATGCCCGATGTTTTTTTATCTAATTATATTAAAAAATCAATTTTTAGGATCGTCCAATATTTTTTATAAGGAAACGAAATGATAATCCTGACTTTCGCTCAGATACATTGAATCAATTGCCACCTGATTGGTTCCCAATTGAAGAGGAATGGCTAAAATAAATTAATTATGATTTTTTATACTTTTTATTATTAAATATTTTTTCGGTTATAAAGTTAGATTAATTTCAAAACTTAAAATCCAAAGATCTAATTGGCAGATAATTAGCAATATATAATATTATTGCTCACCGATCATTCTAGATTCCAGTCTCCATTCCATTTTCCGACATTTATTCGGTTTAGACTTCAGTTGTTTATCCACAATTTGATGTTTTTGTTAATTTCGACTTTACCCTATTCTATTGACCGCCATTTATTCCATTAGTCACCTATTCTATTGACCGTTATGCTCCATTCGCCTTACCTTCTGAAACCATCAAAAGACGAAACATCGAATGGACAAAACTACAAAACATCGAAAAGATAAAACATCGAAAAGAAAGAAAATCGGTCGAAATATCGATAATTTGATATTGTTACTAAAATTTCAATTTAAATTTATCTATGCACATCGATGAGCTGTTTACGAATATGCTATTGGTTTTACATAAATTTCGAAAATAAGTTATTGCCATTAAAGATTAAAATTGCCAATGGTGTAATGCAGCTTAACTAAAATGGCCATAATTTTTTATTTTTTAATAGTATGAAAACCAATGACATATTCGTGATCAGCACATCGAAATGCATCGATTGATATAACTTAATAAAATTGACAAATTTAAATTTTCGATGTTTCATCCATTAAATATTTGTTCTTTTGGTGGTTTCGAGGTAGAAGAACCACTTAAATAAATTTGTTGAATA
This sequence comes from Pratylenchus scribneri, assembly GCA_030063045.1. NCBI lineage: Eukaryota > Metazoa > Nematoda > Chromadorea > Rhabditida > Pratylenchidae > Pratylenchus > Pratylenchus scribneri. Next base: position 126,404 of record JAQSEB010000108.1, on the reverse strand, counting down.
AAAAATATTTTCAAAATTGAAATCTCTGTCCTCCCCTTATTATTTCCTTGGTAATATTGATATAAGCTGTAACCCATAAATATAGGTTCACATTTAAATTGTTTAATATTAAATTAATTTTTTGCAATTTGAATCTAAACGAATAAATTTTAGGAATTTGAGAATAACCAATAACTTGGAATAGTATTTCCTAAAATTATACACAGTTGAGCCCGAGAAATAGCAAGGCTTATGCAATGGTCATTTTTTTGCTTCACCGTTAGTTACACAATAGAATTGATTTTTGGGGACATTCTAAAAGGCATAAATTAAAATGAATTTTTGTCAACCATTTCCTTCACAGTTCACATACAATCATTACGGCGCGGATTGCATTCTTGTTGATGTTGACCTTCCGTCCGAAACACAACATGTTGTTGAATCAACAAAATTGCCAGCAAGAGAAAAGAGCCGTACAACGCCATAGCAGCTTTACAATCATCTGCACCAGAAGATATCGTCTACAAATGTAGAGTCTGCAAATAGTGGTAATACGAAATTAATGTCAATTTTATATGGGAATAAAAACCGAGTATAAAACTGGTCAAAAGAGGAATATGATACATTCTCAATATTCCAACCAAGACCAATTAATCAAATAAGAAAATGGAGATTGGAAGAGAGCAGATCGAGGTTTAATCTCGCATTAAATTTTTCTTTTGGGCGGATGGATTGGATGGATAAGATCATGGATATATCGGTGAATGGGATGGGATGGGAAAGTCTATTGGGGACTGCTGGGGATAAAATTCGAATGGCTGACTGAATTGGGTATGAAAATGTGCAAAATCAGTGAAGCAGACGGTATTCAATCAACAAAGGGACATTAAAATCGGATCAGGCATTATAAATTGAAGAAGAAGAAAAATGAAAAGATCTTCGATGGCAATTGTGTGATTACTGATTATGAAAAGCAATATTTTTCCGAAATCCGACAGTCAGTTTTCATTCATTTTATGATGAAGAGAAAATGATTGAGAAGAGGATGAGCAATATTAATGGATGGAAGACCGATGAAAATGAATTAATGGATTGCAATTTGCCTAGCCGGTATATTCAAAAATTTATGCCCACATAATTTTTTATGAAGCCAATTGTGGCTAAAAAAAGCTGGCCAAATATCTATCGGTAAATAAGGCTAGAAAAGTAAATCAAAAATTTCACAAATTTTGGGATAAATCCCAAAAACCAAACATTTCCTGAGCTGATCCATATCCATGGGCCCAAATTGCGAATAGATTTGCCTTTTTTCACCAGAAAGGTGGGAATTGGATGGAATGAAGTTTGGGCCTATCTCCGGCAGATGCATGGAATTTGAATTTTTAATGAATAATTTTTTGATATTGAAAAAAAGAAAAAAAAATTTAATAGGTTAAAGAATTTGGATAATTTTTTGTACAGACAAATATTTGGTTCGCTTTTTTTCTCTCCTAGAATTGGCTTAAATTGAGTGGAGATAAATTTTTTGATTGTGCCGGCTAGATACATTCAACATTGAAAAAAAGTTAGGACATCTATGATATTTGAATTTTTGATGGATAATTTTTTGATATCGAGAAAAAAAATTATATTTTAGCCCCATGGATTTGGATAATTTTTATTTACGGATGATTTTGATGATCACTCGTACATTTTAAAATTTGCCCCACTTGGAGACCTATATAAAACAAGTGGAATATCAGACAAAATCATCACTCCAACCAAATCCATTTTATCAAATTTCCCACATTTTCTTCTGCTCTGAATATTCTCTGAACAAAATGGCTGCATTCCGAAATGCCTTCCCAATGTTGTTCGTCAGCTCTTTTCTCTTGCTGGCAATTTTGCTGATTCAGCTGGCGGACGCTCAACAAGAATGCAACCCACGCCGTGATAATGGTATTTGACAAAAATTCATTTTTGTTTTATGCCTTTCAGAATGTCCCAAAAATCAATTCTGCGGTGTAACTAGCGAGGAAGACAAAGTTGGCCATTGCAAGGATTGCTATTTTTGGGAGGGCTCAAGTGAGTATAATTTTAGGGCATAGCATTCCAAGTTATTGGTTGTTCTCAAATTGCTAACATTCATTTGTTAAGATTGCAAATACTTAATTTAATATCAAACAATTTAAACTACAAATAAAAAATTAATATTAGCAATTTGTCACATACATAAATAATTTTCGAAAAGGAGCAAGATATTTTTAATTTTCTCTGAACTTTTTTAAAGTTAGACCTAAATAAAATTATTTTCAATGTTGTAAATAACTTTTTAGATTGTACCACCGGTAAAGATTGTCTTGGCCATCTCAACAGTAATACCTGCTTTGATGGGAAATGTTGTCACACCACACCCGAAATCCGTCCCCCTCAAGGACAATAAAGAAGTAAAAGAAAATTGAAGACGAATGAATTTGTGAACATAAAAATTTAGATAGTAAAAAACCAAATTCAATCGATATTGCAACATAAATGACTGTGCTAGCATGATTTGATAAATGTTAATTGAGCAAAATTGCTTATCTTAAAATCAGGGCTGCCATAATACCGGGGAAACCCGGCATTTCCCGGGTTTTTGATGTCCCGGCCGGGGTTTTGCCGGGGTTTTGAAAGTGCCGGGTTTTTTGCCGGGTTTTTCATATTTTGCCGGGTTTTGCCATGTTTTTAAATTTTTAGCTAAATTTTTCGCTGCGCGACCATTTTTGGGTCTAATTTTTCGCTGCGCGGCCATTTTTGGGTCTAATTTTTCGCTGCGCGGCCATTTTTGGGTCTAATTTTTCGCTGCGCGGCCATTTTTGGGTCTAATTTTTCGCTGCGCGGCCATTTTTGGGTCTAATTTTTCGCTGCGCGGCCATTTTTGGGTCTAATTTTTCGCTGCGCGGCCATTTTTGGGTCTAATTTTTCGCTGCGCGGCCATTTTTGGGTCTAATTTTTCGCTGCGCGGCCATCTTTGGGTCTAATTTTTCGCTGCGCGGCCATTTTTGGGTCTAATTTTTCGCTGCGCGGCCATTTTTGGGTCTAATTTTTCGCTGCGCGGCCATTTTTAGCTAATTTTTCTTCCAATCAGGGCCCATTTTTAGCTATTTTTTCTCCCTATCAGGGCTTTTTTAGCTACTTTTTCTACCTATCAGGGCCATTTTTAGCTAATTTTTTTCCTTCCTTCGCGGCTTTTTCTGGCTAAACTTTTTGACGGCAGACCGATTTTTAAAGCTTATGATATCTTTATTTCATAACGCACATGCTCAAAAAGTCAATTAAAAATATGCTCAAAAAGTCAATTAAAAATATAAATCTGAAGTAGAAAATTTTTACAAGCTTTTACTAAATTGCATTTTAACACGTTTTAAAAGATGCCGGGTTTTTACCGGGGTTTTGAAAATTTTTGCCGGAGTTTTGCCGGGTTTTTAGACCCGAATGCCGGGGTTTTGACTTTTGGAGATGGCACCCCTGCTTAAAATATATTTTTAATATTTTGTTTTAATTAGGCAATTTTAAATTTTATATAAAAAACGAGAAATTTTATTTGCTTTCACCTAATTTTATTTAGTTATATATAAGAATTCTTCCACTATTTTTTATTCAAAAAAAAATTGGTTAATCAAAAACAAATTTTTATTAGGTCTTTAGCCAAATGCCTTAAAAGAAAGTCAATCCATTAATTTCATTTACATCAGTCTTCCGTCCCATTAATTATGCTCATCCTCTTCCCAATCATTTTCTCTTCATCATAATGAATGAAAACTGACATCGGATTTCGGACAATAAATATTGCTTTTCATAATCAACACAGTAGCCATCGAAGATCTTTTCATTTTTCATCTTCTTCAATTTATAATGCATGAACCGAAATCAATCGATTTCTCTTTTGTGATATAATTTACCATCTGCTTCATTGATTTTGCATATTTTCCTCAATCCATCCATTCAAATTTTATTCCCAGCAGCCCACTAGAACCTTTCCCATCCCATTCCCGATACATCAATGATCTTTCAATCAATGCTGTGCCAGCTCCGGCTCCGGCTCCGGAGCTGGAGCTGGAGCTAAAATTTTTAAGAGTCGGAGCTCGGAGCTGGAGCCGGAGCTTAAAATTTGAAGGGTCGGAGCATACAGACTATCCGCCTATTAGCCTAAATTTTGGACATGGTTTAGGGCAATTCAAACAGTGGACATCCACTGGCCGTAGATGCAGCGCAATACTCAAATACAATGATCAATGTATTTGCTGAAACCACATTATAATTTTGCATGCACAATCTCCGAAAAAGGATATCGATTGAAATAATAACGGTACGCCTGTCAATGTCCTATATGTTGTAGGAAATTCTATTGAAATTTAATAAAATATTTATGTTCAAACACCAAAATCGATATTTTTGAAGGAAAATTTTTTGGAGAATTAAATAATTAAAACAAAAATAATAATAATAATAAATTTCTTTCATTTAACTCTTTCAGACAATATATTTTCCCAATATCGTATTCACTCCATAACGTTCCATACAATTTTGATGGATCCAAGAATATTCACGGGCATGTAAAACTAAAGGATGTAATTCATTGGAGTAAAGCCAAAATCCATGGGCGGAGATTTTCTTAAGTAATTGTACAGTTTTATAAACATCTTCAATGTGGACTTCCATCAAAATTTGGCATATTGGAAATTGGAATATTTGATCAATGACTTTTTCTTCCGCTCCTAAAATATTATGACATATGAATGAAATTAATTAAAGAATATCATTTTGACATAATTTTCAATTTCATTCAAATTATAATGGTAAAAATAAAAGATTTTTAGTCATTAAATGTTTTAATTAATTACAATATAGTAATGATAAAGAGATGTTTTTTTTAAATTTATTTAAAATGCTTGCTTAAATTTATCTTATTATTTCAGTTTTTTTTCAATGTAATCTCTGATCAGGCTTTTTTTATTCCGTTGTCTGCTTATTCCTTTCTTCTTTTATGGTCTAAATATATATAAACATAAAAGAAAAAATTAGCTTTTTTTGATTTAATTTCTAAAAGAAAAACCGGCAAACTGGTCCTATTAATAGATGCTAGTATTAGCAAGTCGAATGGTTACAATTAGGGTTCGGCGGTATCGGGATACCGGTCGGTATTGATACCGAAATACCGGGGGTTGGCCAATACCGTTACCGATTTGGCCAAAACCGCTACCGACCCCGGTAATACCGTTACCGTTTTTTCGAATCGGTATTAGTCGGTATTGACAAGCACCCCCTTAAAATGGCATTTTTGGCCAAATTTTTATTTTTTTTTCAAATTTTTTCATTTTTTTGGTGTCTTCAAAATGATATTTTGGCTCAAATCCTTCGCTGCGCGGCTATTTTGGCACCATTTTTTGTATTGCATGCACTATCCATCCAACGCGCATTAGTCAAAATTTCATACCCGATTTAAAATTTCCAATCTGCTAGAATCTATAAAAAATCTCTAATTAATGATCTTCGTTACCGAAAACCCCTTTCTCCTCACATTTTTCTCATATTACTAAAATTAAAATAATTGGGCTCATTTGGCTAAATCTAATTGCTCGTATTTTTTGCCCTTGCGCATACCATTCCGAAAAACTTTACCCCAATTTTATTCAAATAAGAACTTAAAGAAATTGACTTTTAAAATAATACTGATTTTTGAAAGAAAAAATTGATTTTTAAAAATTTTTTGCCATTTTTCATTGAAATACCGACTAATACCGAATACCGATTTCTGAAAATACCGTTACCGTTTACCGACCCCTGACCCAATACCGATACCGGATCCCGAGTGGGCTGGTACCGGCCAATACCGTTACCGACTTTGACCCCAAATACCGATACCGCCGAACCCTAGTTACAATTATGGCAAATTATATTTTCCTATTAAGTATCTCCTCTAAATGAATCAGAATATTCCTATACTAAGATCATTTTTAAATATTAATTAAATTCATGAAAATATTTTTTACCTTCAATATCCATTTTGAGTATTTCAATGGCTTTATCACCATATTTGTTGACAATATCCGTAAATGAAGTGGTGTTTGCATTTGGATTTGTACTGGTGTCAATAATTGTTTGTAAAACATCTGCACCCATATCCTCTAATCCCTTGATAATATGCGGTTGTAGTGGTCCCTTAAAAATTGGGGTAATTAATAAACCAAAGAAAGAAAATTTTTTCGAACATATGCGAGGAGATTTTTGGCTTTATAAAGTGGAAACTTGGAAATTTTCCTAAGTACAGCAGATATGTTTTGTTATTTTTCCATCGCATTTTGTATCAAAATTTTAAAATTTTTATTCTATTTAATTGAAAAAATGCAAATTTATTGAAAAATGCTATAAAATATTTTAAAAAAGCTAAAATCTGTGAAATATATTTAAGTTTTCCAAAATGTTTAAGGCCTTTTTATCTTTCGAAAATAGAATAAAATTTATAATAATGAACTGAAAGAGATAAAAGTATGAACTAACAATAAAACAACAAACTAAAATTTACATTTTTCCAAAATGGGTTAAAAAATCTGTCAATGTTAAAATAATTTTACCCTTATAAATTCATTTTTAAGTGCTAAAATTTATATTTTTAGTAATTATTTATCAAAATTGATTTGCCTGATCAATTGCCCTGATTTTGCAATTTCTCCCACTGATGTCATAGAAATCCTGCTCATATGATATATCAGTACTTATGCCAAATGAATAGACTACACAATTTGGCACTTCCCTGGCCCTCGCCGGATTACAAATTAGTTTTCCACCATCATGGACGGTACCAAGACGGGGAAGATTCACACAACGAATCTGTAGAAATAAAAATATATTTTAATTTAATATATATTCACGAAATTCTGTTGATTGTGTAAAATTAAAATAGAATATTAATCAGCTTGTACTTTGAATTTGAATCAAGTTACTTGTAACAACTACCAAGTATTCGCCATAATTGAAATAACACCCAGCAGGTCATAAAAATAATTTTTATATATTTGAATTTTATTTTCTCCTTTAATTTTGGAAATCAAATAATTTATAAAGTGAATATTGAATTTAAATTTAAAAAATTTGTTATCATTGTATGAATATATATTTTTATAAATTGTTTATAAAAGAATTATTGGATTTGATAGAAAAAGTCAAGACCAAAAAGATGATAAAATAGGAAAAAATTCGATATTTTTCGTTTTTTTTTTTGCCTATAACTTTGGTTTTATTTAAAATTTTATAATCTATTTCATGTCAAAATATCCTATTGAAAGAGTTCAACTCAAAGATCATTGTTGTATAAAAAATGTACATTTTAGATAATTTTATTTATTATTATTAATAAAAATTTATAATATTTTCAAATGCATACTTCCGGAACTTGAAGTGCATGATGAAGATGAATAAAATTAAATGCCGGAAATGGGGGATTTGGCACAATCGCTTCAATCAATTTTCTTCGCTCAGGCGTAATTTTCATGAAATGTTCAAGTACCAATTTTTCAGCATAATTAGTCGAAATTATATCAGCTATAAATGTGACATTCATTGATTAATATTAAAAATAATTTTATAAATATTTTTATTTAATTAATATTTATTATTTTGATATTCATATTAAATTTTTAATTTTTCAAATCAAATTATTTTTAGCATTTCCAAATTTATATATCTTAACAGAGATATAAATCAAAAAATATTATTCGACTTACATTTGTTTAAAGTAAAATTGATAGGAACATATTGAATAAAATTTGTTTTATTGTTGTTATTATTATGATGCACTGTGAGAAGCAAGAAAACAATTATTATGAAGAATAGAATTGAAAATAATTTTACTTCATTTGTGACCATTTTTTCTTAAGAAATGGTCTAGTTACTTATATTTATGGTGATAAAAATGCTAATTAATTTATATAACATTTTGAAACAAAATTAGTTGCAAAATAATATAATTTTAGCTAAATTAACAATTTTCTGATAAATTTTGGCTGGAAAATTTTAGTAATATATTCTTTTCATATTATTATTTACGTTCAATATATAATAATATATAAATTTTTCCAACAGATTCATCCTATTCGATATTTGATGGGTTCATCGTTCATCTTGAATTGTCGTAATCGTAACCCATATAAAAAAATAATGGGTATAAATTTTATAATGAAGCGCCGAACCGAAACCGGATTCTTTCCGGAATCATCAAAATCCCAAATATGGGTGTATTTAAAATTTTCAGGATAAAACGGATAACAATTTTTGTTGATAAAATTTTATACAAAATTGTTCAAAAATTTTTATTTTATATTCGAAAATTTTTAATTTTTTGAGAATAAAATGGATTTAAGGAGAGTAAAAACTTCAATGGCTGCATTCCCATTTTAACCTATTAAAAATAGATTAAATCAGTGGGGTTTTCTTTCGCCGTTTATCACAATCCGCGCATGCAAATTTGCCTTTTTTCCATTTCTCTATTATTAAAAAGGGACATCCCGTTTAGTGCATGTCTCTTATTTATTTCTCCATCAAAACGAGCGATTTTTCGAACCCTGCAGGCATATAATATAAAAGCTTGGTGAATACACAAGGAATCGAGGTACGGAGAACGGGGCGAGAAGATTCTACAGAAAGATTACCGCTGGAACTCCGTATCACGGGTACGCGACGGTTAGTGGCCGGCCGGTTAGTGGCGGACCAGTTTTTGCTTTATAACTCATCTTAATCTAAACCATATTGAATGTTTTTATATTCATTTGATAGAGCAATGCATTATCTATCGAATGATATAAAAAACAGTTTATATTGTCTTAAATAAAAAAAGTTGTGATTTTTTTAATAAAAATGGGCAAAATAGTGTCAAATTTTATGGTTTTTGAATTTTAAAAAATGTAAAAATATGTTTTAAAATTTGATTTTTATATGGACTCATAGAGAATTTTTTACTCTTTTAAATGATATATAAAACATTATAAACCATTCATTAGGCGCCTAGCTATTAGCTTTCGCCACTAAACGGCCGCGCCACTAACCGTCCCACTCCGCCGTATCACTGCCTGTTGTGAATTTTGATTGAATTCCTAGTTCATATGAAATTCCTGCATAACTTATAATCGAATTTTTCGAATTTATACTATGAAATACGAGTACAAGGAAAAAATAGTCTATCGAAGTACGAAATAAAAAGAAAAAATTGGAAAAAAGTAATTATAGCTTAGGAAATAACGAAATTAGTTGATACGAAAAAATCGTTTTTAATTATAAATGACTAATGAAAATGTTGTGTGACGATATAATTAGTCAGAGCATACCATGGTAACTCTGTTCCGAACCGATCAAATTTTAATCATTTTTTTTAATTCTTTTCTTTAATTTCAAATTCATCCAAATTTGTTAATCATTTATGCAACTTGACTCACCAATTCCATTAAATTTTTGGCCTATAATTTTCATCATTTTGTTATAATATCTTTGCAGCGAAGAAAAGATAAATATGTGTGTTTGCGCATTCTCATTTTTCATATTTTCCTTTCATTATTTCCCACCTTACCAGTTGCCATACCACTGCCCTCTAAAGTAGGGTTATCCCCTGACGCCAGGGGGACCGATTTTCGGGTACGTAAAATTGTCGGCGGGGGACGACCCCCGAGGACGGGGGACAAAAAAGCTGCTGGGGACGCGGGGGACAGCAGGGGCGGGCGGGGAGGGGGTAGGGAGGTTAACAATTTTTTCATCTTCTAAAAGAATTTTTTAAGGAATTAGGGGAGATTCGGGATATGGTTTCCAAATTTTCCGGGAAGGGGAAAGGGTGCAAAAAAAGCTTCGGGAGGTAAGAAGAAGAGAACGAGGACAACCCAACAAAGGGATATTCTTATGAAAATCAAATAAAATACATGATTAAATAATAATAAAATATTTAATAAATAAAATGAATTGAACATCCAAATGACTGGAGGATTCAAAAATTTGTGCACTGATCTTTTAATTCAAATGATCGCTGATCAAGAATTGCAACATTGGTTATTGTCGCATTGGGAATTTTATAATCAACATTAATGACATTGAAAAAAGTTCTCCAATTCCATTTATTTTCAGCATTTATACAACCATAAGCAATTTTGCTTTTTAATGGTGGATGATGCAAATAATTACTTAAAAGTGAATTTTTAAATTTATAAATTTTTTACAAATGATTTTTGTTTGGTTTTTTGACATTTATAATTAATTATGTATAAAAAATTATTTAATTTTATATCGAATATATCCCTTTGAAATTCTAACACTAAAAATAAGAAATTTTATTTTCAAAAAATATTTAAAAAAATTAAAAATATTCTAGTAAAAATTTTATTCGAAATCGATTTCAGTGAAATTTGCTTTGTAGTTAAAAAATAAGTAATATTAATCCATTATTTTAATTAGTTTTATTAGATTTTTAATATTGATAATTATTTAAAATTATTTAATAAATTTAGCATGAATGGCTAATGTTTTAATTATCATTATTAAATTACATACTGGCATCGATGAGTGAGAGTTGAATTTTCTGCAAATAAAATTTTCTGCAATTCACCCCAATGATGATTAAATTCCCGAAATTCTTTCATAAAAGATTCAGTTTGAGGTAATCTCTCTATTAGACTGCTAATATAATTATTATTATTATTGAGTAGTTCTTCAATGCTTTGAGCGGTATGATTCAAGTTTTGATAATGAGTGAATACAGTTCTGAAATTCTGCATCATTCGATCGGTGACATTCATTAATGGAGCATATAGAGCAGCATTGTCCGTATTGAGTTCATTTATTCTTGGATATGTAATCTAGAAAAAATTGTTCCGCATTGAATATAGAATTCTTTGGATGAGACGTTTGCGATTGAGAAATTTGTGTTTATGTATATTTAAAACTCGTTATATCTCGGTTTTTATTTCAAAAGCGATTATAAAAGATAAGTTTTTTCAATTATTCTTAATTAATTAATTTTAAGGTAGACTAAGCAATAAAGAGGGTAATTGTGATGAATATCTTATAAAATATATTCCATTTTATGAGCATAAAAATGAATACCAAATAATATAAAATCAATGATTATTTATTTGATTTTTTAGTAAAAATATGACCAAAAAATTAATTTTTTAAGCCTTCCGATTTTCATCATAATTCGGCTAAAATCAAATATTTGAAATTTGTCAATTTTGAGGTTAATTTATACCATATTAAATGCAATATAAAATGTTCGAGTAGTTTTCCATTTCGACACTATATCATTTGGTCACGTCACCAATATTATAAAATTCTATAGTCCATAGTCATGCCATAAATTAAACTACAAATATCTTTATTGTCCAGCCGAAAATACCTTCCTCATTTTATCAGCAAAAATCATATTTTTTTATTAAAATTATTTACTTGATTAACAAGTAAAAATTAAGAAACTTTTAAATTTTAATTTTTGGCCAAACTTTTATTAATATAAAATAAGCCAATTTTTTTACCTTATGCTCTGGTGTCAATTCATGCCTCAAGTGCATAACAAATGCCTGAGTGTATGGTGTCTCTTTGAATGTTCCGCCTGGCTCTACACTCAAAGCACGATGCAGCCAAACGGTTTGAACTCGATCCGGAACCACTACTGTTTTCACATAGAATGCTTCAGTATTTGGAATTGGATCCGCAATGGGGGCACTTAAGAAAATTCCACGACTCCAAAGTTTATCAAATGCTTCAAACTGAAATTTAAAGATTGGAACGGCTGTAAAACCGTAGCTATTAAATAACACTCATGGTTAACAACTGCTATAGTATTATTTTTGATAACATTTTTCAAATGTAAAATTTATCAAAAATTTAGAAAATTAACTAAAAATAAAAATGTTTAAAAAAATTTATTTTAAACTTTTTTTTCTTAATAAAAATTATTTTTAATAAAAGAAAAAATATACAATATTTTCTGTCGTCCCAGTTGAATTCCATATATTTCCTGCAACATCATCTGTGCAATAGGTAAAAATTTAATTGTTATATTTTGTATTATATAATATATCTGGACGACAAATATCGAAAATTAGTAAATTTCAGCTGCAATTGTCCAAATATTAGCAATTCGCTTATGCTCAGCGAATAGCTGAAATTTGACTAAATTTTTGATAAAGATTAATTGAAAGATATCTAAATTGCAAATATCTACGAATTTCAATGATGCTAGAAATAAATAAAATAGATAATTAATTTATTATCAAATTAATAAATAATATCATTTGACAGGATTAATTTATTCTTTGATTTATTTTATTTAATTATTTATTTATATAATTTTGATAAATAATTTTATAATTTTAATTTTTTTAACAATTCTAATAAAATTTATTTTATAATCAAATTTAATTGTATTATTTACTATGGTAAAATAAATATTTTAAAAAAATTTCATTAAATAAATATTATCCTGTATTTTCGCATCAGTTATTTTTTTATCCTCATCTAAATTCGTAGATTTGGAAAATGGATATTTTCATGGCAATTCAATGACATGAGCATTAGCAAATTATTAATATTTATACAAAAATATCAACAACCCATGGCATCGCGAATTACCGATATTTATAAAATTTTTTATTAGTTAATTTCCTATATTTGTCGTCTTATAAATATCATAGATCCAAAGCAAACCGAGACTTTCAACCAATGATTGATGAACTCGCAAAACAAATTCAGGTGAGTCCGGATAATGCATTGATAAATTTGCGAAAATTGGTGCCAAAGGTTTGATATCGGTTGGTGAAGAAATTATAATGTCGTCCAATGTGGTGAAAGCAATGAAATTTGTGTGGTCTCGATGCTCATACAAGCACTCCTTTAGTAAATTAAAATTTAATTTACCTGATTTATTATTAGTTTTCTAATTTTAAATAAAATTGATTTTTTGAAATATAATATAAAAAATTTAACATTATATTCAATGGCTTCATTGTTCCATTCCGTTTCAAAATTAGGGTCAAAATCCAATCTGTAATCTAAAGGCATTTTGAGTGAAGTTCGAAGTCGAAGGAAGCCGGTTGCCGCATACAATTGGGCAATATCGAATACCGCTGATTGAATACTCAGCAAATACAGCACAACCATGTCCACTTCTTGCAATCTTTTAATAAAAATTTCAAAAAAAAATATAAATATTAAATAAACTTTGCTATCTCCAACGATGTGATTAGGAGATGCCAACTTTCGAAGAAAAATCTTCGTCCAATGCAATAAATTAATTTACGTTGAACTCCGTCTGATCCTTGAGAAGCAATCTAATTAATTTATTTATTTTCTCAATGTTCCAGTAATTACATATAAGGTACATCATTTTTAGTTCTTAAATGTTAGTTTCACGGAATAATAAAAATATATAATAAAATATGTAATCACCAATTCTTGACAATTGACCAAATATTGAAAATTTTCAAAATTTAATCATAGCTGCTTATCCGCGAATTCTCAATATTTGGTTAATTCTTAATTCTCAAGAATTGGCTAATCTCAATATTAGGCGTAACATTTCTTTATCAATTTATACACATAAATGGAATAAAAAATTTTCAATTTACCTCAAATGGTTTCCCATCTCCAATTTGAAAAGAAGTTTTCTGATTTGCATATATGTTGCAGGTGTTAAAAAATAGAATGATATTTTTATTGAAAATTGTTTAACGGTTCAATTTAATATGAAAAATTTTCTAGAAAAGAGTAAAATTAAGAATTTCATTATCTTATTGGGAGAAATTTTCAAAAATTCGAAAAAAATGATTTTTTAAAAAAATCAAATTTGCAATTTCACTTTTTTGATAAATGAAGGAAAAAGTTGATTTTAATTTTTTATTTTATATCTGTCCGCAAATTTCGGTCTTTAATTCTTTGGTCACATAGGGCGAATATCACATGATCGAAAACACCAGAAAACGTGATTTTTTTTGGTCCAATGAAAATCATCTTATATGGCCAAAAAATGAGTTTCGAATAAATATTTTTTAAATTAGTATAAGGAAATAACATATCTGCTGCTGATTCCCATTTTCAGAGGGGCAAAAGAAACCAAATGTATGCATTCGACACAATCCTTGCCGGAGCATTGGTGCAATTATGACATCTTTCCAAATTGTTGCATTGTTATTTCCCAATGCAATATCAGAAATTGCACATTTTATATCCAATTGCCGTTTCAATATGGACGAAAAATCAGAATCAAGAATATTGACCAATGTATAAGTGCCACATTGTCGCTTACCATTTACTCTAAAAAGAGTTCCCATCTAGATTTTTTAATAAAAAACATTTTATTTATCAACTAATTAAGTATGTATATCCTTGTTGAGTACTTATAAATTTTTTTATCCGCTTTTTTGAGAAGTAAAAAGGTGAAGGAGGTCTCCGCTTTGGGTCATTTGGAAAATGATTATTGTTAGGGTTATTAGAGTTATGTTAGATGATATACTATCCCTGATTGATACTATATAAACCTAACCCGGTGCTAGGTCGATTCCACAATGGTACAAATATAAAGTTTTTGGCTTCTAATAAATCAGAAACTGGTTTTATACCCCACAAACCTTATACCATTTTGTAGATCTCATCAAAACACATCGAATGGTATATAATTTGTCGTGATTTGGTCAAAATTAAAGAGTATTAAACCATTTAAACCATTTTTTCCAGATTTTGGTTTTAATACTCTTTAATTTTGGCCAAACCATAACAAATTATATACCAATTGATGCGTCTCGATGAGATCTATGGTATAAGGTTTGTGGGGTCTAAAACTAGTTTCTGATTTATTAGAAGCCAAAAACTTTATATTTGTACCATTGTGGAATCGCCCATATTTGTACCGCCCTTTGTCTATTGTGGAATCGACCCCGGACGACCTAACCCTAATCCTAATGATACAAATTACAAAGGGGGACCTTCCATTTTTCCGGTTGCCCCAAAAGGCGGATACCAAGTCAATAAATAATACCCTTAGTTGTACAATATATTTGAATTTTTCAGAAACAGTGCGAAAGCTGATTTTACTGAATTGAACAAATCAAATAGAAATATTTATTATAATTTTCATCAATGTCAATTTGGTTATTCGACTTTTGCATATGATATAAAAATTATCATATCTTGGGCTTAAACTCTTTTTAGTATATTTTATTTTGATATCAAAAATGCATTATTTATAAATTTGGGTCCTCAAAAAATTAATTTTCATAAAATTAAATTTGTGTTTTTTAATTATGCTGATTCTAAATCTAAGTACTAATCAGGCATCTGTTTTAATCAATGATTTTATTTTTATCAATAAAATCGAAACGCATATTTTTTAATAAAAATATTTTAAAAAGGTGGAAATTAAAATTTAATTTAACTAATTCACAAAATTTGCTCTCTTCTAATACCTTTCCATACATTAATTTATACTCATCAGTAAAATTTTCACATACATATAAGTCTTAATGCTTTTAAATGAGCGGAGAATGTATAAATATTCCGGTTGCGATTGAATTTCCCCCGTTGAATATTTTACATTTCTATTACATATTACACTATACAATAAAATGAGAATAAACAAACAAATCCATGGCATTGGGCGTCTGCAAAATGATTAAATTTATATTAAAAAAACCTTTTTTACAAGAAAAATCTTTTGCAAGATTTCGTGAATGTCTGCATTTTCGTTATGCATGTACTATTTAGAAAAAATGTGTTGGATTTTGAATGTGGATTATTTCATTTCTAAAATTGGCAATCCATGCGGTGCAGTCATGGCAATGGAGAAAGTTCACAAAATCCTGAATGCGTTTTACAGTATATACTCTTTTAATTTCCCATGGGGAATTATATCGTATTACGACATTTGCGGACCCGACACTTGCGGACGAAACGGTCTGGCGCCGATGGTGGTAAAGATATTGTAGAATTGTTTATGGCATATTATAAGGCATAAATTTAGCCACAAAATGACATCTAAAACTTTGACCAATATTGAGTATTCACCGAGATATGGCCAAAAAAACAGCCAAAAACATAATTTTAATTAAATCAGCGATTTTTTGGCCATAACTCGGTGAATATTCGTTATTGGCCAATGCTTTTGATGTCATTTTGTAGCTAATTTTATGCATAATAATAAGCCATAAACAATTCCACAACAGCTTTATCACCATCGGCTTCAGACTGTTTCGTCCGCAAGTGTCGGGTCCGCAAGTGTCGGCCAACCGAATTATATTTCAACCGCTCAAAAATTAAAAAGATTCAGGGTCAACTTCTTAATTTATGGATAGCGTATTTTAGAGCTTAAAATTGAGAAAATACAAAAAAAATTTACAAAATACACTTTGCCAGGAGCTATGGATCCTCAAAATCGAATGGGGGAAATTAAAAGAGTATATACGGTATTTTGAAGAAAATAAAATGAAAAATTAATAATATTATTTAATTGAAACTAATATTTTAAAAATGTGAACACGGAAATGGAATAAATAATTTCTTAATTATAAGTACCCGTGAAAAATGTGGGGATAGCATCGCCCGTCGATCCATAGAAACAGAGTACGCCCATTTCGCATGCAACAGGAGCAATTGGTCAAGAATAAAGGGGAGGCGATTTGCCCCCATCCATCCATTGCTGCGCTCATCAGATTTGAAAATTGATAATGTCATTTTTCCAACAATGAAATTGCTCTTCATTATTTCGGGGTTATAAAATAAATTTTTAAATAGAAATCAATTTCGATATTCTTCCTATGTTTCCCCAATTGTCTTATCATTATCACGAATTTTTAAGCTAATTTACAATTCCTGAAAATGATATTTTGCCAAAATTTATTGCCATGGTCGATTATTACAACATTAATTTTGTGCGACATTTTATTTCATATGAATAAATTTTGGGTGAAAATTGATCAACAAGAATATATTTTTGTCATACGCTCATTTAAAAGTGAGAAAAAATTTTTGTAAGCTTTAATTAGCTATAATTCTTGATAAATTTTTATTAAGAATTAATGGTTCAAGAAAATGTGGCACTTTCACCATG
The DNA here is from genome assembly GCA_030063045.1 of Pratylenchus scribneri. Lineage (NCBI taxonomy): Eukaryota > Metazoa > Nematoda > Chromadorea > Rhabditida > Pratylenchidae > Pratylenchus > Pratylenchus scribneri. Next base: position 109,333 of record JAQSEB010000108.1, on the reverse strand, counting down.
CTTAACATTTTGCATTCTGAAAATTCTCTTTTGGAAAATATATCATTTAGATGTGCAATTATTGGAAATTCGACCACAAATAATTTTTTTTCAAATCATTTTTTAAATAATGCCATTATTTCGCCAATGCTAAAACCTGGATTTTGTCGAATCCACACTTATGCCTTCTTTTGCCCTTTCAATGCAATAAAAATGAATGGAAATGAGGAGATGAGTGCTTTTAATTTTTCAATATTACTGCCAAATCACATAAATTTTTAATTAAATCCAAAAAGCATTTTACTTTCTTATTTAAAAATTATAAAAAAATTCTCAAAAATTTTTTTCTAATTAATTTTTATTAAATTTTAAAAATGCGATATTGACAATGTACAAAAAACGCGATTTTTGGTAAACAAACAAACAGCAATTGAGGTTGGTAAAATAAAAATCGAAAATAAATATTAGAAAATTATATTATCGAAATTTATATTGACTCTCATGGATCAGACGGAATTCAACGTAAATTAATTTATTGCATTGGAAGAAGATTTTTTTTCGAAAGTTGGCATCTCCTAATCACATCGCTGGAGATTGCAAAGTTTTTGAATATTTAATAAAAATTATTTTTTTTGAATTTTTTATTAAAAGATTGCAAGAGGTGGATATGGTTGTGCTGTATTTGCTGAGTATTCAATCAGCGGTTTTCGATATTGCCCAATTGTATGCGGCAACTGGCTTCCTTCGACTTCGAACTTCACTCAAAATGCCATTAGTTCAAACAAACGGTTTATTAGCAAATTTCAATCCTAATATGGAAACAGAGTGGAACCATGAAGCGATTGAATATAATGTGAGCGAATAGCGAAATATAGAATATTGAGCGTCACTTTAGTGGATGGTTTAGAAAATTAAATGGCTTATATAATATAAAATTTCTTTTGTGACAAAAATAAGGTAAACATAAGGAAAAGTCTACTCGCTCGTATCTTTTATGCTGAGCATTTATTTTGTTTTCTGAATTTATCAGATTTTCAAATTTTATCATCTTATTAAAATCATCAGAACACATATCATGAAATCAAGGCAATTTTTACTTTAAATAATTATAAAGCCATTAGCCAATATATACTTTATTAAAAGCATTTATTTGAATTTAATCGGATGATATTAATTGTTGTCGAAAATTATGAGAATTTGTTTCAAGTTGAATGTAAAATATCTTACCTTGCACAATATTTTGTTAGGTAATTTATTTGTATTATATTTTGACAACAATTATTAGAATTCTTTAGATTAATGTGCTTTTATATTGACTAAATTATTATTTTAATCTTCTTTCCAGTTTGTCAATATTTCTCTAAGTCATTCTTTTGCTAAAATTAGGAAATTTGAAATTCTATTTAAAGGATCATATTCAACATATCAAATTACCCTTGAAAAAGTACTTTATGAATTTAAATTTTTTTCAATGGCACACATTTTCTTAAACTTTTACTAAAATCAATTTATAAAATGAGATATTTTTCAAATTTTTATTCATATTATCATAAATTTATTAAAGTTGAGAAAATGCTTTATTACATTCAATAAACAATTTCCTTACACTCTAATAAAAACATTTTCAAACATTAAAAAACGTTCAGAGTGAATGAATTATAAAATAAAAACTTATCAATCACCAAAAGGCTGGCAATCAAATAAGATGTAAATATGGGATTTAATAATTTAAAAAAAATATCGGTGAAAAATTCTCATCAAATTTTTCATTTGGCTAATTTAGCATCGATTAATTAAATTTTATTTTGTCTATAGGAGTGTTTGTATGAACATCGAGACCACACAAATTTCATTGCTTTCACCACATTGGACGATATCATAATTTCTTCACCAACCGACTTCAAACCATTGGCACCAATTTTTACAAATCTATCCATTCAACATCCGGATTCACCTGAATTCCTATTGCGAGTTCACGATTCTTATTTGAAAAATCTCGGTTAAATTTTTTTTTATTTTTTAATTTATCTTTGATCTTTTCTTTATTATCTGTCACTCAATAGATAATTTGGATATTAATATAGGGATTTAAAGCTTTAACATATTAATTATCTGGCATTAATTGTCAGCTTATTTAAAAAAATATTATACATATGATGAAAATTCATCTTCTTAGAGATTAAAAATTCAAAAAAAAATGTGATGATTATTTATAACGAAATTGATTTATATGATAGAAAATAATTTTATTAATAAATTAAACTTCTAGATGATATTACTAATGATTTGATGGGAAATAACATCAAGGAATTTGTAAGTATTTTTTTGAATTTTCTTTCTGGCTAAGCCACCGATATTTAATTTTATTAAAAATCTTTTTGATATTTATTTATATAAAATCATATTATAACTTGATTTTTTCCATTTTACTATTTTTATCTAATTAACATCATCTAAAAATATTGAATGAAAAATGCATAAAATTAGAATTATTGATAAAAACTTCATGGAAAATTTTCATTAATTAAATTTAAAAATTACATAAAATTTTAACTAATTTCATTCATTCAAGACTCGAGTTATTAACGATTTTTGGACAACCGGAATTTTCATGATGAATCCCATTGCGGATCCAAAGCCAACAGCACCGGAATTTTATACAAAAATTGTTGTAATACCCGATCGAGTGGAAGTTGTATGGTTGCATCGAGTTTGGATAATGGAACCAGGTGGAAAACCATTGATGGTTCCCTATAAAGATGCACAAATCATGCATTTACGACATCTATTGGAGACAGGATATAATGTACAAATTATTTTATTTAAAAAAAATCATGTTTATTTTCTAAATTCTATTATAATTCTTCTTTTCATCTCGCAATCAGCAACAGGAAGCCAAATTTTTTAGATAATTTATTCCAAAAATTCGATTTTCAATTAGGGCATAAAAATTAATGATTGGAAAAGAGGATACACTAAGAATTATTCTTATCATAAAAATTGAAAAAAGAGAGATCATTAATAAATCTTTTAAATAATTATTTTAAATATTAGATTTTTAAATTGGAAAATTTTTAAAATATTTAAAGTAATTATAATTAGCGTGTTCAAAAATCTCATAATAAAATTATAAAATATGTCTTAATTTGATGCCTCAATAAGAATGACCGAAAAAATTTAAAAATATTTCGAGATTTTACCCATGGGGGTGACCAAGCACTTTTTCGATTTTCATGATACCAAAATTGTACGGTTGTCACTTTTGGACATTTTTATACAATTTACTATATATATATATATATTTCTAGTCGAAATATTTGGTTATAAAAACAGATAACCGGTACGGCACTAGTGTTACCGAAAAATTATTAAAATTAAATAGAAATCTTAATTTTTTAAAGAACACATTACCAAAATTAAAACAACTGAATACGGATAATGCATTTCTCTTCTCTCCATTAACAAATGCTTCCAAATTAATGATACAACATTTACGCACTATTCTAATTCAACATACAAATTTGAGCAATTTAATTGAAAGATTGCCTAGAACTGAATCGTTTATGAATCAATTCCGAAAATTTAATGCAGAATTCCATATCAAATTGAATAAAATTAGAGAAAATTCCAACAACACCAGTCAATGCAGGTTTAAAATTAATTAAATAACTTAATTAGGAAAAATTGTCGTTTATGGTATTGGCTCGGATTCGGTCGAGCTATAGCCAGAGATGAGTTTCGGGCCGACTTTTGCCGGCCCGGCCCGACCCGGGCCGACCATCGATCGGCCCGGCCCGGCCCGTACAGTAATCGGGCCCAAAATTTTCGGCCCGGCCCGGCCCGGGCCGGCCCGGGCTTTGTTACAGTATTTTTTCCTCAAAATTTTAAAAAATTTTTTTAAAAATGAAAAATTTTTAAAAAATTTTCAAGTAAAAAATTTTAAATGAAGAAAAATAGCAAATATTATTCCCTGCAAAAATATAAATTCATTTTTTTACAAAAATTATAGTCAAATTTATTAATTTTTCTCAAAAATCATATGCTTCGGGCCCGTCGGGCCGGCCCGGGCCGACCGAGAATCGGCCCGGCCCGGCCCGTAGAGTAACAGGGCCGAAAAATATCGGCCCGGCCCGGCCCAGGCCGGGCCGGGCCAGGGCCGGCCCGGGCCGGGCCGGGCCCAACTCATCTCTGGCTATAGCTCATTCGAAAGAGCTCGCCGAGTTGAGTACGAATATGAAAAAATTTTTGTGCGGCAATGCCATTTGGCCAAGATATGGCCATATGAAAATCGAAAAAGTGAAGGGTCCCCCCTTTGGGTCGAACACCTTCAAAAATTTTTTTCAGATGAATTATAGCTCAATCGACGCGTCTCGACGAGCTGGTTACGAAAATGTCATCGGTTTTGCATAAAACTCAAAAATAAAAAAGTTATGACCAAAGAAATTTAAAAAAGTTGCGCAAAGGAAATACGGATTGGAACTGCTCCGGTGGGCATTTCAGAGTGGACTCCTCCGTGTGCTCCGCCTCCGCGCGACCAGATGAGCTTGTGGCTCGCTTCGCTCGCCACAAGCTCGTCCAGTTCCCGCGCTTCGGCTACGCACACTCCGGAGTCCACTCTTACATTCCTCCGCAGTTACAACACATTCCAGCGAGACAAAAATGGCCATAACTTTTTTATTTTTGAGTTTTGGAAGAAATCAATCACAGATTCGGATTCTGCACATCGAGCCGCGTCGAATGAGCTATCATATGACCGAAAACAAATTTTGAAAATTTTCGACCCATAGGGGGGCCCTTCACTTTTAAGGGAAAATGATTTTTAATGGCCATAACTTGGCCAAAAGTCGTTGCCGCACAAATTTTTTTTCATATTCGCACTCAGCTCGGTGAGCTCTTTCGAATGAGCTATAGCTCGACCGAATCCGAGCCAATACCATAAACCACAATTTTACCACTTAAATATTTGTCGATTAATGTATATATAACGGCCGATTTGGGGAATTGGACCGTTTGGGGAATCTCGAATTCTAGACATCATACAGACTCGAGAGTGGGCTCATTCGACTCGTCTTGGTCGATTTAATCTATGGAATTTTATTTTCAGAACAATTTAAGGGCTAGGGTTAGGGTTATGGTTAAGTACGGCATGGGTTTTAGGGGCTTGGGGCTAGGAATTAAGGGCTAGGGTTAGGTTATACCGGTCTGTAATTGAAATTCCATATAGTAAATCGACCATTACGAGTCGAATGAGCCCATTCCCGAGTCTGTACGATGCCTAGAAGCCGAGATTCCCCATACGGACCAACCTGAAAAACTGGCCATTCCCGGGAACGGCCAAAATTCCCCAAATCGGCCGCAACATATATTAATTTTACATTAAGCCACTAGTGAAAATAATGTTTCCATATATTTCTGAAATTGTGGTAAACTTTACTTATTAATATTGTTCAACGAAAGGGTAATTAATCGATTGGCTTAAGAAAATTGCTGAAATTATATTGAAAATAAGAAATGATATATTTAAATTTAATTGTAGAATTAACTTCTCAGTAAATTTAATTTGAAAAAAAATGTGATGGTTAACCCATTCTGATTTATTAAAACAATGAAAATAGAGAGACAAACGCATATACATGGTACTGGAAAAAATGTAGAATTTTGTTGGATTTTTGCACTTGTTTTAATATATTAAAAATAAGTGCATATAAATTATCAAATAAATTAACTATCTGAATTTTGAAAACATTATTCATTCATTAAATTAATATATTTACTTAATAATATTTATATAAATATTTAATTTTTTAAAGAGTTTTCCAAAATCGATTTTGAGAAAGTGTCGGTTTTAAAACCTGGTTTTTAAAAATGTGCGCTTTCGTTTTCAATTACTCCTATTTTTTGAGTAAAAATTTCCAATGGTTCGCCGACATTTGCGCACTATTTTTTAGTCAAGTCAAACTTATATAGAATCCAAAAACCCCTAACCCATAGCCCCCTAAACCCATAGCCCCTAAACCTATGCCTGCCCCTAAACCTAACCCTAGCCCTAATCCCTAGTTAAAATAGTGCGCAAATCGAGTGCGCAAATGTCGGGTTTTAATAGAGTGCGCAAATGTCGGGTGCGCAAATATCAAAAGTATCTATTTCTGAAACCGACAACTTTAATTGAGTGTATACATAATTTAATCTCAATAGAAATGGACATCCATTTGAAAAATTTTTCCGTCTATTCATTTAATAAATAAGCAAATGGCCTTATTTTCGATTAAAAATAGTCAAATAACATAATATATCAAAATTGTTTAATATTTTATTAAATTTTTTTAAGTAATTATTTACATCATGACGCATTGAATACAAAACAGATGGATTTTGGTTGTGTGAATGCTAATAACAAATGGAAATGGGAGAAGAAGATGAGGATGCGAAAATTTATGAAAAGAATAAATTTCAACTGCGCCATTCTAGAAGAAAGATTGTTGGAATTAAACTCACAGTGCACAGACTTTTAATTGCAAAATAAATTATAATAATTATATTTGTATTGTTGTGTTTTTGTATTTGAAACATTTATTTCAATATTTGTAAGTAATTGTATAAGCAGTTGGAGAATATTGGACAACATCTTCATTCTTCATCCCGTTTTTAGCATGAACTGGAGAGCAGAATGGATATAATTAAAGGGAGAAAATTAATGAGTAGAAAACTATTTATAATTAATATCTATGATAAATAATTGTATAAATATTTGATGATTCATTTTAAAATGCAAAAAATAATCAGTTATTAAATGCGAATTTGGCAATTCTAGAATTGGATCTGTAGTTGTGGGTTGTTTTGTATGATTTAATATGTAAAGTTTCAATATTAAAAAGTATGTTTTTTGGATTTTTAGCTCTTGATGAAATTTAACTTATCGATTAAAGAAAAAATTTGTCATATATCTCTCGCTTTTACTATTATGAGAATCTGCGAGAAACTATACTAAAAAAGTGCGGGCAAAAGAACATAGCAAATTCAAAAATATTTGCAAAAATAATATCTTCTAAATGCGCAAATGAAAAAAGTGATAGAAATGTTAAAAATGGGAATAAAATAATTTATATGGAAAATAAATGAATTTCTTTTACAAAAAATGGGAAAATAATCATCGAATTTTTTTTTCATAATTTTTCAACATTTTCATAAAAAATACTCAATTTATTTTCTCAAATGCTAATAAATTAGCAAGATCATTGCCATTTACACAAATTACAAATTACAATTACAATTTAAGACATTATTACAAATTTATTAACATTTTTATTATTATAAATGCAAATTGAAAAAAAATCTGTTCAATTTATACAGTTATTTGTGCTCTAGCCCATTGGTCCAACATGCATGAACTTCCAAAGTATTGATTATTGAATTGGGGTATTCCATTGCCGATTCCATTAATCACTGTCCTTCTGTCCAACCAAGTTGTGAACATAGTCCATGGCAATTCAAAAAGTGGACATCCACCAGCTGTTGGTGCCGCGCAATTCTCAAATGCAATGGTCAATGGATTTGCTACAAATGCATTCGAATTTTGCATGCACAATCTCCAAAAAGGGACATCGGTTGAAATAATAACGGTACGCCCTGTCAGTGTCCTATATGTTGAAGAAAATTCGCTGATCCATTGTACCAATTGAGCCGGGGTCATGCCATAGCAACATGCGCCCTGATTAAAAGTAGCTGGGTCAACTCCAGGACAGCCGGCGGAGGTCTGCAGATGCAATGTGCCGGGCAAAGTCAATCCATCGTTGACCCAGGCACCACCTCCCTGTTGAGCGAAGAATGTTGCCTGCGCTGTTCCAGAATTCAGATTTGGAACGGCTTCATGTGAAGGCGACACTTTTATGCCGGCATTTTTGATATTTTGCATTTCGGCCAAACAAGCCTATATGGTTTGTAGAAAAATTAGATCAACATAATTGGTAAAAGGCTTTAGGTCAATTCCACAAAATAATTCGATAATTACATAAAAGTATAAAATAAAAAAAGTCAAAATTAAATTATATTAAATTAATGATTTTTGATATTTCATTTCATAAAACTGAATTATTAGCCAAATCTTAAAAAGCTACAAGATTAAGAAAGTGATATGCCACTTGAAAATTGTAAAAAAATTTTTAAATGTGACTAACTTTTATAGCCTATAAATTTAATTTTATCAAAAATTTTAGTTCATTACACTTAAAGATATAATATTATAAAATTATTATTATTATTATTTGAAAATGTTATATTATAAAGGTCATTTTGATTTTTTGAATGGCATATCATTTTCCAATTTATTAACTACTTTTTTTTGGCTCAGAATTATGTAATGAAGGATAAAAAAAAATGAATAATTTAATATTAATTAAATTTAATATTTATTTTTTCAAATAAATTCAAATTTACTTAAATTTAAGATAATATTTATGTTTATAACACCTATTATGAAATTGCCTATATTTTTACATTGACCCTTTCTTATCTATTATTGAATCGTTCTCGAATTGTTTAAAACATACAGCGGCATTTCCCTGACTGATTGAATATATGACATATTCAAATCCTTGTGCCCTCACTGTTGGCCAATTGAATGCAGGGCAATCCGCGGTTGTGCCAGTGCAAGTCCCGCAAGCACCATCGCCGGGTTGCGCTGTTATGCCACGGACACCAGTTGCTTCAGTGCCAGTACATGTGATTGGAGCAGCAGTTGGGCCAGCAGTTGGGGCCACAGTGTTTACGCCAGGAGCATTAGTAGCAGTACCTTTTTGGAAATGGAAAAACAAAAATAAGATAAATGTAAAAGAAAAGAAATCACCTCCTCCTCCTCCTCCTGCTCCTCCTGTAGTTGTACCAATGTTTCCAGGGGCACATTGCATTGTAGGTTTGATGAGAATGAATATTAAAAAAATTAAAGAACAGAATCGGTTTTTGGCACAAACCGCCATTATCACCTTGAATTTTTTATAGTAATGACTCATGAATGAGAAAGAAATTATTTAAAAGAAATGCCTAGATCTCAGGGCTGCCAGATGGTTTTTCACTTTGGGGGGCATTTTGGTATAAAAAAGGGGGCATTTGGGGGGCATTTCCGCTAAAAAGGGGGCATTTTGGGGGGCAGTTTTAAAAAGTGCCAAAAATGCGAAAATTTTTGCCAATAATGGCCGCGCAGCGAAAAATTAGACCAAAAAATGGCCGCGAAACGAAAAAATTGACCAAAAAATTGCCGCGTAGCGAAAAATTTTGAAGAAAAATGGCCGCGCAGCGAAAAATTAGACCAAAAAATGGCCGCGAAACGAAAAAATTGACCAAAAAATTGCCGCGTAGCGAAAAATTTTGAAGAAAAATGGCCGCGCAGCGAAAAATTAGACCAAAAAATGGCCGCGAAACGAAAAAATTGACCAAAAAATTGCCGCGTAGCGAAAAATTTTGAAGAAAAATGAGCCATTTGGGGAAAATTTTAACCAAAAATCAAAAGGGGGCATTTGGGGGGCAACTCGGCTCGGGGGGCAAAAAAGGGGGCAAAATCCTAAAAAGGGGGCAAATGCCCCCCGTGGGTGGGTATTCTGGCAGCCCTGCTAGATCTAATTAAACATAAGGATTAAGAAATATAATGTAAAAAATATATTTTAATTTTAATTAAAATTTCGTTAAATATAAAATATTTATCAAATTTTCGGATCCAAACGGAAAAAAATGTGGTTAATAAATTATAATCTAATTTTAATGTAAAATATTTTCCTACAATTAAAATTAAAAAATATAAATGAAGTGCATCCAAATGAATAGGTAATAAGATTTGATTTTAGTGTTAAATATTTTTTATACATAATCTTAAATTAAATGTTCATTTGGCTCTAGAATCATTATAAAAATTGCGTTCCAATTTGTATTTAGAATAAAGCTGAATACAATTAATTTTTTCTATGAGGAAGGAAAAAATGTAGAGCTTAAAGAAAAATGGAAATTTGGCATTGGGGATAAGAATGAATAAATAGGATGAGCAAATCGCTGGAACAAATGGACAATGAACAATTTGGTTTCCCATTTGAGCAGCAGATATGTTAATGGCTAATTTATTATCATCCTTCATTTCCTCCATCCTTCCTCAAATTGCCTTTTAATCATTGCGCATATCACCCAATGCGGTTAGCTCCTTACTCCTTTATTGGGTAGCACAGAAAAAAACCAAAAATAATGCTGTGACAGTCGCAGAAATTAAGCCCGAAGGCTCCCGCCCATTCCCAAGCTTCAGCCTATCATCCTTTTTTAATTTTCTTTCTTCATTCCCAACCATTCATCCATTCCCGTTTTCTTACTATTGCTTCTTCAATTAAGCCTAATATGGGCAATTAAAAGATGCGCCTTTAAATGATTAGAATTCACTAAAAAAGAAGATTTGATCCCGCCCAAAAGAATTACTACCAAAGCTTCACCAAAATCCATCCTCACCCTGAGGCAATGAACTTTTAATGTGTGCACTGTTCGCGCCGCTTTATATTGCCGATGCTTCTTCTTCTTTCTTAATGTGGTTTAACCGGTTTGATGCCAGCCACTAAAATCCCGCAATATCTTCTTGCGATGCCTGCTCCATCAAGGAACAAAGAATTCTTCCAAGCAGAAAAATCTTCTTCCTTGTTTCTTTTTTTAAACGATAATAAAAAAGTGCCTGTAGCAAAATTGATAACTTGGTTGATTGAAGGCAGCGGAATAGCAGCATTTTTAGCGGCTGCTCATGCTCATCCGCTCATGGGAACAGGCTTTTAAACTGCTGCTGATTCGTGGATCATAAAATTTCTTTAGACCCTAAACCAGCAGCAGCTCAATGGAAATGTGCACTTTTGGTTTGGTAGTTTTTGCATGGACGTTCAACAAAAGTGCCTTGAGGCAAAATCTCGTTAACAATTAATACAATTTTATCAATTTAATCAGAATCGCATAATATCCAATGGATATAAATTTTTTATTAATTGAATTGCAACTTGCATAAAATTAGTAAAGCATTAAAATTTACTAATATTTTCCAAAATATTTGTTTATTTTACTGTGCATTTTGTTAATTGCTTTATTTTTATAAAAAAAAATTAAATCTGATTCCCATTATCAATTTAGGGCAAAAACTAATACAGTAGAAAGGAAAAGAAAAATGGAATATTTTCAATTTTTGCAAATAATGAAGGGGACAAAATCCTTGGCCCTTCTCGAGATTTTTAAATTTGGAATTTCATGGTTTGCGGGTTTTTCCCTAAAAAAATAATTTACAATTAGACACATCTAATATTTAAAAAAATGAAAATTCATTAATATTGACCGTAAATTAATTTTATTACTAAAATAGACTTGAGAAATTTGTTCATTTTCAATATTTTATTTTGTTCCGTTAATTTTGTATTTCATTCAATAGATTTGATAATTTGTTGTTTTATTTTAAATGATTATGTTTTAATTTTAATTTATTATAAATTTTTCAATTCTATTCACTGAATGCAAACGATATTCTAATGAATTTATTTTATATGTATTATGATGTTTAATTTTAAAATTAAAAACAGAAATAGAATTCTGGTAAATTTTTATTACTCATTTTATTCAACATTTTTTCATGATTTTATATTAATAAAATATAATTAATTATAAATTATGTATGAATAAAAGTCCATTGTTGAGAGAAATCATTTTATTCTTACCAATCGCTAACGCCATCGCATTCATCTTGATAAGCAAAATTCGTTTTCCCTTATATTGCCGGGAGAAAAGCTCCCAGAATTTCACACTTTCATCGATTTCACAAATAGATATTATATATTAAATTTGGAAAACATTTTTTATCATGATCATATTTTGCGTTTTATTTCATTTATAAAATAAATATTTATCGAATGATTTTTCCATGAGTTATAACCGTAAAATTTAACAGTTGCATTAAAAGACGAAAAATTAGTAAATACACCAAATTACATTAATTTAAATTACATTTCTAATTCACTGAAAATGTTCTTCCCTTTGTACAAAATGCTACATAATCGAATTATTTTGTACTGTTATAAATGTTTATTTCGTCTAATGCTTGTTCTATTCTTTTATTATTATTTAATTGTAAAACCAATTGAACATATAAACAACAACCTTACAATGCCCAAAAAAGCTGGTTACATGACAATGCAGCAAAGAAAATTTTGTAAATTAAAAATTTTTTTGTTAATTCTTTCATTTTTTGATTATTTTTTAGTGGAATTTCTGACGGATAACAAGCTAAATTCAAATCTGATTAAAGTGGCACCGACAAAAAAGATATCTACAATAGAACAAAAACACTTTAAGTTTATTCAGGTTTTTAAATTTAATTTAAAAAATCAATTGAGCATAACAAAACGATTAGTCCTTGGTCAAATTTTTTTATAATAAAAACATTAAATCCAAGAAAATTGATAGGTTTCAGTAATTGCCATCCGAATTTCACACATTGTACTCACATAATTTGGCCTGAACCGGAATTAGCATTGTCTAATTCAACCCAATTTTTCTCATCTTTGCCGGATCATTTCGTCGTTCAAATAAACCCAATCAAAGCCCAATAATAACTGCATTGTCAGTTATTATCAGCCCTAATTGAATTTGTCTTCAAAGAATTGGTTAATTTTGGATATTGTTGAGTGATTGGCAAAGGACATTGTTCCTCCCCCAAAATTTATCCCTAATTTAATCCTCGACAAACTCAGAAAAATTGAAATCATTCAATATGAAAGCAAAGGTTTAATATATTAGAATAAAATTAATCTAATTTTTGAATAATAATCTATTAAATCACCAAATTTTTAAATTATTTTTAATCGTAAACTTTGGATACTAAATTCCTCGTTCATATTTCATGTTTGATAAGAATATTAATGTGAATTTTCCATAGAAAATAATGGCGTTTGATTAGTAAGATTATCATAAATCTGACAAAATAGATAGAGGTCAAAAAATTTTAGTACCCTAATATCTCTAAAAATTTTCTTTGATTTTAAATTAAGCAAAAAATTTAAAAATTCATGCTTTGCATTATTTTAAATTAAAATTTTCTAGATGCCAATGATTCAATAATGTTCTCAATAATTCGGCATGGCATCCCTCAATATTTATTAAATTTAAAAAAATGCAATAATTCCACATTGCAATACGTGATACGAAGATTCATTTTCAATATGTATTATCCATTCTCAATCATACATGAAAATTCAGGGGAAAAGCAGGAATGTTTCATATCTTTCATCCAAAAATTCTTTATTAATAATTATTACTTCAGTGGAATACGCAATACACAATTGAATAAAGAATTCCTTTGAATTGTATTTTTTTTAAATTTTATTTTATTTTATTTATATAAATGAGTAAAGAAATTTGCACATCCAAAAATTTTCAAATGAATATTAGAATAAAAAATTTGGTAACCGTCTTATAATCCGTAATTGGAATGCATTGATTGGTGAAAGAATTAATTGATTTAATCCAAACTACAAAAAATTACGACCCTAAAAGAGTTGCAAAAATGCAAAAGAAAAAATGTTTAGAAAATCAATAAATTATCAAAATTCTCTTTATTTCATGTAAATATTTTTATAAATTTCTTTACTAATTTTTTATAATTCATCAAAAACATTTTGTGCATTGTAGTAAAAATCCTTCGGCATAATGTAATCAACTGGTTCACTAATACGTAATACCATATTTATAGAATGAATATTTATGCATAAATGATACAAATATTATTTTCACATTGCCTTTTTGTTGTTTTATTATCTATTAAAGAGTATAAATAAAAAATTTAAAAAATTCTTTGAATTTGAGATCGAAAATTATAAATTGACTGAATATTAAAGGGGAAATCAATAAATTAATCAATTCTTCCTATTAAAATAATATCCGAAAATAAAAATAAATGAAAAAATAAATTAATTTCACATTTTTAGTAATCACAAAATATGATAATTATTCTTAAAAAATAAAATTAAGGATTCGGAAATCTGTTGATCCCAATATTAGGCAGATGTCACATTTCATATCCAATTTATTTAAATAATTCTCTCAAAAAACCTACAGAATAAGGAAAATAAATAGCCTTTTCCAATCTTTTTATTAAATATTCGAATTCATTAAATGAAATATTTTCAAGGCGTAGAAGAAGATGCGAAGAAAACACTGGAATGTTAATTGAGAATACAATTGGATCAATTTTATCTAAAATTTCCATTAATTTAATTTAAAATTCAAATGTGCAAACCTTTCATTTCATATTTCATGAATTCCATATGATGATAATCATCTTGGGAATCAATCAAATCTTTGATGCCAATTTCGGCAGTATTTATACAATTTGCATGGTCGCTTTCAGAAAATATACTAACATCAATTTTTCGATAAGCATCAGGTAGGAATGAATGATATTGATGCAATGTTGTATTTTGCTTAATAAATTATTTATTTTAAGGGAAAATTAATTTTAGAAAATTATTTTTGAAGCCAAATAACTTGGCAATAGTAAAAACTCCGGCTTTTTTAAATTATAATTTGTATTTTTATATAGATGTTTATCAGGAGTTTCATTTCATATCTATTTATTTATCCTATTTATGTTAATCATGGTAATCAGATAGCAATAGCAACTTTACCATGGATGGGGAACATTAGTAAATGTTTTATTTTCTTACAAAGATAGACAAATGACAAATATAACTAAAAGTAGACATATTTATATTTTTAAATAAAAACCGAAATTATTATAGAAAATAAATTAAATATTTTAAATTAAATTTTGTCGCATTAATTAATATACCGTTGTAAAAACCTTCAAAATAACATTATTGGCAACTTTTTTGAAATTTCGCTCAAATTCAGTGTCCCTCGGTCCATTGATAAAATATGCCTTGAATAATATGTATGATTTTTACTTATGCTTATTTATTATTATTATTATTACCAATTGCTGCTGCTGTTGGAATCGTAAAAACCATCTTATTGGATAACAAATTCGAAATTGATTATGCATTCCTTTGATAAGCATCATATTTTTGCATAAAATCTTACAATTTTTAAATAGTTTAAAAATAAATAAGTTGAATTTTAATTAAAATTTGAAACCAATTTTATATAATTCCAACGATTCCGATCCATAATTTTATCAACGAAAAATCAGGGAATTATGATACTTTGGCAATTATATAAACAAAATTTACATCTCACTATCATCGTAAATGATTTTTAGGTTTTATCAATAGATTCAAAACCAAAAATATTATTACGAAAATAAGCAAAAAAGAAAAAAAATTAATAAAAAAAGATACTTTTTCCTAATATATTAAAATTTAAAAACCTTTTGATAATGGAATTCTTCACTGTCTTGCCCATTACTTTTGATTTCTTTTGAAGACCTTTTCAACAAATTGTTAATTTCTTGGCCACTTCCAACAATTAAATCCTCTTAAATATGAATAATTACAAAATTATAGAAGAGAAAATCTATTAAATTTTAGTTATTTACTAATTTTACATATCAAAAAATCAGCATTTTTTGGCAATAAAGTGGCCTATAAAAATGATCTGTGATGTTGATTTCTTAAAATTTCTTCAATGCTTAAATCGCAAATCATTTGGTGCTATGTCAATTCCTCAATAATGCAAATGTGGGCGATTTCTCAATAGTGCAAATATGTGCTTTTTCGACTTATAATAAATCAGAAACTGGTTTTAGACCCTACAAATCTTATACCAGTTTGTAGATCTCATCAAGACGCATCGATTAGATGTATCGTTTGGTATATAAATTATCATGGTTTGGCCTAAAATTAAAGAGTTTAAAAACAAAGACTGGAAAAATGGTTTGAACAATTTAATACACTTTAATTTCGACTAAACCATGACAATTTATATACCATACAATGCGTCTCTAGACATCTACAAAATGGTTTAAGGTTTGTTGGGTCTAAAACCGGTTTCTGATTTATTATAAGTGGAAATCGCCCACATTTGTACTTCCCTTTGCCTATTGAGGATTTGACCCCTCAAGAATCATTTCATATATTTTATTGAAATGTTTAAGTTCAAACTACTTTCATAAATGAGACTATTTATAATAATTTCATCAATTCAATTTTATGGTATTTTTATTTAAAAAATCACAAACCAATTGTCAACCGCCGAAAATTTATTGGCGTAACTTCTTCAAAATTATAATTGTCATCAACAATAAATTGGCTCATTAATGCATTGAGAAGATTTTCCAAACATAAAAATGCACTGAAAGCAAGCAAAAGAAGAAAGCATTTTTTGTGAATTTTTTTAATTGCCATAAAACTTAAATTGGAGTAAATTAATTAATTTTTTCAGTACTTTTCCGTTATGGGTCCCCTATCAAATTGTCCTACGTTCCCTCTAGCATTTTCTTGGTGAAATTGGGCATTCTGTTATTTGGCTTGATATGACGAAAATAATGTTAGATTGTAGATAAGCACCTAAAATTAACTTTAGAGAGTGAGTTTCATAATCTTTTTATAGAAATGTGGGGCCCATAACGGAAAAATACCAATTTTTTATTAAATAAAATAAAAAATATAAAAATAAGATCAATAAATCCTTTTTCAAGATGAATAAGAGAAAGCGAAAGGACATAATTCCACGTCTTCAATCGAATTCGCGCTGCAGAAAATTGAGACAATTGAGATTATATCGATGATGATACTCTCCTTTAAAATAAACGAGTTGGCATATGACAGGGGAATGAGCATATCAGACATGCCGCCCCTTTTCGTCTTTTCCAAAATTCATTACAAATGCAAAAATCCACATTATTCGTACTTCCTTCTTATGCATTTTTGCAATTTAATTTTTTTTTTATTAATTTTAAACATTTCATATATGCCTATATTTCCATAAGCTCTCAAAAAATTTCAAATGGTTAATCAATTATTTAATTTTTCATTCCATACATTTTACAACTGTAAATTTTTCAGAAAATTATATTAACAAATTAAAAGAAATAGAATAAGTAAAACGCAATTTGAATTTATTTCAAATTTTAATTTACAATTTCCAATCCTGGCTAATAATATGCCATTATTTAAAATTGTGACCTATCAATTGGTTCGGCTTTGAGCATATTAACAAGATATCATAATTGGAAATAGAGGCTAAATTCTTGCTTAGCTTCCAAATTATTTGTGGAAAATAATAAATACCAAAAATAAATTTTCCGTCCCATGTGAAAGTATTCCAAAATTTTTATTTTATTAGCTAAAAAAAGATGAAATTATTTGATGGAAAATATTTGCTAACTACTGTTTTAAAAATTGCACAAATTATTTTGTTATTTTTGGCCCTACTCGTTATTTATTCCTTTTTTATAAATGATAAAAGCGAAGTGAAAAAGGACAACCCAAATATGCAAATTGTTAGTCAAGAGCCAACAAAAGAAGAATTGAATAATAACAAAATAAATGTGACGGAACAACAAATTGTTCAAGAACCCATCGTTGAACGCTGTGAATGTCCTAATAATAATAATAATAATAACAATGGGAATGGACAAATTCAAAAACAAGCTACTGATGCGGCTGCAGCAGAACAATGCAACAAAAATAATACAAATCGTAATTTTAAAAGAATATTTTTAAATTTAAATTTTAAACCATAGTTCTAATAAAAAATATTAATTGACACTTAAATATAAAAATCTATATTTAAAAAATTTTTATGATGAAAAATTTTTCTTTTTCAGGCTTATATTTAGGAATAGATTAGCTTTAGTTTCAAATTCTAATAATGATTGCTTTTAGATTAAATTTATTAATTAATTATAAAAAGGTGGACTTTTCACTTTAGATAAATCTTAAAAGAATTTTGCCAATTTTCTTCAAAAACTGACTTTCATCATGAGTAAATTCCATGAAATTATGAATAAATATCACTTAAATAAATAATATTGAGAAAAAATGAAAGAAATATCGAAATGAATATTCTAAGTGATAAAAAATATATTAAATAAGGAAGATAAAAAAATTAATAAAATTCTTACAAAAGAAGAAGTCGATTTGGGCCTTTTAAATCGGCTGGCACTTGAATTCGGCACAGACAAAGGACCAATTGGCCATAATTACACAAGGATATATGCCAAATATTTTGCACCATTAAAGGAAAAACCCATTCGTTTCCTGGAGTTGGGACTTTTCAAGGGAAATTCCGTGAAAATGTGGGAGAAATATTTCACCCATGCCGAATTGCATTTTCTTGATTATTCTCCACAATATTTGCAATATGATTCCAATCGAAGTTCATATCATTACATGGATCAGACGGATAAGCCAAAAGTGAAGGAATTTGCTGAAAAATTTGGCCCATTCGATGTGATCATTGATGACGCATCTCACAGGTTTATTAACATATTTGAAAAATAAAACTGAAATTTGGTAAAATTTAATAGAATGAATAACTATATATTTATGGCTTATATCTTAAAAACAGACAGCTATTTTTCTGAATAAGACAATTATCATTGAAAAATCTCTCCAAATAATCTTATTTTTTGGGTGCCATTTTTACATACTGATTAAAAATATAATAAAATAAAATTTAATCTAAAGAAAATTCGTAATCATAATTTAAGCCTGCCTAATTAATGGTATATAACTTTAAAATAGATTTTTGAATAAAAAAAATTAATTCATTTTATTTTTTTCACATATCTAATAGTTTCCCGCTCTCCATAAATATTACATGATTTTATTTTGATCTAATTTAAATTATTATATAAAGTTAAGATATATTCATATAATTTAATTTATATATCATAAGATCAGTAAAATAAAGATTTTTTGAATCATTTATCTTATTTAATTCGTAAAAATTTCTCTAAAAAATTTCTAATAAAAATATATATTTATGCTTTTATTTCTTAACTAATAAAAATTTTGCATGATTAAATTTACGCAATTAGAAAAATATTTGAAAATAAATTCTTACAGATCACCAGAAACAATTGCGGCATTTGAAGTTTTGATTTCGCACGTCAAACCCGGTGGCATGTACTTCATCGAAGACTTGCATTTGCTCTATTACACGCAATGGGGTGGAGCTGGAAATCCAAAAAATCCGAAACTTTCCGAAAATTCCATCCATCATTTTTTACGCGATCGAATTGAGGATGTGCATGCGCCTGGGGCCGCATCGGAATGGGCCAGCAATTTTAATATGACCGCGGGGATTATTGCCACATTGAATGACTATAGTCGTCGAATGGAATCCATTCAATTTTACAATGGCCTCTGCATCATAACAATAAGAGAGGATATTTTAAAGCCTTAAATAAGCAACGAAATTATTTATTTTTAAATATATTATTTTTTCTATAAGTAGATCATACATTATATTTTGAATTTATTAAATTATAATTTTATTTTACTTTAAATAGAATAATATTAATAAATAATAAATAGTATGATATTTTTCCTATCATAAAATTCCAACTTTTTATTTAACTAAGTGAGAAAAAATTAATTTTAAAATATGTTTTATTTTCATTAAATTTTCATTGAAAATTTACTAAAAATTAAAAAAAAAATTTATCAAAAATATTAAGTCATTTTTTGGTAATTGAAATAATCCCAAATTTTTCTCTGACTTTTCCTCCACTTTCTAGTCACAATTCACAGCCTCGACATTTTTGCCCATTGGGTTCAGAGTTCACCACAATTGGAAATTTGTGGTGTGGGAAGATTAGCATATGATGAAAACAATTTTATGGCCTAGGGAAATTTTGTGTTGGTTGATTTTTTGTCTTTTGAAGGGGGTGGGACGTGGGAGGGGTCATCCAATGATTTTGCTGGAAGAAAATTGGATTAAGTTTGAAAGAAAATCACAGAAAAATATTTTCCACTTCAATTCATTTGATATTTTTTTCGAAAAATTTGAATAATGTTTTTTTTTCTAATAAATGAATTATTTTTCTGGAATTCAAATCCCTCAAATATGAAATGGCCATGTATTCCGAATTAACCGCAATGAATGATGTAAGCCAAAATTCGATGGCCTTTATAAGGCCTGCTGAATAAAAATTCGTCGTGGAATAGAAAAAAATTTAAATAAATTTTGCCAATGAATTCGGACTCCAAATTCCAGTTTTTATTTTTTGTTACTATCATTTTGGTGAAAATTTTACCAATAATTTCTCAAAGTACGACGACAACGCCATCGACATGTTCTTGTTCATGCACTTGCCAACAGCCAACCACAACACCATGTCCGGGCCAAACTACTCCGGCCACCACACAGCCAACAACAACAGCGCGTAATTAATTAATAATGGAAATATAATAGTTTTATGACAAATTTTGGACTCTTTAATGCTGAAAATTACCAATTTATAGCTATATTTCTAAATTTTAAAAGAATTTCATGGATAATAGTAATAATTAGCAAAAAATCTATCTTAGATATTAAATTGAGATAATTTGCCGAGTTCTATGTTATAAACTCATGAGAAGTTAAATAAACTTAGTAATATTTAAATAAAAATTTAATTTAAGCTAGGATAGGACAGTTCTCTCGTTTATCTGGTAAGGATTTTGAAAGGGGTGAATTTCCCTAAAGCAGTAATTATAAAACTCAAGAAAATTTTTTTAAAAAATCAGAAATTGATTTAAAAAAAATTTTATTTTTTGGCAATTCAGCATTAAAGATTATAAAATGAATAAAAAATATTTTTTAAGCACATTTTTAAAATTGATAATAAAATTCACAAATTCTTTATATATAAAATTTATTTTATTAATTTTTTATTTCATTAGCTTTCAATCGGGCATTCGATTCATCGGCACTAAATGGGGCCATCACAGAGGCAAATTTTCAAACAGCTATTGCTGCTGGTTATGTATGTTTTTCTTTATGAAATAGCACATAATTAAAATTTTTTCAGAGATATTTCATTGGCCAATATTTCAATGGTTCGTTAGTGACTAATCCGAACAGCTATGATGGCCTTGCGTTTGGCGTGAATAACAATGGAATTGCCAGTATTGAAAATGCAAATGATGGTAAATATATATTTATTATTTTTAGTTAATTAAATTAAAATAAATGGGTAGATTTTTTTTAAATTTGAGAATATAAATTTTTCTTTAAATTTATTTTTTCATTATATTTTCCAGTGAAATATTGTGTAGAACAGAAAAAATGATAAAATTTTTAAATATTTTCCTTTCTTTGGAATTTGCAAACTTATATGAGTTTAGAAACTAATTTTAAAAATAATTAAAACAAAGTCTAAATTCGAATTTTAGTGGCAGCTATAGCCAATGTTGACGCCTATCACACACCAAGATATGTTGTCATAACAAATATTAATTATCCTGGTCAAGGCACTCGGACTAATGTTTATTCCCAGGTGCAAATTTTAAATAATTTTAGGAATTTATTCTAATGTTCATAAAATAATTTATATTCTTATTAATTAAATAAAAAAATATTAAAACTCAAATTAAATTTAATATAAGTTCAGCACTTTCTGATTTGAAGAAATTAATTTTTAATTTTAAAATCTTCCTTTTAGCCATTTTTCAACCTATTTTTATCGAAAAATTGAGCTTTTTAATTTAAATTTGCTTTTTTGCAAAAATTTCAGGCTCGTCGCCCAATTGACGCATTGAATAGTGCAGGTGGCCAAATTGGTCGTACTTGGGTTGTTTGCTTGCAAAATGTCGGCTCTGGATGGTCAACAAGCACGGCAGCTAATCAAAATTTTTTGACCGAATTTCTTCGATATTTTCCAGTATATTTTAGGAATTTTATATATCATCTTGATATTATGGCATTTTAGAATCCTCTTGGTCCGCAAGTCGGCATTCTGACAGATATGGCCAATTTTCAGGCACTTTTCGGCACAACTTACCAGCCAGTGAATTCGAATGGTATTATAAAAGGGGAGCTTAGATTTTTGGATTTGAATTAATCCGACCTGGATATAAGAGGAGACATATCAGTCAATGTTTATATAATGGACTTGTGTATAAGCCCCAAACTTTAGTACAATAAATTTCGTTGAGTCAATGCAATATCTCATTTAGGGAACGGAAAAATTACAAATCATTGAACAATAATATTTGATAATCAAAATTATAAGTATTACAAAAATTTAATTAAATAATTTGCAATTTCATTAAAATTTATTATTTTTAACAAAGCTTTTCAAATTTTTGCTTAACAAATATTATTATATTATTACAATTTTCTGCTCTCTAAAATGATATATAATATTGATTAAATTTGACTAATATACTCTAAAGTCTAAAAGTTTTTCCGAAAATCTCACGATAATTTCCTTTAAAAATTACATTGAGATAAATTTTATTTAATGAGTTAATTTAATTAATTAGAATTTTTCAAGTAAAAACATATATTTTAAAATATTATTAAAATTACACAGGTAATCAAGTTGCATTATGGTGGCAAAATTGCAATGAAAATGCTAACAATAACGGTTTTGTTCCCTTCAATGGATGGTTAGTTTATTTTATATTTCTAAAAATAAAATAAATTTTTTCTTATTAGGACTGCTCCAACCCAAAAGCAATATGGTTGCGGACGAACAAATATTGCCGGAGTGTCCGGCATGAACGGAAATGATGATGTTATATTTTGAATGCTGATAAATGAAAGGAAGGAAAAATGTGAGTAACGAGTTTAAAATATTCAAAAATTTTTAATTAACTATCGAATAATAATTATTCAATTTTGCCTAGATAGATTCCACTATTATGATATTTTCGTAATGAATAAAATTTTAATAATAAATGATAATAAAATAAAATTGCGTTTTATATAGTATTTTATCCAGTGCTCTGTCATTTCCACAATGGTGTAAAAATAGGCATTTTCGACTGATATTAAATCAGAAACCGGTTTTAAACCCTGCAAACCTTATACCAATTTGTGGATCTCATCGAGATGCATCGAACGGTATATAATTTGTTATGGTTTAGCCCAAAATAAAAGAGTTTAAAACAAAAAACTTGAAAAATGGTTTAATACCATTTAATTTTGACTAACCATGACAAATTATATATCATCGATGCGTCTTGATGAGATCTACAAAATGGTATAAGGTTTGAAGAGTCTATAACCGGTTACTGTTTTATTATAGTCTAAAACGTCCATTTTTACACCATTGTGGAGGTGCCCATATTTACACCGCCCTTGTCAATTTTGGAGATGACCCCGGACGATTTTATCCATATAATTTGCTATATTAAATATTTTATTAATTAAAAATAAGATTTCTTTAAATAAAATTAAATTGGGCAAATTCATTTAAATTTTATCAAATTAAGGAATTATATTAGAATAATTTTTATGAATTGAATCTACAGATAAATTCATAATTATTTAAAGGAGTTAAATAAAAAATTTTATTGCAAAAAATTTCACCGGATAAAAATTAAATAAAAAATGGATCACCGTATTACAAAATAATCAAAATTATTTGCATTGGCGCAATATACATTAAAAAAAATAAAATTCATGGATGTTCATAGGTAATTAAATTGTATTGCAAATCAGCCGTTTGGAATATCACTTGATCATGATTCATTCCGGATTTCTTAAATTTAATCAAATTAATTATGAAAAGGAAAATTGTTTTCTACTTGGAATGCTTGATTTTCGCCTGGAATACTGCTGGCAATTCGGCCACAAGCATGATAGCCAACTTTTTCATCGCCCGTTGAATAAATTGTGAAAATCAAATCGCCTTCGTAGCGTTGCCGAAAAATTTTTAAGTTTTGGATCAAATTTGTTTAATAAAAAATAAATTCAATGATTTTATATTAAATAATTATCCTCAAAAAATAAAATAATTTTTACGATATAAAAAAATGAATTATAAAAAGAATATAAAAATAACCTTGAATTGATGTCATTGAGAAAACGGGAACCACAAATCATTCCATTCACGAGATTGCAACTGCCAAAGGGGAGAACGCAAAGAAAAGAGCCCCAATTGGCGCCGGCAACGCCCACAAAAACGTGGATATTCGCCGTCAATGGAGGGCCCAAATCTTCGCCAGTATCCACACAAATGCCACCCATAATTGCCTAATAATTTTTAAAATATTATTAAATATTTTTAATTTCTTGATATTATAAAAGCTCATTTTTATCCAAGTTAAATTAAATTACAATTATAAATATTTTACAACAGGTTCCAAATTTAGAGCGAAACATTCTGGAATTTAATTTAATACAGTAAAATATCATTTAGATAATGAACATATAAGGCCATGACAAAACCCTAAAAAATTTTATTTAAAGAGTTTGATAATAACAATCTATCAAATTATGGCTTTAAGTAAATAAAAAAATTGCGAAGTACCTTTCGAGCAATTGGCGATCCCATGGAATAGGCGATAACATTCACTTTGCTTCCTCCAGTATATTCTGCTACAAGCAGAATCATCATTCGTATCTTTTATTTTTAAATTTTATTTAATTCAATTTTTTCATTACCACTTTCATGAAATGACAATTCATTGAAACAAATACCACATTCGTTTTGCCCGAATCGCCATATGTTGTGCCGTAAATTTCATGATCACCGTAGCCCCTTGCCTAGGTAAAAATAGATAAATAATTTTATTTTAAATAATACCAGAAAAAATTGTTGAGTTGCGCCGAACATTCCAGCATTATTCGTGATGCCATGAACCAAAACAACGGGGAGATGTCTAAAAAATATTTTATATAATTAATTTTTTTGTAAATTTTGTGAATTTAAAAATTATTAATAAAAAAGAGAAAATATCAAAAAAAAATTAAAAATGAATAAAAAAATTTGTTGCAAATATTCGAGCTTGGGATATGCCATCAAAAAATTTGTTTTTTCATCTTAATAATATATTGCAAATTTTAATGGATATTTTCATCGAATTAAAGCTTATCAGAAAATATGTATTATATAAAAATTTTTAAATAATGCAACAATTTTTATTAATGTAAATGTTTATTTTTGGGAAAGACTTATCCAGTTTTTTGTCCAGCAGTATGTGTGCCTCCTCCAAAACTGCCTCCTCCGCCAACAATATCTTCTCGAGAGAGTTCCCTATCAAGGGCATCGCCGCCGGGCCTTGCACGCAAAAATTGACGAAATGTTGGCGAAAATGTTGCAAAATCGCATTCCAAATTAATTATTAACAAAATAAAGGTAAAAAATTTTTTCATGATTTTTTATTTGCTTTAAATTACAGGGTGGACCAAAAGTTCTGCAACTTTTTTCAAACGAACATTTTTCACTTTTATCTTAAATTTTTTATATTTTACTTTTTAAAATCAAATTCTTCAAGATTTTTTACAGCGATATCAAATAAGAAAACTTATTTAAAATTTTTCGTTTTCATTTTATTATTTCTTTAAAAAAGGACCATTCATTTTGAACCTAAAAATCCCAATTTTAACCAAAAATTCTTTACAAGATAATTCGAAAATAGGATAATGAAAATTCTTAAAATTTACGGGATTAATGAATGAACATCTTAGCTTTATATTTAACTAAAAGTTTTAATCCCCATCCTAAATTTAAAAAAGTGGCATCAAAAAAGACTCAAAAAATGGCTCGGACTGGGGAAAATCCAAAATTCGACCTAAAAATGTCCACCAAAAAGAGTCTCAAAATTGGATGGCTACTTTTAAAATTTGCCTTTTTCATAAAAATTAATAGAAGATTAATATTAAAGTCAACAAAATCTAAATGATCTACCCATTTCAGATTTTGAAAATTTTGAATTTTTTGAAGTCGATTTTTTGCATTTTGATATCAAAAAGTTCGTCTGGGGCTATTTCGGCTAAATTTGGATATAGCAATTTCTCCTTTCATTATTATTTTAAACTGGGTCTAATTTAATAGAAAACATATTTTAAAGGTTTTAAATCTAACTTTTAAGTGAAATAAAAAATAAAATGCGCCGAAAATATGTGCGGACTTTTAGATCTTTGGAAGGGGATAAATTTTGTCCTGGCTCTCAAAAGAAAAGCTTTATTTTCCCAAATCTTTTTATAATTCCAATATAACTCATGATTATATATTATTTTACCAAATATTAAAAAATTTCGTCTTCCCATTTAATTTTTATAAGGAAATTTTCGAGTTGCAGAACTTTTGGTCCACCCTGTATTATGATTAAATTAATATATTTGTTTTTTTATTCTATTTTTAATTTGATATAAAAAATTGAATTCTAGTGATTTTTTTAGAAAAAATTAGAAAATTTCTTATTAAATAATTTTTGATAAAACAAAATTTTAACCTAATTAAGGAATTTATTAATTTGCCTCATTTTCTGCATCCTATTCTCTTATTTGACCTTATTATTCGTTTATTTGAAGTGGAAAATTTCATTTATGCTATTTTCAGAGTTAATTGCTATTACACTTAAAAATTGCTCAATAATATCTAATAAAAAGGCTAAAATTTATCAAAAAGGAATAGATTGGGCTAAAGAAATGTTAATATAATCTATTTGGATATAAATATATTTGGCTAAAAGAAAAAGAAAACATTTTTAAAAACAGGAATATTTGTAATTGCAATTGCAAGTGAATTTCCTTTGTTATGAATCTTTTTATATCCACAAAGCTGTTTATCGAATATGTGAATTGGCCCATTCCAATTCAATTACGCCATAAACCGGTTACATTACAAAGCGATTGCAAATAGAAATTAATTAAAATGATTAGGTGAAATGAGATGAGAAAGGATAAAAATCAACTAGATTCAACGGGGAAAAATATTAAAGAGATTGTAATTTTTAGGGCAACAATGCGTCAGCCACCTCACATCCAGCAGCATTCATCATCCCTCTTCTAGAATGTTAACAATTCCCGCTTTTTTAATTTTTATAATATTATACGTTTAATATTTAAATAAAAATGGCATCAACAACTTGAATATAATTTTAAATTATTGAAGAATTAAAATAATTTAAAAAAAAATAAAGAAATAATATAATTTACCATAAAAATCATTGAATTTATGCAATATATTTCTTGTCATCATTTTGGTACTTATATAATATACGTCCATTTTTTTCCTCAAAATGGAAAAATATAGGAAAATTAAAGAGTCCCCCTGTGGATGTTCGGAATTCGATTAAGATTAGGGGGTAATGTGAGGCGATTTCTGATTTTGTCCCATCCGTGCCCCTGATCCAAAGAGTGGACCCTTCACTTTTTCCCTTCTAAATAAAAAGAGGATGCAAAATTAAATAAGATTTAAAGAATTTTTTTGAAACTATGCAAATTTATCGAAGTGAAAATTTATTTTCCATCATTTTTCAGGAATTGTTTGGTATGGTATTATAAAAAATAAATATAAAATTAATTTAGTTGTATATGATGAAATATTAAATTAATTTACCATTTTTTTAAAGGTTGATCATTGAAGAATATTTTATTTTTATTATTTAACTTTTATTTATTCTATTTTTATAAAATAAAAATATTTAAAGCCTTTGCTGGTATCGATAATTTTTCATTATTCATTTATCCTATGAGGGAAATAATATGCTCAAGCATAAAATAGAATAACCAAATTAAAAAGAATAGAGACAAGTTTTATGTTTTATCATTTATGGGGGCTTACCCACATTAATCGCCGTTTTATTTTTTTGGTTGCCGAGGAAAGTGGCAGATCAACCGCAAAAATTGGATGCGATTGAATATCATGTGTTGGAAATGAGCGAAAATTGATGAATTTTGATAATTTTTTGATATTTTTATTCATATTTTAATTTCCATATTTATTTATTTTATTTCCATAATTTTCGCCCATTTCAATGTTCATTGATCATATTTTCATTTCTATTTGCTGATCGAAGCATAAAGGAGTGGAATTGGCCACCTTTCCCATGAAGAATATCCGCCGTTTGCGGCGATGAGAATATCCGCCGTTTGTGGCGATGAAGAATGATGATAAGGAGTTTGTCCATCCTCTGTGTTCATTATTCTATTCACTTCTCATCAAAACCAACAAACTCAACAAATATGCTTTAACGTTGTTCGTCAACAATTTCTATTTTATTCATCACCAATTTCTATGTTATTTTGTTCATCAACATTTTCAATTTGATTCACACATTTTAAATTGCATTTTCACACATTTCAATTGCATTTCAATAAATTTGCTCATCATATTATTTTGTGTGCATTTCGAGGGAATTTGGGATTGGAACGGATTTGGGACCCACTAACTGGAAACCAGCTTTTTCTTGTTTTTGACAAGTGGCGACTCGGACCGGAACCTTTGGCTGGAAAAAGTGGGTTTATTTTTTCGAATTTTTTAAAAATAAAGTGGGAGGATCCTTAGTTTGTTAAGGACCAAATTAACTTTGTGTGAAAGATAAAAAATTTTGAAAATCCTTAGTTTGCTAAGGAATAAATTTTTGGAAATTTAAGTCAAAACCCTTAGTTCGAAAAGGTCAATTTTCTTTGTTGGATAAAGAATAAATTTCTAAATTTTAGTTTGATTAAAGTCAAAACTCTTAGTTTGTTAAGAAATATTTTGGGATTTTTAATGATTCAGTGATGAGTTCACCGACCAAAATAATCATTCAGGGGTGTGCTATTAATGCAAACGCCTTGTTAGCCAAGGCTCTACCCGAACCCCCTGGGCCAACATCAACCCAGAATCAAATAAATCGCCAATATTTTCGCGCCAAACAACATTGCAATGAACTAATTGCGTTAGAGCAAAGAATCTTGGATGAACAATGGCAAGCAAATGAATTGGTGAGAAAGGCGATAGTAGCGCAAAGGGAACAAATTAAATATTCGTTCGAAGAATGGGTCAACCAATTAAAAATCCCAGAACTTTTGGAATCTTTGACAGAAAAAATCGTCATTTGGGAAAAAAGGATTAAAATTTTGGAATCAAAAATGGATAATGACGCTTTGGCTTTGTTCGAAAAGCTTGATGAATCAGATAAAAAGGCTAAGAAAAAGACCAAAATTAGACTTCGGACTTTTTCAGGGTCAAGGGAAGATTGGATCCCATTTTGGGAAACATTTGATGCGTTAGTGCATCAAAATAATTCTTTAACCAATTTGGAAAAGTTTGAACTGTTAGAAAGAAACTTTGAAGATTCAGCCCAACCTCTTTTAGAATGGGTAGGGAGAACAGAAGAAGAATATGACATAGCTATCGATTTCCTTCTAAAAATGTTTGAAAATGAAGGAAGATGGTTCAAAACTTTAGATCCAAAAAATTTGGGTTTGACCAATATTGATTCAAAATTCACTTTGCAAAAGTCTAATGATAATTCTGAAAAATGCAGTTTGGTGCTAAAAGTTTCAAAAATTAAATTGTCAGTGAATCAGATCATCAAAATTGATGAAAAGAAACAACAACAGGATCAAAAAAGCGTGGATATTCAGCCTAATCAAAACTTTCAAGAACAAAATAGTCACAAGTCTAGTTCGATTAGAAGGGAAATTCTAATTCAAAAACAAATTTTAAAGCCAAGTTCATCAATTCTCGTTAGAGAGAAAGCTTCGTACAGTGGATTAAAATATAGACTGCGCAAATACTTTAAAGCAAAACAATTAGTCGTTAGTGGCTCAATTAAAAAATCGGCACAAATAAATAAAGCGGAATCAGTTCACCAAAATCAACAGCTGTTTGGATCTCAAGTGCAAAATTTGATCGAACCACAGAACAAATGCAATGCATTGGTTGCCAATTTGCATGTCATAGAGCCAAATGAAATTGTGCTATCAGCTGATGATAAAGGTTTGAAAAATGCAAAATTAAACATGAAAAATCCCGTTAGTGGGACATTTGGTGTAAAATTAATGAAAGTTAACGATGGGAAAGGTGAAACTAAGGTTTCACTTAATTCTGTTTTAACAGAAACTAAATTACTAATTAAAATGTCCAGTTTGATGGATGAGAATATTAAAATTCCGAATAAATTTCTGAGAAAAACTGCGTTAGTGCAGGACGAGCCTAAAGAGATTGGAATATTTCGTAAATTCATTAAAGAAAAGTTAGAAAATTCCGTTTGCGGATTAAATAAGAAAATAGATAGTTCTTTTAGTGAGGAAAATGCTGAAAGAAATAATGAGCTTGAAAAGAGTCTAAATTACAGAAGCGAGTTTGTATCGAAATCAAACCCTTTTTCTTCTTGTTTAAATAAGGCGTTTGAGCTGATGAATAAAGATAAGATGAAAAAGTCAAATAAAAAGACGAAAAATAAGTTTGATTATAATAATAATGAATTCATTCGAAAGAGGATTAATGGCAATCATTTCTTTAAGAATTGGGTTTGGCCATTTAAAATTTGGAAAAAGCCTAAAGATCCGAAAACAATGCAAACTTCATCACGTTTGAGTGGAAATTATTCAGCAAAATCGAATGTAGAATCGTCAAATGAATTGGCCATAATGGAAGCAATTGGTCAAGTTGGGGAACCAGAGAACGAAGAGAATAACCCAGGTTTTTTATTGACCAATTGGAAAAAATTGAAAAAACTGGACATTATGGAGCCAAATTTGTTCGTTAGTGAACAATTAAACTTATTCGTATTGCACAGGGTTTGTCCAACTATCAATAATGATTGGCCAAAATCTGATAAAATGAATAAATTAGGGTTAGCCCTCAATGAATTGCACGAATTTAAAATAAATAAAGAAAGACTTTCAGAAATAATTTGGAGGAATAAATCAAGTTCGATTGAAACAAATTCAAAAATGGTGCTTGAACAATTCAAAATTGTTTCACCCAGTCTTCAACAATTGAAAATAAATCCATTAAAAGAATATTACTCAAGCTTAATTAAATTAAGTGGGGAGGTATTCTGTGGAATGAATGTCGAAATCAAAAAACAAAAATTTGATTCTATAAAAGCGTTTGTGCCTCAGTTTTTTGTTCAAAAACAATTCAAATTGTTCGATTTTTTGAAATATAATTTGTTAGTAAAAATGTACCCGTTTGATTGGATACTAATTTTGTTGCAAACTAAATATTCAACATTATTATTGGTTGAACAGTTTGTTGTTCAGCGACTAATTTCAGATTGTGATCATCCAATGGCTCTCTCTTCTCAATGGTGTCAACAATGTGCAGGAATGAATGCCAACAATGTGCCAAATGGCTTTGTCCAAATGTGCCGAATGGAAATGTTTCAAATGGGGAGTGTTGGAAATGAACGTTTCAAATGGGGAGTGTTGGAAATGAACGTTTCAAATGGGGAGTGTTGGAAATGAGCGAAAATTGATGAATTTTGATAATTTTTTGATATTTTTATTCATATTTTAATTTCCATATTTATTTATTTTATTTCCATAATTTTCGCCCATTTCAATGTTCATTGATCATATTTTCATTTCTATTTGCTGATCGAAGCATAAAGGAGTGGAATTGGCCACCTTTCCCATGAAGAATATCCGCCGTTTGCGGCGATGAGAATATCCGCCGTTTGTGGCGATGAAGAATGATGATAAGGAGTTTGTCCATCCTCTGTGTTCATTATTCTATTCACTTCTCATCAAAACCAACAAACTCAACAAATATGCTTTAACGTTGTTCGTCAACAATTTCTATTTTATTCATCACCAATTTCTATGTTATTTTGTTCATCAACATTTTCAATTTGATTCACACATTTTAAATTGCATTTTCACACATTTCAATTGCATTTCAATAAATTTGCTCATCATATTATTTTGTGTGCATTTCGAGGGAATTTGGGATTGGAACGGATTTGGGACCCACTAATTGAAACCATCTTTTTCTTGTTTTTGACATCATGACAAGAGAAAAGATCAACGGAGTTCCTTCCAGGAACAAGTTCTTCAATTTCTTCGGAACATATCATCCCCGAATTCATCCATAAAAATGCTTTAATCAATGAAAATCCCCAAAAATTATTTATCATTTTTCTTAGACATTATAAATGACTTCCAATACCTTCACATTTTATAATAACAATTCAATTTGGGCACTAATCGAGATTCCATTCCCGAAAACCTATCGTTTCTATCAATATTCGGATTTTGCTACATTTCGTTATACTCTGTATTTGATCGCGCCATGGGAGTCGTCTTTTGCCCGCATTGATCAAGTACCAAACTATAATGTTCAAGTTTGTTTTTTATTATTGTATTTATCTTTGCATAGGCCAAAAATTTCCTTTTTTGATTTGTTTTAATCACCGAAATTTACTGTAAAAATTTCTTTATTCAAATTTTTTAATCAATTTTTAAAATATATTTTAATTGAAATTTACTAAATTAATTACAATTTTATAGCCCTTAAATGGGATGGTTATATGACTTTTCCGGCTCAGACTTTTCCGCCCCGGACTTTTCCTGCCCAAAATCGGACTTTTCCGGCCACAATTCAGACTTTTCCGGCCCATTTTTTTAAAATGAAATTTTCCGGCTCGGAATTTTCCGGCCCAAAATCAGACTTTTCCGGCTCTTTTTTTTCAAAATTCTTATTTTTTTCTTTTTTTTAATTAAACAAAACATAATAATAAAAAATGCATGTAATTCAATTTTATCAATTAAAAAACATCCAAATCAATCAATATACTCATTAATTTGTGGTCCCTAAAGAGGGGGCCTTTTGAGTTGTCAGAAAAAATTTTTAGTTCCAATTTTCAATCCCCTTTTTACTTAACTCTCTTTAGGTACCCAAATTAATGAATAAAGTGATTGATTTGGATGTTTTTAATTGATAAAATTGACATTTGTTAATTATTTTTCATTTATTTATATTTTATTAATCATGTCCATTTGAAATAGAAAGTTCACTTTTGTATAGAAATTAACATTTTCCAAAAAATTGGAAAAAATAAGAATTTTTGAAAAAAATAAGCCGGAAAAGTCTCCGGAAAAGTCTGATTTTGGGCCGGAAAAGTCCGATTTTGGGCCGGAAAAGTCCGATTTTGAGCCGGAAAAGTCCGATTTTGAGCCGGAAAAGTCCGGGGCGGAAAAGTCTGAGCCGGAAAATTCGGAGCACCAATGGGATAAGTTGATAATAGCCAAAAATTTATAACTAGACAAAAATCGTTTATTTTTACTTTTAACGATAAGATTCTGGAAAATAATGAATTGATCATCATTATGATATAAAAATGGATACTTACTTATTATCTGTGTGCATATTTTTCACCCCCTAAATCACCCTAAGTTGCCTCAAAAGTTGGTCAACCCTAAAAGGTGTTAAATAGTGTTTTTTTTTATCATTTTATAATCACATATGAATAATAAAGTTCAATTCAATGTTGTCAAATTTTTAATAAGTATTCAAATTCAAATCTGACAGTTTAGATGATAATTTTCTTCTTAATTATACTTGAAAATTCACAAATTTATTTGCAACAAATTCAAATTTTAATCCATTTTTTCCATAACTCGTTCCAAAACATAGGTTGAACCATGGTGGGCCCTTTATATAATTGTCGAATTCCTGATCCTCACAATGCTTGGCCATTCCCATCGGTTCGCCCTGAATGATTCGATCACATCTTGTTGTGCCGGAATGGTATATTTTCTTTTTTGGCATTTTTAATTTTCATATTTTCCATTTAGCTTTCTCAATGTTTCAAGTGAGCAATTTTATGGCTTTATTCTATTTTTATTCAGCACATTCCAATTTCTAAAGGTTTGGCGGCAAAGCCATTGCATGGTATAATTTTTTTTAATTGGGTATAAAAATTACTTTGAGATTATAAACGATTTTTTGTGGAAGAGAAATAAGAATTTTTGATTAATGTAATACAAAGTATTTAATAGATTATTAATTAATTATTAATCATTTTAATGTTTTTAATTTTAAATAAATTTAAAAATTGGTGATTTTCATTTAAAATATTGTTTAATTTTTTAAGAAGATATTATAAAATTCCATTAAAAATTTTGAGTAGAAAATAGAGATCCAAAAATTAAAAAATAATTTTATTTTGACTTCTTATTAGTTTAAATTTAAGGGCAAAATACAATATGTGAATAATCCATTATAATTCTTTTTTTTCAATAATTTCAGTTACGGCTACATTTGGGTTTGGGACAATTATCGAATCATTGAATTGCCTTGGAATTCATATTGGACTTGGGCATTGTATATTTTTATTTACAAAAAATTTTTTACATTTTTCCTCTTAAGATGCTTTTTCACACAAGATTTTGCTTACTATATTGGGCATCGAGCCATTCATGGTTAGTTAATCATATAAATATTATTATTATTATTATTATTATTATTATTCAGCGTAATTTTTTCGCCTCCAAAAAATTTTCAGCGAAATTTTATTGCTTCCAAAATTTTTTTTGCTTATTTTAGAGAAATTAAATTAAATATTGAGCAATTATATTTGGTAAATTATGCCAATACTTGCTTAGTTGATATCCGCTTTTTCTATTAACTATAGAAAATGAATGGTCCCTATTTGAGTCATAAAATATGGTTAGAACTTAGGACTTAGGATTAGGACTATTAGGGATCGTTCAGGGAAAGGATATCAACTAATATAAACCCAAATGACCCTATCCCTAATCCCAAAAATCCATAGGGGGAACCCTACACTTTTTCCCTTCTTAACAAAAAAGCGATACAAACTTATTGTTAAATAAGTACTATTATGCCATCTAAAATATGGATACTATTAATAATAATTAACAAACAAATTATAGAAAATTTAATTTCCTAATCTAATTTGTTAATATTTAATAGAATAAAAATATTAATAATATTTAATAATGCACAGAAATCGGAATTTTCTGGGGAATGCACACAATTCATCATTCCAGTCAATATTTCAATCTTTCAACCTCATTTCGTCAAGCCGCAATTCAGGTAAATCTATGCTTAATTTTATTATAATATCGCTCATCCAAAATAGGATGCTGGCTTAGCTTTCTACGACATCTTGCAGGTAAAATTTGGGAAAATATGAAAATTTCCTCAAAAAACCAGCAAAATATTTGTAAGATTTCAATTTTGATTATTTTTTAATCATTAATATTTGTTAAAATTATATTTTTTTCTATAAATTCAAATAATTAATTTAAAAAAAAAATTTTTTGTACAAAATTTTACCGCTTTATTCACTATTTTTATCACAAATGAGAAAAAAATTTATCCCAAATTCCCCGTTTAAAGGCATTCTTCATTCCGCCGCCCATTTTCCTTGTTCATCGCTATTTTTCGGAAATTTTTCAATTTTGGATGCATACCAGCGTTTGTTTCTTTCATGCATTTCCTTTTAACCAAATTTCTTTGTGTCTAGTTACTTGGATCACTGGGCCCACTTGGTTGGCTTTTCAACACTCCTTCCCATCATCGGGTTTGTTGTTCAATTTTTTAAATATTATTGCAATTTTTTTAATCTCATTTTTAATTTATAATACAATCTTTTTTTAAATTTTGTACAAAATTGAATAATGAATTTCACAATAAATAATATACTAAAAAATAATCAAAAACTATTTTTTTACTCTTTTGCCACTTTACAAAATATTGGTTTTTGTTCCTTTAAAAATAGAAATTTTTAAGTTTTATGAGAAAAAATTTTAAAAAAAATTAACAAACATCCTTATAGCCGATTCAAAAATGAATCATGAAAAAATTCTCTCGTTAAATCTATTTCAAGCATCTAAATTGAGATCATCGAGTAACCCTTATTCTTTAGTCTATTCTCTATTATTATAGGATTTTGCTTGGTCTGAATCTGAACCAAAATCTAAATTGGATATTCAAATAATAAATTGTAATAAAAACTAAATTTACTTTGCTATATTTTTTAACGTTTAATTTTTCCCTCAAGGTCCATCATGGTCGTAACCTCTACTGCATTGATCGTAATTTTGGCGGTATACTTCACATTTCTTTTTAAAATAATTTCCTTTCCCCTTAAAAATAGGTGTTCTGATCATTTGGGATCGTATTTTTGGCACTTTTGAGGTCCTAATTAAATAAATAAATTAAATTTTCTATTTTTTAATTTAGGCAGAACGTCTGAATGATCCACCAATTTGTTAGTTTAATATAAAATACAAGATATGATAATCAATTTAATTTATTTGCATAGATGGCCTAGTCAAAAATGAACGATCATTCAATCAAATTTGGCTTCAATTTCATTCACTCAAAGTAAAAATTCTTTAATACTATTTATAATTTTCCATTTACATAGGAATTTCTTCTTAATAAATGGCGAGAAAAAGACAAAAATGGGCAACCAATATATCCAAAGACAATTGACAAATTGAAAGTGGAAAAATAATCATATAAATTAATAATAATTATTTTATTTGAGGCAATGTTCTTTCCACCCGCTTGGTCCCCAGGCATGCCGGTCCGTTTAATAAACTTTAAATCTGTTTTAACATTTTATTCAACCACATTGGTCATTTGTTTAGATTTAGCATTTTTTTTATCATTCAATAGTGCTGATTTGGAGAATTAATTTAAGATTTTAAATGGAATTTTCGAAAATTTATGAATCAAAAAGCAAAAAATCGATCTAAATAGGTCAAATTTCTTGCCATTAATTTTTGATAAATTATTTTAATATTAAATGGTTTTAAAGAAATATCATACAATGTGAAAAAATTTAGTAATAATTTCGAAAATTGCTTAATTGTATGGATAAAATTTGGTTCCCGAATAAAATTTCTGCAATCATTAAAAATAAAATATTTCTTTTTGTTTGACATTATTAAAAACATTTATTAAATATAAGCAGAGCTGTGCTTTTCATAAATCTTGACTCCGACTCCGACTCCGGACTCCGATCTTTCAAAAATTTAGCTCCGACTCCGACTCCGGACTCCGGGCTTTCCAATTTTTGACTCCGACTCCGACTCCAACTCCGGAGTCGTTCTAAAGCTCGACTCCGACTCCGGAGTTTGACTCCGCAGAAATTTTTTTAAGTAATTTCGATTTGACTCTAGGGCATTTTTGTGTAAAATTTAAATCTATTTCCGAAAATGATATAATTTCGGTATGAAAATTTCAATTTTAGACAAAATAAATCAAAAAAATTTAATTTTAAAAAAAATGAAAAGGCAAATTTTTTTAAAAATTTAGGTAAAAAATACAATTTTTTTAAATAAAAATCCGGAGTCGACCGGAGTCAGGAGTCGCTCAAAATTTTTGACTCCGACTCCGACTCCCAACTCCGATCTTTGAAAATTTTGACTCCAGCTCCGACTCCGGCTCCGACTCCGACTCCGACTCCGACTCCAGCTCCGGAGCGGAGTCGGAGCCGGAGTCGGAGTCGGAGCCGGAGTCGGAGTCGGACCCAGCTCTGAATATAAGCCAAGATAAAAAATAAATAAAAAATTTGAAAAAATTAATTTGTAAATTTTCTCAAGGTCCGTTATTTTTGCCATTGGTTCTACCTCCCGCATTCTTCATATCAAATTCCGTTATCCGAAACCAATCCACAAATTTACAATCCCCGTCTGCCATTTTGGCTAAAGGCTTATATTTTTTGCCATTTCTTGCTTCTCCTTGCTTTCTTCCTGCATTTTGAATATGATCGGGCTCAAATGGATTGGCATGAATTTATCCTCAAATTGGGATTTTTTATTTTAACAAGTTAGTTTTTATTTCGAATTTTAATAGACAGCATTTAATCCATCCATTCAAATATCAGCAAAAATCTATTTATAAATTTTATTTAAACATATGTAAAATCGAAAATAATCCTCAAAATAAAAAAACGATGCGAAATGTACTTAATCTTTTTCATATTTTTTTGGATTCTGAAATTTTTTTAATTCTAAAATGGCACATTCTCTTAAGCCTTTTTTGATGTTTTAGGTTATTTAAAAATTAAAAAGTATCAAAAATTTTTGACCAATTTCCTTTAATTCAATTATTTATTAAAATGCATAATTTTGTTAATTTAACAGAAATATGATCAAAATATAAATAAATTATTTTTCGCTTAATTTTTATTTTCATAAATAAATTTAAAATATTTTAAAATGTTTCCAAATATTATTAATTATTAATTTTTTGTAAATATTTGGAATATAATTTCAAGGTCATTTTCACTTTTCATCCATTCCGAGTTCTCAGTCAGTAGGGCATATGTCACTGCGCGAAATTCCCCATCCCCATTTCCTCGCTCCCTTTCCCGCTTTCCCCCTTCCCATATTAATCTTCCCCTCAATCCCTTCCCCTTTTTAAAGTGCAATCGTTCGGAGCATTCTTTGATCTCCGCCGATGGGCTCCTTCAATGGAACTTTTTCGTTGTGCCGCCGCCCTTCTCCATTATATTTACAAAATTGCATTCGATGAAATTCGTTTCTATCGAATCTTCGAGGGAACAATTTTTACCATTTCTGCTCTCTTTTGGATTTACAGAATTTGTTCAAAAATATCCCGTCAAAGGAGAAAAGTTGGAAATGTTGCAAAAATTAAACCGGAAAATTGGAGGAGGAAGGCTTAAAAATGGTAATTTAAATTATTTTATTCGTTAAATAATTGATTAATTTTATAGCAGGAAGGAATGGGTAACCAATGGTCATGGAATGGTTAATCATGAACGGTCCAATTAAGAAAGGATTAAAAATTTTTCCAATGTTCTTTCAAATGTTCAAAATTTGTAAAAATTTCCCAGAAAAAATATTTTTAACTTTTGCCTTTGCTCATATGGAATAAATAATGCAATATTTTATTTTTTTATTCAAACAATTATTCTTTATAAAAATCACATTTGTTCATAAATTTTATGGATCATCATTCCCACAATTTTGACCCTCTTTTCATTGCTTTTGGCCGAACCAATTGTTTGTAATCATAATGCTGCCCAAATTGTCGGGGAGAAATCAAACGCAATTCTTGGGTCACACTGAAATTAACGGGAATAATTTTTTGTCTATTGATTTTATAATATAATTAAAAACATTAAAAGAATATCAAAAAATAAATTTTAATTAATTTTATATAATTATATTTTTAATATTTTAATTTTTGAAAGAAATAAAAATTAAGAAAAATAAAATTATAACGGTGAAACAATAAAAATATGGAACCTTCTAATCCACATTGTTATGCCAATTTTTGTTCCCTTCAATGTTGGGCATGCTCCATGCAAAGAGCCATATGCCGTGGAATAGTCGGGCATCATATTCAACCAAAGGAGTGCATCACCC
Organism: Pratylenchus scribneri; assembly: GCA_030063045.1. Lineage (NCBI taxonomy): Eukaryota > Metazoa > Nematoda > Chromadorea > Rhabditida > Pratylenchidae > Pratylenchus > Pratylenchus scribneri. Next base: position 70,147 of record JAQSEB010000108.1, on the reverse strand, counting down.
GGCTTATTGGGCATAAATGTGAAACCAACATCCGGGAATACTGTGCCTAAAAGAACGAAAATTTTTTATTTAATATTATTAAAATTTTAATTTTTAAATATTTTTGCAACATAAATAAAATTATGAATTAAAATTATTCGAGTGTCTCATTTATTATTTACCTTCACTATTTATTTTTAATGGATTATTTAGAATAATTACCGAAAAAAAATATAAATGATAATAATTTTAAAAAATTCATTAATTTTCAATAATTTTTTATCTAAGTTATAAGCAATTATTAATCAATTTCATTTTTTTTCCTATTAAAAAATGTTTTTTTCTATGGCAATTATTTGACTCGTAAATCATAATTTTATCTTGCAAGGAAAAAATACCAATATTTAAATTGAAGTATCCCAATTTCTATTTTGGTATGCATAAAAATTTAAAAATTTAAATGATTATATTACATACCTCCTCCGATATCCGCTGGCCGAAGAATAAACATGAATGTGGCAATTCGATTGCCATACAATGGATCTGGCTTAGATGCTAAAATGTCCAAATGTGGCGCATAATGTCCACCAACTTCATATTTTTTGACATGAAAAATAGGAAAAAGTATTTGAAAATTAATTTTAAAAAAAAAGATTAAAACGAAATAATTTATATCTATAATTTTTTACATTATACAATTCGGATCGACCAAAATTGAATGCATTTATTCGTTGTTGAATGTAAATAAATGTGCTCTTGAAGAAAGGTGAAGAAAATGGATGAATGAATGTGTCATTGACAACAATGCTGTCCTGCCAAATGTTTTCGCCCAGACCATCGCGCACATTTATCCGCTGAAGTTTTTTGTTAAATTAGATAATTTTTAGCATTTCAGTATATGAAATTCGAATAAAAAAATTTTAAAAAATCAAAATAGTCAATATAATTTCTAAATCATACTTAAATGTGGCACCAATATTAGGAATTAATTGCATATTTTTGTTCTGCTTTTCAGCTGACTATTTTATTAAATGAAGCTAAGTCGATAGCTAAGTATATTAAATAATTAAAAATATATGAAAAAGGAAATATTCATATTTTTGATATATTTTATATATTTTCTTTTCAATTTTTTTTTATTTTTTGCTTAGTTTTTATTTTTATATTTCAGATTGTAATTAATAATTCGGTAGAGTTTTGTAATATTTATCCTATTGTTTTATAATCAAAAATCCTATAAAATAAATTTTCTTTACAATTTATCAACAATTAAAAGAATTCATATAAAAACAAAATTACCGATGGTTTTAACGGTCTCAATTCAATTTCCTGGATGAATTGCGCAATTCTTTTTGGTGGCAAAAATTCATGGAATTTTAATATTGGCGGATCGATATTGAACAATTCCGTCTTCACAAACATCAACGGAATGATGGCATAAATGTGACATTTCAATCGAGGATCTTATAAGTAATTTTAAAATTTAAATTTAATAAAATTAAAAATATAAGTAAAAGTTGAATTACCCTTGAATTGTCCATGGAAAAGTGTGTCTTCGGCAACATTGCAATAAGCCAATTCATTTTTCAACCAATGATATTTTCCCTCAAATGCAGGGAATCCATCGTCAAATAACTGAAAATAAAATTTTATAAATATTTTTATGTTATTTATAGAATAAATTTGAAAAATTAATTTTGAATAAATAGCAAATAAACGAATTTCTTTAGCAAATATTAATTATTTATGGTCAAATTTGGTAAAAATTCTCAAAAAATACTATAAGAAATTAAAAAAATTTATTTGTCGCTAACTGTGATTGAACTACGGAGCTATATTTTTAAAGAAAAACAGATTTTTTTTAAAATTAAACTGATAATCTATACGAAAACCATTATATATCCTTGTTGATTTAAATGAATTTAATAATCAAAAAATTATTGGATTTGATTTTAAAATTGCAAAAACTATGCACTAAAAAGGAGCAAAACAGGCAAAAATTTTTCAGTTTTAGTTTATTTTGTACTAATTTTTTATCAATTAATTTGTTAATTTTTGAATCAAATACTAGATAGAAAATATTTAATTAAATGATAAAAAGTTTTAAAAAGTTAAAAATCAAGTGCTCAAAATTAATATTTAAAAATTCACCATTGATTGTAATGCAATAATAAACCATTTAAAATAGTGGAGCCAATTAAAAATATGTGACAATGCCGATGGAATGTAAATTTCTTCATTTTGTGCTGACATCAATGGAGTTTTTGCCAAAAGCCAATTGAATGAATAGGCAAGTCGAGTGAGCATTGAATAGGAGTAGAAATTGACGAAAATAAGCAAAAATATTAAAAGACAAAAGCCAATTTTTAAGGTGAATTTGCCGATTGGAACAATTTTGCGCATCATTTTTGATGATGAAAATAGAGATGCTAAATTTTGTCTAAATATGAATATTAAAAAATATAGGCAAATAATAAATTTAGAATTAAAAAGTTTGATTTTTGCATAAATTTTTATGAGTGCATTTTGAAATTACTTTTTGCTTTTATTAAAAGATGACTGAGTGATGAGCTTTTTCATCAATTTAATTTTAATTTCTAAGGTAAATTTTTAAAGCTAAAATAATTATTTTTTAAATAAAAACATTTAATTAATTAAATTTGTGTGTCTTTGATTTTTTTGCAATTCGCAAAAGTGATGGGAATTTTGATAAATTTTTTACAATAAATAATTTGCTCTATAAATTTATTTGAGAATTTTATAAATTTTTTGAAGAATAAAGAACTCGTCAAAATTGAAATAAATAAAAAATAAATCTTTTGTTATATATAATTTATCTTCTATTACAACCGCGGAAAAACAAAATGGAATTGTATTTTACATTTTACTGCCGTAGATAAATAAACCCAAAAAATTATAAATATGGTTTTGGGGGAGATTTTCTTTTTATTTCCTTATATTTACCCAGGAACTTTCTGTTATTTCTGCCGATTGATTCGATCGAAATGCTTTGCTTCTTGAATGTGGTGTATGGAAAAAATTTATGTGATATTTGGGTCAACAAAATTGGGTCAAAAAATCGAGTGATTTAATTTGAGCAATTTTACAATTAAACGATTGGAAGTTTATTGGCTAAAATTAATCAAATGAATTTATTTTTGTTCATTCTAATTTATAATGTGAATTATGGCCATTTGCCATAAAAAAATAAAATTTATTGAAAAATATACCTAATTTATCTTTTTTTTAATTTCAAATTTATTCCAATTTTTTATTTTTTTAAAATGGTAAAAAATTCCAATGTCATTTATATTATTATTGAGCATTTTTATATATTCATTTATCATTTCTGCCATTTTTTTAATTCAATTGAGGTTGTTCATGGAATAAAGCTGACAAAATTATTTCAATCTTTCTTCTGTGATATTCAACTCCTTGGGGATATCAATTATCAAGTGAAAAAAATATTTATAATATAATAATTGTTAATATACATAAAAATGTTACTTAACTTACAATAATTATTTTAAAAGAAGATAAAATTGACGGTTTTAGTGCAGTTTATGCGTCCAAAAGTCCTTTATATCGTCCAATCAAACAATTATGCTTCCAAGTTAAATATTTTTAAAATAATCTAGCTTGCCTTAGCTGTAGAACTCATACGCCTAGCCCTAAAACCTAACTTATTCTACCCTAAACCCCACACTGAACCCTAACCTAGCCTCAGACCAATACCCGAGCCATAAAAACCCCACCATGAAATTTCATTGGACGCATAAAGTGTTTTTGGACCCATGGACAAATTGCACTAGAACCGGAATTCCAATTTACAGAATTAAATCAGAAATTATGATTGTCGATTGTGGGATCGCCAATATTTTCATAGTCCTTATTACTTTATCTATTTGGAATTATCACATATATTTATATGATAAATTTGCATATTGATTTAAATTGAAATGTTTAATTATAAATTTCCAATCAATTTAACGCCGCCCATTCTTACTATGCTTCTCATTTCACTTTTTTTTATTATCGATCAAGATCTCATCTATTTGCAAAACGAGATAATGAAAATTTGAGGGCAACGCATTCCCAATTTCCTTATTCCATTCCTTTTCATTTCCATTTTCCTTTCCCTCAATTAATTAAAATGAAGAAGCAATTTTTTTAATTCGATAAATTAAAAATAATTCTTTTAATTATTTTTTTGCTACGAACACAATGAAAAAAATCATTCTGCCTTGGCTCACTCTTCAAAATTCTGTTCACACTTTATTGATGCGCTATGTGCGTATTCGGGATGTGGACGAAATGTTTTATGCCAGTGTGGCGGTGCTCATGATGGAATTTGTAAAATTGTTCTTTTGTATAATGGCAGTATATTGCTTGGAAATAAATGATTTTAAAAAGTATATCATGAACATTTTTCAACTTTCCTATCAATATTCATTATAAAATTCCCATTTATTAATTTGGCTTTTACAGAAAAGAAAAAAATTAGAAAGAAAATATTTAGTAAATTATAAAAATTATTATCAAATTTTTGCCCTTTATTAATAAAATTAGCCACTGGAATATTCACCGGCTTCAGTTGGATCAGTGGTTATCCCCTATGGATTTCCCATTAGGGCAGATGAGAATTTGACATTTTTTGTCATTCTTGCCCTTAAGAAAAATTCAAAAAATTTATTCATAGTTTAAAGCGAAATAGTTATTGAACTAATCTTTAACGTTTAACCAACAAAATTTTTTTTGTCACAAAATAAAAAATTTAACTTCGGAAATATGTCTTTAAAAAATTATTCTAATTTTAAATATTTAAAAAATATAATTAAATTAAAATTTAATTTTCAGAGTTTTTTCAGCTATATATCATAAAATTATGAAAAACAAAATTGATACAATAAAGGTGATGTTACCAACATTGTTGTACACCATTCAAAACAATATTGTCTATGTTGGTGCTTCGCATTTGGATTCAGCTTCTTTTGTCGTTGGAAAAATTATTTAATTTTTAATTTTATATTAATTCAAAAATATTTATTAAAATTTTTTTTATAAATTTTGTCATAAACCTTTACCATTTTTTTCATATAAATCCATCTCGATAATTAATTTATATTAAAAATCCATTGCATTTCAGGTCATTTACCAGCTTAGAATTCTTTTCGCAGCAATTTTTTCTGTTCTTATTTTGAAACGGTCACAAAATTTTCGTCAATGCGTCGCAATTTTATGCTTATTCATCGGTGTCAGTATAGTCAGTTTTCAAATGAACCAGAAAAAGGGGAAAAACAACAGCAACAATGAAAGAGAACAGGATCCACTTATAGGTTATTTTTCAATTAAAAAATATAAAATAAAAATGTATATTTTTAAAGGAATTTTATCCGTCATACTTGCATCAATGATTTCTGGTTTGGCTGGGGTACTGCTTGAGAAAATTTACAAAGATACATCTCCAACAACAGTTTGGATGAGGAATATTCAAATGTCGGTTGCATCAATCCCATCTTCTTATGCAATGATTTATATTAAGGTAATTTTTTTAATCAAAAACACATTTTTCTTAATCAATCAAAAAAAAACATTTTTATTAGTTAATTATAAACATATTTTTCTTATCAAGCGAAAACACATTTTTCTAAACAAGCGAAAACATATTTTTCTAAACAAGCGAAAACACATTTTTCTTAGCAAATGAAAACACATTTACTTAGCAAGCGAAAATACATTTTTTCGAGCAAGCGAAAACACATTTTTCTAAACAAGCGAAAAAATATTTTTCTTAACAACTGAAAATACATTTTTCTTAATTAAGCAAAAACACATTTTTCTAGTCAATCAATAAAACATTTTACTTAGTTAATCAATATGACATTTTTACGCTTTAAAAATATTTTTAAAGAATGGTAATGACGTTGCTGAAAATGGATATTTTTATGGCTTCGATTTTGTCATTTGGTTTATGGTTTTATGGCTTTCCATTGGTGGATTGACCATTGCATTTTGTTTGAAATATGCAGATAATATTCTTAAAGATTTTGCCACTGCAAATTCCATTCTATTCGTCACATTTGCTTCCATTTTTATTTTTGATTTCGTTCCAAATTGGCAATTTCTCCTGGGCTTATTCATTGTATTGTTGAGCACATTTGCATATTCAAATTCTTTTGGCCATTTATTGGTTAATAGAAAGCTGCATTCAAAGCTAATGCATTTTGAATTATAAAAATTAATTAAATATTGTAACTTATTGGATAAAAATTGTAATTAAAATAACTTTTCAATTTTTTTGCCCTAAAGCTTATTCATCAAGAATAAAAAATGATTTTTCATGTTCATTTATAAAATGTCAAATTGTTATCCGAAATCCACATATTGATTTATTGACCGATGGACGAGCATTATATTATTTGGAAGTTCGTGAACGAGATGCGTAATTTACATATTGCTTCGCTCGCTCATTCATTTTATTCGCCTTTCACCAAGTCAGATTTGGTCACTTTGATAAAATTGCGCAATTCGCAATGTCAATAAGAAATCAATGAATTTAGTCCTTCCCATATCCATATTTATATATATTATTTTATTTGTTATTCAATATTTGTTTTCAAAATTATTGTATTTTTGATCAATAAAATATAAATTACCATTTTTATTTTAATTTCTGATTTTTTTTATTTAAAAAAATGAAAAATGAAAATGGAGGATAAAATATAATAAAATTTCTTATGTTTTATTAAATAAATTCTGATTGATCCAATTGTTCCAAAAAAATTTAACATAATTTTACAGACAAATGCATAATTCTTTTGCATCATTGGCCAAATCTCTTTTACGAATCACAATGAAATATGCCAAATTTATTATCAGAATTTTATACGGCAACAATATTTCCTACATAATTTTATGCTATATATTGCTCTCGAAAATTTGTTTTCCAATAACAAATAAATTAATTGAGAAAAGAAATCCGTCCAAATTTAATTATTTCTTCCTCTATAAGACATTTCTTTTCAACAAAGCATTGTAAGTTTCTTTAAATATCTTTTTTAAATGAATATTTGATAATAAAATCAGAATTTCTGATAAATGATGATGATGAAAAAGTAAAAGAATCATAGAAATGGCTTAAGGAAGAAGAATTACTTTAAAATAAATTCAGGGTGATCAACAGAATATATCCTTCCACGGGGGAATTTGCACTCTGCCCCCAAATAAAGAAGCCCCTAAATGCTACTCTTAGATTTTAAATCTTTTTTGCCCTCAAGCAAAGATCCACCTCAAAATTTTTTATTTTCTAATCAAGTGGCCGCAAAATGAAATAATTTTCTGGGGATGCCCTGAGTAAGAGATTAGAGTCAGACACTTTCAAATTGATGACCAAAATTTTTTTTAATAATATTTATTGAAATTCTGAAATTTATATAAAATTAAATCTCCGATTCATTCACTAAATTTTGATTAATTATTGATCGACTTGGGCTGGATAAAATTAATAAGATATAAGGCATAAAAAATATATTTTTAGGTTAATTAACAATTATAATTATCTATCTCCCACTGACCAATCTGTACCTAAAATTATCAAATTTTAAACTGCATAATTAAAATTTAAATTTTTAAAGTCAAAACGGTGATCTTCTTATTGTTGGTTTGATGGCAACCGACAAAGATCAAACAAATTTGCATAAAATTTCTTGTGTTCAACTGATCCAAAATAATCAACAAAAATATGCAAAAACAATTGCAACAACATTGGAACGTGTTGCCGGCTTGGGACTCTGTAAAATTGAAGTGTTCCTTATGAATTGCATTGTGCCGGCACCACCAATGCCGATGAATTTAGAAGAAAATGAGCAACTTTTAAATTCATTCGGCATTACAATTGGAAAAAGGAAACATCCAAAAAATGTTATTCAGGTTTAATTGACTTTTATTTATAAATTATAATAATAAAAAATATGAATGAACATTAATAATATAGCTATTGGAAAGACAAATGAATTTTAATTTTTAACAAAGTTCACACCATCTCTTCCCGATTATCAAAGGCGAGAAGTTGTCATTTGTATGAGCCGAGTGCTCACATTTGAACGCTGGCAACTCATAATTGCTACAATTGAATTATACAGATTGTTAAAGGTTTTAATTTAAGGATGGTATTTAATTTGGCTAAAAAACATTGAAAATGACGAAAAAAATATTGAAAATGGTGAAAAGTTTATAATCAAAACCTTATATCTAATTGATAGATCTCGTCAAGATGCATAGATTATTATATATTTTCTCATGGTTTGATAAAAATTAAGGGTTTTGAACCATCTAAACCGTTTTATGGGTTTTGGTTCAAAACCATATTCGACGCGTCTTGAAGAGCGCTCTATCCAATGGTATATGGTTTGTCAATTTTGGTCAAACCACTAAACCGTTAAAAACCTTTCGCCATTTTCAATGTTTTTCGCCATTTTAAATATTTTCCTTAATTTAATAAAAAAATTGAGGAAATTGGAATGAAAATTCTTAAAATTTTAAATTTTTTGAAAGGTTGATTTAATTGTTACACATGTGCAAAGTGCTTTAAAGGCTGTTTTCGAATTAATGAAAATTTATGAAAAAATTGGAATAATCAGTGTAAGGCCTGGAATTTTGTTTCCATTTCTACAGGATATGCCATACAATCCAAATGATCAAACAGAGTTCACTTTTTAAATTTATAAATAAAAATTATGATTCAATAACAAATAAAAAATTAAAATTTTTTGTACTTTTGGAAACTGCTAAATCACACAAATTTCCCTAAAATTATTCAATTGCATTTACAAATCTCATTACCTTAATATTAAAAGGCCCTGGGGTAAAGATAAAACACTTTTAAAATTAAAATATATATTTGTAATGTAAGAAAGAGTAATTCATGAGATTTTTTAAATATGGCTTTAGAAAACAGACTAGAACCAAAAATTTATCGATATGAAAACAATTGTATTAATATCAATAAGAAGATTGAAGTAATATTTTCATTTTTAGATGCATATAGGGAAAGGGAACAAATAAATAATTATTAATTATCAAAATTGTTTAAATCATTAATCCATATATTCTAAGACCAACTTTTTTCTAAGACCTAAATATCTAATAAAAATAGAGCTTTATTGATTTAAAATTAGCTTCTTTAATTTAAAATCATTATTGGAGTCAAACTTTCGGCCGAATATTTGTTCAACTTAAAAAATTATATAAAAATGTGATCAACAATAATTCCATTAGATTCAATGGCCAAATCCTACTTGCCCATGAATGCTTTTATGAATTCCGTGAAAGTGCCAAATTCATTGCATTGATTGATTGGGATGATTTGTTGTTGACCATACAGTTCAAAACATTGGGTGAAGCATTTGCCAGTGCATTAGCCACAAAACCAACTGCTGGCTATTTGCTCATTAATAAATTGGAATCAACTTTTAATATACAAGGTAAATAATTAAAAATCTTTTGAAAAAAAAAGATTTTTAAAACTTGTCTAATATCGATACCATTAAAAATTTTATCACTGCAATTTTGATTTCGAATGAGGTCATATTTTGGGGATTTGGAATATATTATAACACCCATTTTTTAATCCGATGGAATATCACAATATTGAATCAAATAAGAAACTGAACAATCAAAGGGGATTTTTGGGATTTATTTAAGTCCCAAATAAAGGCGAATATATGCAATTGATTAGGAATTTGGCTTATTTACATAGTGAAAGCTATTTGGCCCAAAGGGAACAAATTTGAGCAAAAAAAGACTTTTCAGTTTCTACTATATGGAAAACTTTAACATTTCTCATTTTATTGGATTTCTTCTCTTTCCCTAATTTTTAATATATTCTTTATTAATTATAAAAAATTTTAGAAAAAATCCCAAGCAAATTCAATCTGACTGCATTACTAACAAAAGGCATAATGACATCATTTTTGCAAAACAACGAAAAAATGGTGATAATACCAAAGCGGATAAAATCATTTTGGATGCATTATCCCCGTCATATGGAAGGTGATTTGGATTGGCATTTTGATGTGAAGCGGGTGACCAGCAATTACTCCATAATGCTTCATTTGGCCAATGAAAAGGTTAATTGATATTTTACAGCTCATTAAGTGAATATTATTGGGATAATTTTTAATTTAATAGATAAATTTATGCTCCATATACCATTGAGATTTTTTAAATAATAAAAAATAAAGTGACATTCACTGATTTAACTGACCAAATGGCCTATTATATGGAGTAGAAAAATTATAAAAATTATTATTTAATTCGCTAATGCGTAAGACGCAATCTTAATTTATTGCTTTAGAGCCTATTATTTTAATCAGCAGAAAAATAATCTAAAATAAAATCTTTTAAATGTTGATAATTTAATTCTAATTTTTCTGTTTTCAAGCAGAATCCTAATTTATTATAAATATAATAATAATAATAATAATTAAATTTTAGTGGATATTGGTTCTCTTAGCATAATCAGCTCAGGATCAAATTTTAGCAGAAAAAAATTAATCAAAATTTGAAAATTATTAATCTTAATTTATTGAAAATTTTAAAATATTTTATTAATAATTTTAGAGAGTCTACCCGCATGAATTCAATGTGTCATTTTTACGGCAATTGGATTTGCCAATAGTGGAGAAAAATTTTCGTGAAATTTGGGCCAATGTCAAGGAAAAATCGGTTCAAATTAATTCGCTTAATTGTTTTAAAAATTAATTTTTTACCCAAGTTGGACAGCAAATTGCCAACAAATCGACCATATTTTGATGCCATCAATCAATGCCATGAGGACATATTTGATTATTTAAAATATCAAGGCTTACAGAATATTAAAATTTGCCTAACTTATAGTCTATGCAAATTGCCAAAAGTGGAGACAGCTTGTCTAATTACGGAAAATAAATATTCAAAACCATTAATTAGCGAGGACAGATCGATGAGATTATTTGTCCGAAATGAAGCGTATTTTTATGAGAAGGAAGATGGCTGTGTATAAATTTATTTAGTTCGAATAATATTATTTTATATTCAATTTTTAAAATGAATTAAATGAAAATTTTCTTTATTATTTTATTTTTTATAAAGATATAATTTTTGCTGATTTTTAACAATTAAATTGCAAAAATTTGAAGGCTAGATTGTCAAAAAAATTTTATGAAAATTTTATTTTGATATAATAATTTTATTACGTAATTAATTCAGGAAAATGTGATTTTCTCTTGAAATTCCATATTTATGGAAGTAATTTTGCCTCGAGCTGTATGTGAATTGGCGTGACTGTTTGCACCAAATTATTTAAGCCTATTTTGCACTACATAAATTCCGCCTGTTTTGCACTATTCTTCCGTCTGTTTTTTCCACAATATTCTATTTTAAATATTTTTTTCTTTTTGTTTAAAATAAAAATATTTAATTGTTAGTTATTTAGAAAATTTGTAATTTATAAATATAAGTTTCATAAAAGGATGAAATAAATTAAAGAAGATAATTTTTTGTGTCGATTTCTTTGTTCATCTAATCTCTAAAATGAATGACCATTCTTTTTTAAGTATAGCTTTGCCCAAGTTGAACTAATTTTAATGTTTTTGGTATCATTCTAAAAGATTTGAAATTTTTTTTTATTTTTCATATATTTTATATTAAATTCACAATGATTAGAGAATAAATGACAATAGCTAATGCAAATGAACATTCTTTACCTATAAATTAAAATCTTATTCAAACTAAAATAAGCCCTATTATTATTAGCCTAAGTAAGCTATTATAAAAACAATTTAATTTCAGCCAAATTTGATGGGAAAATCAAAAAATGCCTAAATTCGATGAGATGTAGAAGAAAATCTAAATGGTCTATACTCTATATATAAATGACCTTTGCCCTCTGCTACTGCAAAAGAAAATTTTCTTCCCTTTCTTTCTTATCCCCATTCGAAGCGTCACTTTTCCACAAGCAAATAGGCATAATATCGATTCATCAATCCATCGCCATTTTCTCTTTTTTTGCTTACTCCAATAATAAACAAATTATATTAAAATATTTTAAAATTAATTCAAAATTAATTCGTTAAAATATCTATTTAATAATAAATAAATATAAAAATCCAAATAGTTTATAAAAAAAAATTGTCAGAAAAATCCTTTAAAATATTTTTCAGCAAATTTTTATTCTTTTATTTATTTATTTTTGCAGAATACACAAAAACATTTTATTTTAACCTTTGGTAAATAAATGGAACGCCAGCGTCTTAAAGGAGTTGACAGTTGTCCGGCCGAAACGACAAGAAGTTTCTTCCCAAATAAAGCAAAAAACGTTTGATAACTATTTCAGGGAAAAAGCTAATTTGTCGACTCATTCCATTCAAATGGGACAAAAATGCCATTGAAAAATGGCTTGACGAAAATCCCATTGTAAGTAATCTTTAGAATATCAAATTGGCCAAAATAAATAAAAAAATTATTAAAAGCAAAAATTTAACCTGATATTTTCGTTTTCTGCAATTTTTTAAATAAAACTTTAAGAGGATATTTACAAATTACAATTTTTTGATCTAAAAATCTGTTTTTTATTAATACCTAAATGCATATTATTTCAGCCTAATCAGTCAAGACTTTTCTCTTCTTCTGCACCAACCATGCCTCTTGCTTTACAAAAAACATTAACAAAATTTGGTCACACTTCATATCAGGTTTCCCTATTAAAATTTATGGTAAATTACTGATGCCATTCATTTTTGAATGAGAATAGATCTATTGAATAATTTTATTAACAAAAAATGGGAAATATTTAAAATGGCGAAAAAAAAACATTGAAATTGCCGAAAAGAATATTGAAAATACCGAAAAAATTAAAATGGTTTATAACGCTTTAATAGTTTGTTCTAGACCCATAAACCTTATACCCAATCGAAAGATCATCAAGACGCGTCGATTGGTATATATTTTGTCAAGCTTTGGCCAAATTTGAAGAGTATTGAACCGTTCAAACCCTTGATGGTTATTTTATAAATGGCTAAACCCATGACAAAATATATACCAATCGACGCATCTTGATGTTCTTTCGATTGGGTATAAAGTTTTTGGGTCTAGGACAAACCACTAAACCGTTATAAACCATATTAATTTTTTCGGCAATTTCAATATTCTTTTCGGCAAATTAAATACTATCCTAAAAAATATTCAATTAAATAACCTATTTTTATTTAAGCCTAATTATTTTGTACATTTTTTAGTCTGATGCAGAATTTCGAGAAAGGATGCAACGTGGATTTATCAAAGAAAGCGAATTTATCAGAGAACATTTTGCCGACAAAAATTACAGCCTAAATTACAGCCATTTTATTATCCCAGAGAGTGGTTGGACAATGGTTAGACCGCACGAATATGAACGTAAATTAGATCAAAATTGGAAATATGAAAAAAAGCTGCGTTTACCAGCGGTCCCAAGCGAAATGGTTAGAATTTAGGTGCAAATATTTTTTGTAAAAATTGTAAATTCAATGCAGCTTTTCTACATCGATAAAAATAATGTTTGTGCATGGAAAATGCCGGCTGATCTCATAAATGATAATGGCGTCAAAGTGTTGGCTGAAGATCAAAGACTTCGTAATTTAATTTTCATTTATATTATTAATAAATGCTTTTAAAAAATTGAAGTTGCCCATCAAAAGGAATTGATTCATTTGATTTATATTCTTGCAAAAAACTATGATCCATTGGATTTGGATGTTCGGAAAATTTTGCGTGATCCAAGTTTTTATGGTTTCAATGAAGAGCAAAAAATGCTAGAAATCTTCGATCAACGGAAAAAGTCGAGAATAATGGAGGTAAAAATATGAAATATAGTACAAACAATATTCATTACTTGTATGATTTAGACCTTTTTTTCCTCAAATAGGAAAATGTGGATAAAAGTGAAGGGTCCACCCTTATTGGTGTTTTGGTGTTCGGTTTTATATTAGGGGTTATTATATGAGATGATTTTATTTACCCCATCCTATCGGAGCAGCTCAACTGCTCCTGCTGGTGGATGGAAAATTGGGCGCTGGACAATTGGGCGCCAGCCGATTTGGACAATTGGGCGCCGATTTGGACAATTGGGCGCTAGCCTAAACTAGGTCAATTGGGCGCGGACAATTGGGCGCTGCATTTTCCGGGCAATTGGGCGCCAAATAAAAAATATTTCTTTTGATTTTTTTTGGAAAATATCAGAAAATTTTGTGCTTATAGGAATTAAAATATTTTAATTTTCTCATAATTCCAATTTTTTTGTCTTTTTGCTCTTTATTTTCTAAAATGAAAATCAAGTTGATTGCTTACAATTTTTTGGTAATATTCTTTTATAAAGAGGCAAAAATACAATTTAGTTCACTTTTTGAACTTTTTAAAATTATTTATTTCCAACTTACAAGGGAACGCTTTCAGTTGACCATGGCTAAACCGGGTGAGTCCTAATTATTATTAAAGAGCATCATTTATTTGCATATAAAAACATTATTTTAGCTGCTAAATGGGCCTGCCCTTCGAGAAATGGCCAGAGAAAAATTTGCCACATCATTCTCTCACTACATAATGGAATGGAATGAAAGGCAGTCAGCAGCACTGGTGGCATAGGGGTAAGTCTCCCCTTCTCCCCTTTTTCCACTCGGGTTCGAATCCACTTACCTCCAGATATTTTTAATGAACAAAATAAATGAAAATAAACATAAAAAATATTTTTATTTTAATATTTCCAAATCAAAAAAATTTTTTTAAACATCGTGAATATGATAGGCAATAAAAAAATGGTGGAAACATAGATAATGTTCACAATGGGCACATTTAATTAAAACGGGAGACATACAATCAAAGCAATGCATAGGAAAATTAGAAGGCTCCAAACAAAAACGAACGGGATGAGAAAATTCACCAAATTCTTGATCAATAAAGCCAGCTTTGGCCCAGCTATATTTAAGAAAGTCAGTAAAACGAGGGGCTTGAAATTGATTGAATATAAGACTTTGAATTTTAATGGAATTATCGCGAGAATGAATGTCGATTCCGATGTTATCAAGGAGAACAAAGTCATTAATACGTCGGAAAAACGTTTTCCAAGGCCTAAATAAAAAAAGGTCGCAAGGCTGGCAAAAGCCAGTTGCCCCTGCGGGAATAGTTTCAATTTGTAATTGAATATCTTTGGTTAATGAGTTTCTGATTGCTGCATGGTCCTTCCACCCAGGCCAGCTATCGATTATGAGTAAAACTTTTTGTCCTGGCTCCACAGCTTCTCCAAAGACGCTAGACACCCATTCTAACACTAATTGTTTGGTCATGATGTGGGATGTATTGGGCACACTGTACACATTTGGAGATTGTAAACAACGACCATTTTTTTATTGCCTATCATATTCACGATGTTTAAAAAAATTTTTTTGATTTGGAAATATTAAAATAAAAATATTTTTTATGTTTATTTTCATTTATTTTGTTCATTAAAAATATCTGGAGGTAAGTGGATTCGAACCCGAGTGGAAAAAGGGGAGAAGGGGAGACTTACCCCTATGCCACCAGTGCTGGTGACTGCCTTTCATTCCATTCCATTATGTAGTGAGAGAATGATGTGGCAAATTTTTCTCTGGCCATTTCTCGAAGGGCAGGCCCATTTAGCAGCTAAAATAATGTTTTTATATGCAAATAAATGATGCTCTTTAATAATAATTAGGACTCACCCGGTTTAGCCATGGTCAACTGAAAGCGTTCCCTTGTTAGTTGTGAATTTAATAATAAGAATGCTGGTGAGCAATCTAATAATTTTGATATTTATTACAATAAATATTTTCCTATGTTTTTTATTATTTTTAATTTGGCGACCAATTGTCCGGAAAATGCGGCGCCCAATTATCCGCGCCCAATTGACCTAGTTTAGGCTAGCGCCCAATTGTCCGCGCCAAATTGTATGGGACACGCCCAACTTGATGTCGGCCGACTGATTTCCATTATTTTTTTTCACGATTAGGGCTTTTTGGCTAGAGTTTATGCTTATAGATTTAGAGCCAAGGCTAGGAGAATCGAAAAACAAGGTGATAGTCAAACTGTCAAAAAAAAAGTAACATTTTTGAATAATTTTATACATGTATCCTTTCAATGTATTTTATATTTTTCAAATTATTATATAATATATTCAAAAAATGACCAAAAAAAAATTAATTATATAGAAATTCCTTCATGCCAAGTTGGAAGGTGTCAGATTGGGCCGTGCCAAGTCGGCTCAACGCCAAATCGGCTGGGTCAAGTCTGCCGGCGCCAAGTTGGGCGTACCAATCCTATCCGTAACCTATATAATTATTCTAAATGATCCAAGCCCTAAAATCCTGATGACTCATAGGCAGCAGGACAGGACCCTTCACTTTTTCCGTTTTGTGGAAAAAAGAGGACCTAAACCATACAAGTACCAATTTTTCGCTTAAATATTTGACTTACCTCACTAATTTTTATTTAAACTCTGACTGAAAAATAAAGCCTTAAAATTACCAATTAAATATTTTTTCTTATTATTTAAACACTTTTTGCAGAATAAGAATTATTGTTCAAATTATTTGTTGTTGGATCCAAGAGAATTCAAAACCACCAAAGTGCATGAAGATGTGCCGTTTCACGAATTTATACAGTCAATCTTTTACATTGGCAAAACCAGCACAGAGAAGGATAGGCCATTTAGCCATTTGAATAAAACGTTCAATAGGAATGAAAAAGAAATCCTAAAAAAATATGTAAGTTTTTTTGCCCATATAAATTTATAATATTTTTTACTAATGCCACCATTTAGGGCTAAAGAATTAGGGCTTGGATAGAATAAGAATTATAAATGTCAAAAATAAATATATTTCGATAGCTCTACGAAATGAAGCCCCGCAGTTAACATTGACTAATGTTTCACAATAAATGGTAGGAAAATTATGTTGATTATTGTATTCAATAGTTAGATTATAAAATATTAGAAAATCCAAAATTGTAGTTATTCTCAAAGGTTCAAATCGATTAAATTGATTTGAAATTGAAATCTTATAGGAACAAAAGAACAAATCGATTGAGCAATTACATTTTGTGAATACATGATTTGTCTTTTCAGGGTGTCTCTTTCAAGCGGAATCGTATACGACAAATTTGGGAAGCCGGCCATGGCGTGATCGTCCACCTCATTTACACGAATATTGACGAGCAGGAAGCCCTCTTTAGGGAAGTAACCATGATTCGTGCTCGCATGGGCAAAAATAATTTTCTGCGCGAATTTATTAAACAACCCAATAAAAACGCCCAAATTCAATTTAATAAGGAAATTAATGAATATTGGCAGAACACAATTTTAGGTATGCTGTATATGTGTAAAAAAATATATAAATATGAATCAGTTTTAGTTCTTCATAAAAATTAATGATGATTAAATATATTAATAATATGTTAAAATTTAGGCCCAATCGATCTCACAAATAAAAAGGACGAATTGGATCAGAAAAAGAGAGCCATGTATTTAGATTGGGGCAATTCAGGTACTGCAATATATAAAAATCCAATAATTAATTAATATTGTGTTAAATTTAGGCCCAATCGATCTCACAAACGAAAAGGACGAATTGGGAAAGGAAAAGGCCATGTGTTTAGATGGGTACAATTCGACTATTGACACATTGGGTAGTCGTCTCCTTTTACGTGCATTTGGAATTTTTCGACTTGAACGCCACGAAGAGATTTTTGAAACCGCTTTTAAGTTTAAAAAGGTTAAATCTTTCAATTAAAACAATTAATTTTATTTATTTACTTAATAAGCCGGCCAAAAGACGCCATTCTTCATCCGAATCCCAATCAATGGATTTCTCATCACAATTTTCTGATCAATCCATTTCTTCACCATCCCAAAATTCTGCTCAATCGATTCATTCTTCTCCATCGCAACGTTCCGCTCCCACATCATCATCACGTCCCAGCAAAAGTCCAATGTCTGCTGGACAAACAACTCTTGATAGTATAATCAGAAAAGAGAAAAAATGAATCGTGAAGCATTGAATATTTAAAAGGGATATTTTCTTGCTGAATTTTTGAATAATAGACAATTTTTATTGAAAATTTCTCATCGATTTTATTTAAATGAAATTTTTGCCTTTTTTGAATTCGGCCATTTTTTATCATTAAATAAATAAATAAAAGTAAATGTATATTTTTTGATTAAATTTATAAGCTTAAGGAAAAGCAATTTTATATTTTGCCAATCAGTTAAATGAATATAATATAATAGGCTGTAAGATATATATCTTAAATGACAAATTTTACAAAAAAAAATGTGGATTGGCGAATTATTTCATGTTTTCTATAATCTGTAACAAAAATATTGATTTTTAAAAAATTCGATGAAAAGAATTGGGGCTACGCATTTTATCTATTTTAGTTAGAATCGTCCAATAAATAATATGCATTATATTGATTTTAATTTTTTAAATCAATTCTTTATTTTTTAAACATTCAAACAAAATTCATTTTGCAAATATCTTTAAAATATTTTAATTTTAATGTAAATATTAAATCTTTAAATAATTCCAAAATCCGTAGCCCTAGAGTAGGTCGAATTGGCCCACGTATTCCTTGCACGTTGCACCCACTTCTCTTACGCCCACTTCCCTTACTTCCACTAGTTTTTATAAAATAAAAACTTAAAATTCTTTTTAAAAATACATTCTATTTAATAATATTATAATAAATAATTATCTGTAGCTCTTCCATTTTTCAAATTTAATAAAATTTCTGCGTAATTATATTATTAAATAGAAGAGAAACAAAATGACTTCTGTAAAAAGTAATGGGCACTGGGCATGGACATCAATTTGGTTGGAATTTGGAATTAAAAGATTTTTTCGAAATTTACATAATAAAAATATAAAGAAAAATAAAATTTAAAAATTTTTTTATTATTGATAAATTGGCCAAAAATATTAATTTTTCCATTGTTTTTTTAATCCTCATCAGATTCACCATTGTTTGCCATTGCCACGTTGGCAAACTTCTGATATAATTTGCATATTATATAAAAATTCACGAATATTCATCTTTTTGATCAAAGTTCCGTTTTTGTTCCAATTCTATATGTTTATTTTGCCTAATCCCTCAAATTTTTTCTCTTTATTTCATAATTTCCAATCTAATGTTCGCCTTTGTCGAATCATATGAAAATTTTTCCTATATTTGCATAATTTGGTCAATAAAAATTTATGTTCAAATCCATTTTCGTTATTGCTTTGTTTTAATCAATTTTTATTTACGGGTGGTCGATTGTGAAACGAAAAAAAATAATATTTTGGGAATATTTAGATTGGAATTGAAATATCAAGAGTTAATTTGGAATTTGGATTTAGGTTTTAGAATAATAATATGTCATAATGCAAATATTGGACCACCCAAAACTAAAAATTTCCAAAAATGGTAAAAAACAAATAAATATGCAAATGCGGGGTTCATTTAAAAATGGCTGAAGAACAATACGCTCAGACAAGAATTCTTATTTCTAATAAAAGCTATAACTCCTTTCAAATAATCAAAATAATGCCTAATAAGCTGATTGTTTTTAATAATGATGCTATTTGCTATTCAATTGCAATTGAAAGGCATGCATGTAGCTGCACATGGTAAGAAACACTCAAAAATTGGTAATTAAAAATTAGATTAAAATGATCTTTAAATAAACAAAATCATTAAATTTTTTGTGTGATTTTTGAAATTTTTTAAGTATATTAAGATTAAAAAATTTATAAAATTTATAAAAAAAAATTGTGAATACCAAAATAATTATATTTAACTATTGGTTACGAATTGTGGAATCAGAAAACAAATATGTTTTGGAATTTACTTCTATTTTGGATATCATAATCCATCTAAATTTATTATAACCTAAAACCTATTTGGAGGGCGAATATTACTAAATATTTTTTTATAATTAGAGTGCTTCAAAGATTCTGATTGCGCAAACTATGCTCCATGCACCGCTTGCGACGGTGGTTCAGTAGGACCGGTAAATCCTACATTCCTTTGTTGTGAACCTAATACTGGTTGGCCCCATTTATGGGGTAGTTGTGGGACGATTGGTGCAAATTATTGTCGACACAAATAAATACTGGCGATGCCGATGATGAATATACCAATATAATTTTGTGATTTTTAATGCAACAAACAGCAGAATGGTAGACTCGCAGATTTTTATAAAATAAAACATAAAAATACATTCTATTTATTCATTTAATAATAATAATGAATTAGCTGCTCACTTTTCAATTTCGGTAAAATTTCTGAGCAAAATGCTTATTCAATTATTCATATTGTTTGGGTTTTTTTGTATATGTGAATGTGAATTGTGAACTATGCATGTTATTCGATAACCGCCGGGTTCAATCCAAATTAGAGTCGACAAATGATAAAACGGAAAGAAATTTGGCGAATGTCGGAAATGATTCAATGCAAAATAGGTATTAGATTTGTCTGCCTGCTGCTCTCCATAATCCACAAATCCTTTCAAAAGGAATTTTGTCCTTTGTTGAATGAAATCGCACAACAAATTTTTCCCCTCAAATGGATTACCTTTTTCTTCAAAAATTCATTAAAAATCAAATGTACACTATACATCCAAAATATCTGAAAAAATTTAGAAAAGCTAAAAATACTCTTCTAATAAATTTACAAATATTTTTTTTCAGAATTTTTTGTCCTCATTTTTACCCAAAAAACAAATCCAGGAGACCACTTTTCCCGCCCGAACAAAAATTGAATGTCAAATGACACAACATATTATTTGTCATTTTGATTTCTAATTTGGATTGGATTTGTCGATAGATGAAATTTTCATAAATAAACGACAAATATTTTGTCGTTTGTCTTTGTCGAGTGCCAATTTGGATGGAAGATTCTCGGTATTTATTAATATTTGTTGTCAATATCTCCCTGATGTCTCATCAACAAAATCGTTTCCATTATATAATGGGCTATTGTTTGCTCCTTTTTGGGTGGTCTTCATTTTTATGTAAAAAAATTTATTTAAATACTATTAATTTTTGTTGTCATGGCAGCGATATCAACAAAATCGGCTCATTATTTTTAATTGCCAATCGTTGGATCATTTTGGGTATTCAATTCACATTTTTATGTAAAAAACACGATCCACTCATTATTTTTAATGAGCTCTCGCGTTGGCTCCTTTTGGGTATTAATTTTTGTGTACAAAATTTATTTAAATGTACATTTTCTTTTCATAAGCTCAAAAAGTTTAGTATTGTTAACACATCAAATAAATAAATTTCAGAATTATTTTAAATTGCATAAGAATTAAAATGTATAGCCAGCCGCTCATTTTATTACTGTTCCGTTTAATAATTGGTACAATTGGCATTTTTCCCAACGCCTCACTTATTTATGTGACTTGGAAAAACAGGTGTGCTTTTTTATATAAAAAAAATGCAGTTTCCTATAATTTTAGTGATTCTTTTCCGTTTTGCGAAGTCCTCACCAAAATTGATAAAAATATGACCTAAGGGTAATTTTGGGTGCTGAATACGAATCTGATACATATCACATATCATTGATGTGATTTACCCGCTGAAATATTATATTAAAAAAAGAAAAAGGTAACTACTTCGACAAAAATTGTCAAAAATTTTTGATCAATTTATTACTTAATCGATGTGCCTCGATGAGCTGATCCAGGGATGCCATAATACCACATAAATACGGCATTTGCCGTATTTTTGATAGCTCTGCCGTACTTTTGCCGTATATTTGTTCATGCCGTATTTTTGCCGTAGTTTCACAAATCATACCAAGTTAATAAAATTCGCTAAATTTTTCGCTGTGCGGCTATTTTTGGGTCAAATTTTTCGCTTTGCGGCTATTTTTGGGTCAAATTTTTCGCTGTGCGGCTATTTTTGGGTCAAATTTTTCGCTGCGCGGCTATTTTTGGGTCAAATTTTTCGCTGCGCGGCTATTTTTGGGTCAAATTTTTCGCTTTGCGGCTATTTTTGGGTCAAATTTTTCGCTTTGCGGCTATTTTTGGGTCAAATTTTTCGCTGTGCGGCTATTTTTGGGTCAAATTTTTCGCTGTGCGGCTATTTTTGGGTCAAATTTTTCGCTGTGCGGCTATTTTTGGGTCAAATTTTTCGCTGTGCGGCTATTTTTGGGTCAAATTTTTCGCTGTGCGGCTATTTTTGGGTCAAATTTTTCGCTGTGCGGCTATTTTTGGGTCAAATTTTTCGCTGCGCGGCTATTTTTGGGTCAAATTTTTCGCTTTGCGGCTATTTTTGGGTCAAATTTTTCGCTTTGCGGCTATTTTTGGGTCAAATTTTTCGCTGTGCGGCTATTTTTGGGTCAAATTTTTCGCTTTGCGGCTATTTTTGGGTCAAATTTTTCGCTGTGCGGCTATTTTTGGGTCAAATTTTTCGCTGTGCGGCTATTTTTGGGTCAAATTTTTCGCTGTGCGGCTATTTTTGGGTCAAATTTTTCGCTGCGCGGCTATTTTTGGGTCAAATTTTTCGCTGCGCGGCTATTTTTGGGTCAAATTTTTCGCTTTGCGGCTATTTTTGGGTCAAATTTTTCGCTTTGCGGCTATTTTTGGGTCAAATTTTTCGCTGTGCGGCTATTTTTGGGTCAAATTTTTCGCTGTGCGGCTATTTTTGGGTCAAATTTTTCGCTGTGCGGCTATTTTTGGGTCAAATTTTTCGCTGTGCGGCTATTTTTGGGTCAAATTTTTCGCTGTGCGGCTATTTTTGGGTCAAATTTTTCGCTGTGCGGCTATTTTTGGGTCAAATTTTTCGCTTTGCGGCTATTTTTGGGTCAAATTTTTCGCTGTGCGGCTATTTTTGGGTCAAATTTTTCGCTGCGCGGCTATTTTTGGGTCAAATTTTTCGCTGCGCGGCTATTTTTGGGTCAAATTTTTCGCTTTGCGGCTATTTTTGGGTCAAATTTTTCGCTGTGCGGCTATTTTTGGGTCAAATTTTTCGCTGTGCGGCTATTTTTGGGTCAAATTTTTCGCTGGCGGCCATTTCTGACTAAAATTTTGCCCAAACAAGCCATTTTTGAATTAAACATGTGATTTTTAAAGCTTAAGCCATCTTTATTTCACAGCCTAAATTGCTTATCACAAGTTAGATATATAAAAAAACTTATTTTAAAAACATTTATATTGCATTTTAACAAGTTTTCAAGCATGCCGTATTTTTGCCGTATTTTTAAAATTTTTTGCCGTATTTTTGCCGTATTTTTCTGAAATTTTTGAGGGAAATGCCACATATTTGTGTTTTGGAGATGGCATCCCTGAGCTGATCATTAATCTATACCATTTGTTCCGCATAAAATTCAAAGACAAAAAAGTTGGCCATATTTTTCATCAATTTTAGTGGAGGTTTCGCCTAAAGGAAAAGAATCATTTTAATTCTATTTTACGAAAATAGAAATTAATATTTTATTTCATTTTAATAATTATTCCATATAGAAATCTTCGAACTTCCTGCAATTTGCTTATAGTCTTTGATGCATTGACAGCTGCTCTGTATTTATTTGTAAAATGGACTGAATTAGTGCTGTTTGTTAACAAAAGTGATTTGATGATTCCCATCTCCAACTGCTTTTTCTATCAAATTTTTGCGCATTTCGCATATTTCTTCAATCGAATTGCCATTCTCTACATTCGCTTTGATCGGGCTCTGGCCGTATTTTATCCATTTTGGCAAGTATTATTGATTTGGGGGATCAACCATAAGATACCGTATTTATTCTACTAGAAGCCCATGGGCTTATAGATTTCAGAGGCTCTCGGGCTTCTACTATAAACTGAACTTCTAATAGAATAAATTCGCTATGCACTAAATTTGCTCTTTATTTTTATTTTTAAAAGGTATGGGAATAAAAAGGAAAGAATCTATTTGCTAAAATTATTGGCATTTTCTGTGGCTGTCTATTTATTTTGGCTTGCTTTAATTATAATGGAAATGGAATGCTTTTTCAATAGCGGCGAAACAGTGTAAGTCAATATTCGCAAAAAATAGGCAAGAACTCCCCTAATGTATGACATTTGCGAACTCGATGCATATTTGCGGACGAAAAGGTCCGGTGTTGAAGCTGCTGTGGCATTGTTTATGGCATATTATTAGACATAAAAATAGCTATAAAATGACATCAAAAAAATTGCCAAATGTTGTGTATTCCCCGAATTATAGCCAAAAAACAGCCAAAAATATAATTTGAATTAAACCAACGATTTTTTTGGTCCTAACCCGATGAATATTCAGCATTGATCAATGTATTTGATAACATTTTAAAGCAAATTTTATAATTATTAAAATGCTCTAAACAATGCCATAGCAGGTTGGCACTATCGGCATCAAACAGTTTCATCCGCAAGTGTCGGGTCCCGTGTTCGGAAAACTGGTCAGTGGGGAAAGCTGGTCAGTGAGGAAAAATGGTCAATGGGGAAAACTGGTCAGTACGGTATACTGGTCAGTGGAAAAGTGGTCAGTGGTTAATTTCTTTTTAGTTAGTCAAACCGTAACTATATTATACTTTAATCGATGCAATTCGGTGAGCTAAGCATGAATCAAATATTGGTTTCCTATAATGGCTCGAAAATATACAAGTTAGAGTATTTTTAGTCTTATTTTTTACTGACCATTTTTCCACTGACCAGTTTACCGTACTGACCACTTTTCCTCGCTGACCAGTTTTCCATACTGACCAGTGTTCCACTGACCATTTTTCCTCACTGACCAGCTTTCCCCACTGACCAGTTTTCCGGGAACCGTCGGGTCCGCAAAAGAAGGATAAAAAATTTCAGAAATGTTGGCTTATGTAGTGGATTCATGACATTAAATGGCAATTGGCGATTTGCATACAATACATTTTTGTTTGCCATTTTTGCTCTCACCATTTTGCTCTATGCTCTTATTTGGATAAAAATTAAATTCTTAAAAAGAAGTGAAATGAGTTAGTTTTTGAATTTTAAAAAATAAAAAAAAATTTTTAAGATTATGAAAGTAAAATTCTATTTTAAAAAAAATATTTTTATTATTTTTGGAAATTTTTTAAATTATTGTCTTATTGAGATAATATTTTTTGTCGACAATTTTTGATTCTTTTTTCGACAAATTGCATTCTTTTTATCGACAAAATCAGTTTTTTGAGTATAACTTTTTAATGCTTGATCCTAGACCTATAAACCTTATACCCTTTTTATAGAACTCATCAAGGCGCATCGATTGAGGTATAGTTTGTCAGCGTTTGTTCAAAATAAAAAAGTAACAAATCAAAAACCAAAATAGGGTTTAAACGATTTAATACTTTTAATTTTGTCCAACCCCCTACAAACTATACCTCAATCGATGCGTCTTGATGAGTTCTATAAAATGTGTATAAGGTTTATAGGTCTAGGATCAAGCATTAAAAAGTTATACAAAAAAAATGATTTTGTCTACAAAAGAATGCAATTTGTCGACAAAAGAATTAAAAATTGTCGACAAAAAAATGCACACCCTGTTTTATTGAATAATATTATGGAATTTTAAATATTAAAATTTTAAGTTTTAATAAAATATAAAAAATTCAATTAAAGGCTCTTTTATTTACACGGAACGAATGCAGGGGTGCCATCTCCAAAAGTCAAAACCCCGGCATTCGGGTCTAAAAACCCGGCAAAACTCCGGCAAAAATTTTCAAAACCCCGGTAAAAACCCGGCATCTTTTAAAACGTGTTAAAATGCAATTTAGTAAAAGCTTGTAAAAATTTTCTACTTCAGATTTATATTTTTAATTGACTTTTTGAGCATATTTTTAATTGACTTTTTGAGCATGTGCGTTATGAAATAAAGATATCATAAGCTTTAAAAATCGGTCTGCCGTCAAAAAGTTTAGCCAGAAAAAGCCGCGAAGGAAGGAAAAAAATTAGCTAAAAATGGCCCTGATAGGTAGAAAAAGTAGCTAAAAAAGCCCTGATAGGGAGAAAAAATAGCTAAAAATGGGCCCTGATTGGAAGAAAAATTAGCTAAAAATGGCCGCGCAGCGAAAAATTAGACCCAAAAATGGCCGCGCAGCGAAAAATTAGACCCAAAAATGGCCGCGCAGCGAAAAATTAGACCCAAAAATGGCCGCGCAGCGAAAAATTAGACCCAAAAATGGCCGCGCAGCGAAAAATTAGACCCAAAAATGGCCGCGCAGCGAAAAATTAGACCCAAAAATGGTCGCGCAGCGAAAAATTTAGCTAAAAATTTAAAAACATGGCAAAACCCGGCAAAATATGAAAAACCCGGCAAAAAACCCGGCACTTTCAAAACCCCGGCAAAACCCCGGCCGGGACATCAAAAACCCGGGAAATGCCGGGTTTCCCCGGTATTATGGCAGCCCTGAACGAATGCTGAAATCACTTTTGCTTATGGCCATTGTGTATTTATTGGGATATATTCTATCAATGATACTTTATATTGTCCGGACATTTGATACAGATTTTGCATTTTTTTATTTTCAATTTTGCTTCTATATTATAATTTTAATGTTCTCAGGCAATCCAATTTTGCTCTATTTTTCCAGGTGTAATTTTAATATAAAAATATTAATTTAATTATTTTTTGTTTTTTAGGATTATAAAGATGCATATCGACGAACATTTTTTTTGAAATAATTCCAAAAATGTGCTGAATAAATGACAATTAATATCCGCTATGTTCCATAGATGAAACAATAATGCAAAAAACAGTAGAATAATATTAATATATACATTGATAATTTTGATTGAAAAAATTGTTTGAATAAAATTTAATAAAATGATATATTCAAGATTTTCAATTGATATTTGCAAAAATGGGCCATAAATTTATTTTTAAGTTATTATTAAAATAGAAGCAAGAAAAAGTAGTGGTCACTGGGCATGGGCATTAATTTGGTTGGAAATTGGAATTAAAAGAAATTTTTTCGAAATTTTTTTAAAAATATCTTTTATTATTGAAAAATTGGCTAAAAATATTAATTTTTCCATTATTTTTTTAATCCTCGTCAGATTCACCATTGTTTGCCACGTTGGCAAACTTCTGACATAATTTGCATATTAAATAAAAATTCAAGAATAGTATTCGTCTTTTTGAACGGATGAATTTAATCGTCGCTGAAATTTACATAAGCTTTCTTTCTGCATAAATATTTAGTTTTTAATTTTATGGCAGACCACACTGAATTGACAATTTCACGGATAATTTTTGATTGTTGATGCCTTGATGGATGCGCCTTGTTTGTTTGATATCAAAATAATTTTCATTAATATTCAAATGATAAATGTGAATGTGGATTGGGACAAATCCGGGGCTTTAAAAGTCGGTGAGAACCTTCTCTGAAATCAATCAAAATAAAAATTAAAATCATTTTATTACTAAATAGCTCCCTAAATAAAAATTTAGCTTTATTTTTATGAAGGAATCTTATTTTATATTTTTTTGTCCAAAAATTCATAAATCTAATTAATATTCAGCATTCCAACAAAAATCCATTTTTCACACTCATCATTTTTAGAAAAGTGTCAAATAAAACTTTTCAATAAACCAAATCCAAAAATGTTTCTTCAATATTCTTTCCTTCTTTTCATTAGTTTTCATCTATTCGTGCAATTTCCAATGGTAATGAAAATCAATGTTTTTTTTTTAATTATTAAAATGAAGGCTTTTGCCTGTCATGGTAATCAAGATTTGATATTGAAGTATTGCTATGGAACGGACTTTCCGAATTGCAATATCTTTAACCAAAATTGTGCCATCTGCGGCGATGGTCGATGTAGCTGCTATTATTGCCAATTGAAGGAATAGTAAAAAATTTTGATGCTAAAATTATGTTCAAAACTTTCGAGAAGCATTAATTAATAGTAAAATAAGCAGATTTGTAAAAATAAAAAATGAATTATTAAAAAACCTTAAAAAATTTAGTGTTATAATTTTATTGCTTTTGAATATAATCAAAACTTGATTAAAAATTTTATATCAACTAAGCATCAAAATGAGAAAGATTTAATGATAAAATATAAATTAATAACAAATTTATTAAAAAATTAATAAAAAAAGATGAAAATTAAAGATTAATTTAACATAAAATTTTTAATTTAGCCAATGTATTCCTCAATGCGCAAGTTGTGAAAATTGCCACCCAGAATGAGAGGTTGTTTTATATTTATTATTTAATTATTTATTAAAATTGCAGTTATGTTCAGCTTCTTTTCATAAATGAATTAAAGGAAGGAAAAATCCAATATGAATTTTATTTTATCAATGATGTTTAATCTTTCGCATAAAATATTAATTTTTAATTAAATATTCATTATTTGAATACCATTGTTAAATATATTTTAAGTCACGTTCCTTAAAAATGAGTATAAAATTTAAACATAACGTGCACTCATTCGACTCCACTCAGCGAAAGGAATCGATTGATACTACATTTGTCGCGATTGGATCACTAGAAAAAAATGTATCTATTCTCCAGTATTGCCCATTGACCAATGCTTTTGATGTCATTTTGTAGTTAATTTTATGCCTAATAAAATGCTATAAACAAAATGGCTCAATAGCTTTACCACCAACTGCGCCAGACCATTTGGTCCGCATGTGTCGGGTCCGCAAATCTCGGCAAACCATTATCCGCCCATAGCCGTAGCGTGCTCACGCCTGGCTATATTCATACCTAATATATTTTCAACATCGCAACCTAATTTATTTCAACAATATTTTATCAACTCAACAAAAAAAGGAATTAATCAATATGTCAACAATTTTGAATTTCCTTAATTTTTAGTTATTAATTCATATTTTTATTGTGGAATTTGTTAAATTAATTTTTGTTTTATTTTTTTTACTTTCTTTTTCGTCATCCTCATTCAAAAACGACAATTCTTCCCTCCTCTTTTAACGCATTCCAACCATTTTGCCAATCTCTTAGCATATTCAGCGTAGGGCGGCAAAGTTGTTGGGGTTTGTTGCGCCTCAACTACGTCTCCAAATTGCGATGAAATGAACAACATTGACATAGCCATGAAGAAGAAAATGATTGGGAAATTGAAACACATTTTAGGAGGTTGATTTTGATGTGGTATTTGGAAGGATTTTTAAATTTATTGAATGTTTTTTGATGATTTTAGGGGGCCATTTTATACGAAATAAATGTTGTTTATAAATTTGAATATTTTTTTAAACTTTCTCAAAAGAAAAGATGAACAAATTTTAAATAATATTTTTTAATGGATAAATGGCCGAAGAATTCAGGAAGTAAATTTTCACAAAAAAGGTGAACAAATTTTAAATATTAAATTAGTCTATGTATTTGGCTCAAATTAAATAGAATAAATTTCTGGTCAATAGAAAAAATATCTACACACAAATAAAAATTTTTCCATCACCCTTCAAATTATAAGGAAGTTTATTTTTCTATAAAATGTAAAATAATATTTTTTTCCAATGTTGGTATGGTACATTTATATTTGTGCAGTTGGATTGAAAGAAGAATCATTTATTAATTTTTTGAATTGATAAATAATAATATAATATTATCTTGGTAAAATGATTTTCCGCCAAATTTTATTTAAAAAAAATATAATAAATTATTCGATAAAATTTAATTTAATTTTTTAATTTGAAGTAATCATATTTAACCGCCATTTTAAAAATAAGTATAATTAAAATTTAACTAAAATTAGTTGTTAAATAATATCAATAAATATAAAATAAAATTTTAAATAATACAATTCAAAGCAATGCTTTATTCAATTGTGTATTGCCTGTTCCATCGAAGAAATAATTATTAATAAAGAATTTTTGGATGAAAGAGATGAAGCATTCCTGCTGCTTTTCCCCCGAATGTTCAAGTAAGATTGAGAATGGATAATACATGTTGAAAATGAATCTTCGGATCACATATTGTAATGCTCCATTATTGCACTCCTTTAAATGCAATAAATATTGAGGAATGCCATGCCGAATTATTGAGAACATAATTGAATCATTGGCATCTAAAAAAATTATTTTTTAAATTTAAAATGGCACAGTTTGAATTTTTAAATTTTTTGTTTAATTTAAAATCAAATATCGTAAAACAATATTAATACTCCATGGGAAATTTTTTCCACCTCTCAAAAATTAGAAAAAATTTGGATCTATCTCCTTAATTTTGGGACTTTTTTGAACAAAATATAGCGGATTTTATAGAGCTTTAGGGAACTAAAAAATACAATAAAAAATTTTTTTTTAAATTCACTCGGTTTGGAGTTATAGATTTTTAAAATCGATGGTGGGGAATTATTTGAGACTGGGGTATTATTAAATGAGAATTTAAGGCAATTTTTCTCTTATTCTTGCAATGCAAAATACGATTTTTGGCCTATATTTCATTGGATAGGCCGTTTTCGGTCGTTGCTTAAAAAGGAAAAACCTAATTGGGGATAGCGATAAGCTATTAAATGGCTGAAAAAATGTTCTAAAAATAACTTTTTTAAATTTTAAAAAATTAAAAAAAATTATATCTTTTTGTTAAAATGGATTAATTAAATTAAAAATATTAATTTTTTAAAATGGAGTAAAAAACCATTGTAAACCTTTGCTTTCATATTGAATGATTTCAATTTTTCTAAGTTCATCGAATTTGTCCAACAAATCATGGATGCCCAACTCCCAGTCTTTTGCGTAAATCTCTGTGTATGGCTTAATTTGGATGCGTTGCGCAAAATCAATGTAATCAATGTCGAAAAGATCCGAAGAATATTCAGTCTGACTTTGTTGCTGAAATTTTCGGAATTTGAAATTTATTTTCAAATTTTTTTATGATAATGAATGGATATTTATTTGACAAAAATTATGAACATAAAATAGCCCAATAGCCCACCCAACATTTATGTTCTAATTTAATATGAAATTTTTTTATAGCCAGAGGCCCTTTTGCAGATTAACCCCAGTGCTAAAATTATGAACCTTTTTTTAATAAAAAGAATGGTAAAATAAATTGATTCACCCCTTAAATTTATAAATAATAACTAATTTTAAAAAATTGATCTAATTAAATTTAAAAAGATATTTTAAATTAATTATTTTTATAATTTAAATCACATATATAGTATAATTCATAAGGATTTTAGCTTTATAAGATAATCTATAAATGTATTTTAAATTAAATTAAAATGATACTTTTGCATAAAATACTCTGATTAATGCATTCTTGCCCAGCGAATCGCGAAGCCTTTCCTCATATAATTTATTGCGTGATTGACCAATCAAATAGACCTTATAAAAAATCATTCAAAAAATTTTATAAATAAAATTATATACAGGACGCGTAAATGTAGTCCTCGTTTTGCAAATCACAAATTTTGATGGCAAAGCTTTGATAATTAATTTTTTATTGCATACAGCCTTTAATTTTAATTAATAATTATTGATTGAAAGACAATTCGTCAATAATTTTTATCATATAAATCCATTTTTGATACTAATTAATAAAGAAAAAAAAAAAAGAATTGCTTAAAATATAAGTAAAGTCAAAGGAAATTTGTTTATTAAAATTGAGAATGGTTCAGAAATTTTAAGACATGGGAATTATAACATTTTTCTATGACTGTCGTTCGGCAACGATAAATATTTTAAGATAGCATTATTCTTTAAAAATTGATAATTATTGAAATGGCACCTTAATTTAACAAAATTTTTATGACAAAATAGTTCGAAAAATTTGCTTGCCTTTTTCATAATTTTAAAATAAATTTCATCAAGTTTTCAGATTTTTAGAAATATATTCATATAATTTTAATAAGGATAAGGACTCTTGATTATAAGTTGCACTTTTAATTTTAAATCATTAAAACTATAAACCGATCAATTTCCTTCGATTTAATTTTTAAATTTTTGCAAAAAATCAATGCTGTTGACAAATTGTAAAAATAAATTTTAATAAGTAAACCTGAATAAAATTAAAATTCTTTTCTTCCTTTGAAGACAACAATTTTGTCGGTGCCACTTTAATCATATTCGAATTTAACTTATTATCCCACAGAAATTCCACTAAAAAATGAGGAAAAAATTGGTAAAATTATTAAAAAATATTTTTTATTTTACAAAATATTCTTTGTTGTTTTGTAATATAATCCGCCTTTTTCGGCATCGTAAGGCTGTTGTTTATATGTTCAATTGGTTTAACAATTAAATAATAATAGAAGAATAGACCGAGCATTAGACGGAAAAAGCGCTTGAAACAGTGTAAAACAATTTGATTATGTAGCATTTTGCTTGAAGTTTTGGAAAAATTTTACAAAAATTTAATAATTGAAATTGATGAATTTTTTTGCCTTATTTTATTTTGAATTTTTTTTTTTTGATTATTTTTAGCCGTCAAATAAACTGCTTTAATCTAATCGAAAATTTTGGCAATATTTGACGACATAAATTCTCCTAATAAAGAACATATGATGCCATTTTTAACGATACAAATAAATTTTTTAAATTATTTTTTATTTTTGAAAAATTGGAAATCGATGAATAATTTTAGAAATGTTTAATTGGTTGGAGACGTTTCGGCGCTGGCAGGGCAATCGAATTTTGCTTATCAAGATGAATGGCGCGCCATAATGATGATGATGAGAGGCGGAATTCGCACTTTCTCTCTATAATTTAATTTGAATCCCTCAAATTAAAATAAATAAAATATATTTTGAGGAAAATTCCTAAATAGGCAAAGGGCGGTCTGGAGCAAATATGGGCAATTCTTAAGAATGCTGCAAATGTGACGATTTCTTTTTCTGATTTTTAGTTCTGAATTTTAATTCCGATTTATTCTTTTTAATACTGATTATTCGGATTCTAATTTTATTTTGCTTTTTATAGTTCTTATTTAGTTCTGATTTTTAATTTTGATTTTATTCTGATTTTTAGTTCTGATTTTAATTCTGATTTTTAATTTTGATTTTACTTAAATTTTTCTTATTTTCATTATTTTAAAATTAAATCAAAAATTTAAATCATTTGCACTTTTTTTATGAATTGCCCACATTTGCACTGTTTAGGAATTGTCCTAGCATCAATAAATATTTTTAAGGGAAATTATCAAATTAATAAGTTATCTAATAAAAAAAATCGTTCGATTGTTTCAATTTATTTAAATTTAAATTTTGAATAAAATAATAATTCAATTAAAATTAAATAAAATCATCTTAAAATGTTTTTCTCCGATAATCAAAATCGATTAATTGGCCAACAATTTCAATTTTCATGTTCAGGTTCATCACAATCTTCCTCCAATATAGTGCCCATTGCAAGACTGTTAAAAAAAGAAATAAGAATTACTATATTATTTTTTCCTAAATTTTAAGCATATTTTATTTTCATATAATAGATTTGCCTATATTCATTTTAAAAATAGTTTAATAAATATTGGAATTAGCTAAGAAATCTGGGCTTCAAGAATTAAGATAAAATTGAGAATATATACATTTGACCGGGCATAATATATATATATATTCCTGACTTTATTTTTAATTGTCTTAAAAACTTATAATAATTTTATAGCAAAAACCATATCTAATTAAGCTAATAAATAAACTAGAAAAAAATAGTCAGGTAAAAAAATTAGAAGAATAAAATTTTGGAAAAAACGCTTAAGCCGAATTGAATGCTCGAGAATCTAAATTCTAGAAACCGATATTTCCATAATTAATTGAGATTAATCAACTTGGTTAATTCCAGGATATCAAAAAAATAATTTAAGAAATTGGCTAATAGGAAAGAAATACAGTTGATGTAATATTTTGATAATAATAATATATAATAAAATAAAAAATTAAATAAATTAGAAATATATTACAAAAAATAGAAAAAATTTTAATTGGGTAAAAAACAGTAGAATAAAATTTTTGTGGAAAAAATTGCAAGCTGGATCGAATGCGTCAAAATCAAAACTCTATAAGACGATATTATCATAAAAAAATAATTTGAAAAACTGGCTGAATAGGAAAGAAATAAATTTTGATATTATGATAGTAATTAATATAATAATATTTAATATATAAATTTATATAAATAATTAATTAAACTCAAATACATCTGCAGTCGATTGTATTGAATTGAGAGAGTAGTTCATCATTAAATAGTAATATTCATTTTTAAAGATTTTTTAAATTTAATCGGATCACTGGAATCATAAAGTAAAAAAAATGAGGAAATGAGAAAATATCGTAGATCAAATTTGGAAAATACATATTAAATGTAAATATAAATAAATGGTACAAATTTTTTGGGCATTTAATAATCCATTTTGTACTTCTCTGCTGCTGTTGTTATTAATGGTAATCACCAAGTTCGAATATATTATTTATAATGTATTATAGCCAGAATTGGAAATGCTTAACAGAATATAGTCAAATTATTGCTCATCATTTACAATAAACTGGGAAGAGGAAATTTAAGTAATTTTGCTTAAATATAAATAAATCTCAATAAAAATAAATACAAAAAAATTTGAAAGAATTATGGGAAATTTTTAATGAAGGATTAAATAAAAATAAATTAATGAAATGGCCTAATCTTTTTCCATTAATAAATCAATCCAAATTAACATTTTTTCATTGTCGTCAATTAAGCTCAGAAAGCAGGCATTGATTTTCGTTAAATGGGATCTTTGAGAAATGCTCCAAATGACTATCCATATTTCATGAGATGAAAAGCAAATTGGGAAAATAGTACAATATAGCATTACGAATTCGGATAATAATATAAATATATTCATATGGCAGGCCAAATTATACTGCATAAAATTGGACTATATTCACGGAAGAAATTTTGCCGAATTTTTGCACAAGTCAATATCCTATATTTTTTATTCTACAATATTTTTATTTAAATTATTTTTTAAAATTATTTTAAAAGATTTTCGGAACTATCTTATTTTTAAATTCTATTCTCATGAATAATATTTTGTAAGACTGCGCAAAAAATTCGGACGCAAATTCATTAAAATATTTGAATTATGCGGCAGAGGAAAATGGATTAAAATGGAAATTTGGGAATTCTGCACAATTTCAAACATTTTTAAGGGAAGGATTCAATTTAGCTTCGGAGCAAACGAAGTTATTAAATTGGCAATTACAGTGAGCAAAAATTTAAAAAAAATACAAACACATTATATAAATATAGAAAATATTTTCGGATCATTTTTATTGTAAAATGAAAAATGCAAATAGTTTATAAAAAAACAATATTTTCAAATTTGTTTACGATTGAATGAATATATAATGTAAATGTGAATAACGTAACAACATAAAAATAAAAATGATGAATGAATTATTCAATAAAGATTGACAAAAATTGCAATTCATTTCTTCTTTTTTGGAACAAACTTTGGTGGCGTTGCCATTTCAGGAGCTGGCTCAGTCTGACATTCTTCTTTAATTGTAACATTCCCATCCAAATCAACATGAATTCCCAGCAGAAGATAATAATCCGTGCTCGAATTGGGACTGAATGAATTGAAAAATAAATTTATTATTTTTAATTATTCAATTAATTTTATATAAGTATCTTTGAGAGGAAGAAATTCGATTTTTTTATTTATTTAATAGTTCAAGTTAAATTTTATTTTAATTTATATATGCATTCCACAGAAAGTAATATTGATTACTTATTCTGATTTCTAAGTTCATTTCAGAAAGTATTTCTTTGTTCAATCCGGAAATTAATAAATATTACACGATTTATTTTCAAATATTTTAATATTAAAAATATATTATTTAATTTGACAAAATTGAAAATGACGTTACGATTTTAAAGGTTTTTATCCTAGAATCCCAAACCATATTCCCAAAATGATTGATATCGTACTAGAGAGTAGAGACGCATCTTTTGATAATGATTATGATTAGGTATAGATCAAACTAATGCAGAAGTATTTTTGGAACCATTACTGAGAAAGACGGTCCAAACGGTTTAATACCCTTAAATTTTGAACAAAGCATAACAAATTAAATAGATGCATGTTGACGCGATCTATCGATTGGGTACATGAATCTAGGAAAAACCATTGAACCGATATAAGATTTTTTGATCTTTATTAATATTTTTCGCCATATTCAATGTTTTTTTTTCGTCAAATTAAAAACTACCTCATTTTATTTTAATATTTTAAAAAATTTAGGAAATAAAATAATAAATTTTTTTTACCTATTGAACAGTTTGAATCGATAATATTTTGCTTCCAACAATGCATGATCCGCGTCCCCATTATTGTGGAATTTCAGCTCAACAATGACCATTGATTTGCGAAAATTGAAAGCCAAATCCGGGCGCATTTTCTTTTCTTCCTTATTCGTGAATGATTTATCATGAATCAAACATTTGTCAGTATTTGAGAAAATCCGCGTGCTCATATAAGTCATCATAGCATGGGCATATGACTCATTTGGGATTTTGTTCTGGTATAAATGGCCAATGACACCAGGATTTTTCAAAAATCGTTGGAATGCCTCCCTGAATTTATTTATTTGGATTAAATAAAGTAAAAATAGAATAATCGTAAAATGACTAAAAACTACGTTTCTTACACTTTCAATAATATTTTAAAAATATTAAATAATTTGAAAAAAATTTTAAATGATACTTTCCCATGCAGAAAAGTCTCCTCTTTTTAGTATAAAAATTAGAAAATTGATTCGGATAAAAACATTTATTGTAAATAGACACCTCCTAAATCGCAATTTTTTTTAAGCCAACGAGTTGCCTAATTTATATAAAAATGGTTTAAAAAATTCTTAATTTTTTCCCAATTTAAAATATCATAATATTTTTTAGAGCTATAAATATTTAATTTTATACAAAAAAATTACTTCAAATTGTCCGTGATCATTCTCTTTTCTTCTTCCTGCATTATAACCAATTTCACAAATTGATGGGTGACAGCATTCGCCAAATTCGCATCAAAAGCATATTTGTGTTCATAATAAACCATCAATTGGCGTCGGAGAAACATCCTAAATAATTAATTTCCCTTTATCATATTTTTGTTACATAAAAGTTGGAAATTTGCAAAAAAAAAATGAGGGAATAATGATCTCTCGTAAAGAGTCGTCTCACTAAACATTTACTAAATTTCCAGGTTTTGTCTTTGTCGTAATATTTTAAGACATTATATAATTTAATTTTAAAAAAAAAGTTTAAAAAAATGAATTTTTAAAAATTTTAATTAAATATCTTTGTCATATTCTTATTATTCTTTAAGCAATAAAAATAAAATTTCGTAAAAAAACATTTTATAATTCACTAAAAATATGGTAAACCAAGTGGATTTAAAGGTATCATAAATAATTGCCTATTTAAAAAAAATATTTTTGATTTTGCTCCTTGCTTTACCCACCTTGATTCAATATTCGGGACAATAGCAACCGAATCTTTGAAGTTGATGTAACCCATATGAAAAAGGAAGGAGAATAACAAATCGATGGCTTCCGGTTTTGGATCAACATGTTCACCGCACAGTGACTCCAATTCTTCATAAGATTCCAAGGTGAATTCTTGTTCGAGTGTAAAACCTTGTAAATCTTCTGGCTTTTTTGGATCAATCAATTTTTCCAACTGAAAATAGTATATGGAAAAAGAATGATTTTGCGATTTAATTATTCCAATAGTTATTAATATTTTTGAAGATAATTTTTAGAGGACAATAATACAGTGGCAAGATGTATTTTTTTAATATGTTTATTTTATAATTTATATGCTCTATTTTTACCCTGGTTGAGCCCCATAATTCTTTGGCGGCACATTATTTTTTTCCCATATCAGGCCTTTTTTTTTATTAAATTTTTGATTCCAGAAAATCTTTCTTTTATGATATAAAAATATTTGCTAACAATTTTTAATCATTTTTGTTTTTCGTTTAACGGGAAGTCTTTATTTATTTTGATCCAAAATGTTTATTTTCATGGCCATGAACTTAAATTTAATCTAATAACCATGCAATAATATTTATCGTTGAGAATATTTTTCGAAATAATTAAAATGTCTACCTTTGGAGCAATCTCCTCCCTCTTCAATGCTCCTTGCACATATTTAATCGTAGCATTTCCCTGCGCCCAATAACATTGCAATGCATTAATTCCTAACGCTTCATATTCTGCCAAAAAACAGCTCATCGAATAAGGATTGTAGAAAAATTCACTCTTATCATTTGCGTCAAAAGTGAATCCTGTACGCAAAAATGGATAATTAAATTCACAGAGCATCAACCCTTTAATTACCATTGTACCACTTTTTGGCCAATTCCAAATGTTCCTCGTTGATTGTTATTCCGAATTGGGTTGCCATCTTTTCGCGCAAATCATTCACCAATGCCTCACTGAATCCGAAAAAGCGAGAAAAACTATTTGAATTGGCCAAATTGCATTCTTTAAATGTGAGATCGGATCTTGTATCGGATTTCGGATCGGGTCCCGTGACTTTGACACGCATTATCCCAGCGACAACTCCTTTGTAAATATACTCATTTGTTTTGAATGTTTTCCACAAAAAATCATTGTGAAATTTCATGATTTCTGAACGTTCAGTGTCGGAAATTGCCTTGGTTTTGCTAATGACGTTCATTGGCATGTCATACTCATCGATCAAAATCAAAACATCCTCGCCTAAAAGGAAGTTTTCATGAACAAAAATTATTTAAATTTTTGTAAAATCCTTTTTAATTCTATGGTGATTTGATTAAAATTAACTATCAATTTTTGATCATAATTTTTATCCCAATATTTAACAATAATTTGAGAAAATAAAATTAGAACTGAGAACATAAGTTCATTTATCATTTATTTGAAATTCTTATCATCAGTTTTTTTAACAAAAATTCTCACGAAAAAATTACTAAAAATTATTTAATAGTTTAAACCACGCACCATGGAATCTTTGCAACATTTTTGAGAGCCTTTTAATTGAATTTGCCAGTTGTTCATCGCTCAAAGTTTTTGTTTCCGATTCTAGAACATCATCAAAAAATTTATTGTCCAACCGATTGCCACGACCGAGATTTTCTAAATTTAAAAGCAAATATAATTTATATGGGGTTTTACTTCATGATTAATTTGGTGCTTTTTTGAAGTAAATTTATTAGACTCAAAAAAAGAGTTCTATAATAAAACTTTGGTAAAATTGGATCATAGGGCCCAGACTTAAAATCATTCAAATGATATTATAGCATTCGAAAGAGCTCGAAGAGCTGAGTCAGAAAAATTAAGAATTTTTGACTCGCTCGCTTTTTGGGCCAAGTTATGACCATTTATATCTTTCGCTGGAATGTGTTGGAACTGCGGAGGTAATGTAAGAGTGGACTCCGGAGTGTGCGTAGCCGAAGCGCGGGAACTGGACGAGCGAATCGAGCCAAGAGCTCATCTGGTCGCGCAGATGCGGAGCACACGGAGGAGTCCACACTAAAATGCCCACCGCCCAGTTCCAATCCGTATTTCTTTTGCGCGACTGTAACTTTCTTATTTTTGGTTTTATGCGAAACCGATGGCAGATTCGAGTTCTACTCATCGAGACGATTGATTTATGATATGACTAAAAATTTTTTTTTGAAAATTTTCGACTCAAAGGAGGGACCCTCTCTTTTGTGATTTTCATATGGCCATAACTTGGCCCAAAATGCGAGCGAGTCAAATTTCTTACTTTTTCGGATTCTGTTCATCGAGCTCTTTCGAATGGTATAATATCATTTGCATGATTTCGAGTCTGGGCCCTATGATCATATTTTTCGAAAACTTTTTTTTTTGGTTAGTGATGAGGAACTATTCAATAGCCCACAAAAAAGCTGTAATCAATATTTTAAATCACTTAAATTGGCCCATGACCACTGAGTTATAGGCCTAAAAACCTTATGGCCACAAAAATGGCCATAAATTCAACAACATTAGGGCCAAGCCCCTAACTCATAAATATCCTTAACCCTAGCTCTTACTTAGAATCCATGCCGTCTCTTAATTCTTAAGCCAAAAAAAGCACCAGATTTACTAGTAAGTTTTTCCCAATATTATATATGAATATTAAAATATATTTTTTTATAATTGTATTTTCAAAATCATTATAAAATTCATTTTTGAAAATAAAAAGTTATTTTTTAGACATGACCATTGTTGACCAAATATAAAAATGAAATATGATAGGTATGTATATGTAAATCATCAAAAGGCCTCTTCTTCATGCAGAAAAGATAGATTCACTTCAATTGATGAAGGAGGCAATTTTTTTGCCAAACCAACCCAAATTAAAATCCAAATTTTCCCTATATTTTGAGATGAAGAGATAATTCACAAACCTTGAAGATAAATGAACTTTTCATAGGCTTCTCGAATGGTCGTTGTAAATTGTTCCTTGAATTTAACAAAAGTTGTTCCAGTGACGCCATGGAGTGACAAATAAATTGTTGGGTGTTGGCCAAATCTTTCCGAAACTGAAATTTATTAAGAAATTTAAAAATATTCCAAATAAAACATTAAAATATTTTATTTAAGAATATTTAACTATATATTCAATAAGAATTTTTCATTTCGAAAAAGAAATAATTATGTAAAATATTAGTAATAAATAAAACATCA
Organism: Pratylenchus scribneri; assembly: GCA_030063045.1. Taxonomy (NCBI): domain Eukaryota; kingdom Metazoa; phylum Nematoda; class Chromadorea; order Rhabditida; family Pratylenchidae; genus Pratylenchus; species Pratylenchus scribneri. The sequence goes on along the minus strand of JAQSEB010000108.1, from coordinate 29,505 downwards.
AATTTTTATTAAACAAAATATTATATTTTGCTATATTTCGAGGCTGAAAAATTTTATGCATGGTATTTTTTGTCAAAAACCGTAAAAGCAACTCAATTGTAATTTCTTATTGATCTTCCATTTGTAAGCACCAAAAATGTTCGAGTTTGGCTGTTTATTTCAAATAACAAAAATTGCAATTTATTATCGGTCCCAGAAAATCGGTATGCTCCCCCTATTTTATTGTTTCCATAATTTTGAGTTATAATTTTAATGAATGCATTTATCATAATATTCAATTCCGATAAAATTACTGAAAATGCTGAAAAGAATGCTGAAAATGCCGAAAATTTTATAACGGTTTAGTGGCTCGCTAAACCCTCAATACCTATACCCAATCGAAGAATTCGTTAAGACTCATCGGATGGTATATAATTTGCCGAGTTTTGGCCAAAAATTAAATGTGCTAGACCTTCGTTCAAAACTATTTTAAAATTGATTAAACCCAAGCGAAATTCTTATCAATCGAAACATCTCGTCGAGTTCTATCGAATAAGCACATTGTTTAGTGGTCGAGGATAAATTTCTAAATAGTTATAAAACGGTACACACTACACAATTTTCGGCATTCTTTTCAGCTTTTTTTTGTAATTTTTTGGCATTTTAAATATTTTCCTATGTTATTGTGAAAATAAAGCAAACCAAAATTTGTATCTTCAAAAATGAGCGAATCCTTGAACAATACGTAATTTTTTGATTTCTCCGGCTTTTCATATTTCTCTCCATCTGGCATTTCGAAAAATGCCTTGGCCATTGTCAACAACATTGTTTTGCCCATCCTTCGCGGCAATGTAATCCGAATAAATTGGGTGCTTTCGCACAATTCTCTGAGAAATGGCGTTTTATCTGCAATCATTTTCCCATCCATGCAAAGTTTTTGATATGTAGCTGCATTGCAATTTATGAGTGGAATGGATTTTTTTGGTGCCAATGTTAATTGGGCCCGAGAAGATCGAAGCGGAGTACCTCTCGCAAACTAAATTAATTATAAATTAATCATTTGCTTTAATTTTTAATTTATTCTACCACAATATTCTGCTCCGTTTTGTTTTCACTATTCGCCATTTTATTGCCAAATTATGTTCTTATTTGAAGCTAATTTTTTGGTTTTGATTTACTGCAAATGAAAAAAATTTTATAAGGAATTTTTATGAAAAGAAAAGAGGGAAGTGGTGGCGGGTGGGATGAATAAAATGAAGAATAACTAAATAGGTACTTATCATTATCATTCCAGCAGTTATACAAATTTTACCGAAAAAACTCTTGTTGTGATAGAGTTTTTCGACATTTTAATATATGCGGATAATTGTGGACCAAACGCAAAACGGCCTACTTAGTGCAATTGTGGCGCAATCGCAATGCTGCTTGATCAATTTATTATCCAATTTATTGGACATTAGTTTTAGAAACATTATTTTTTTTAATTTTAGCAAAAATTTGTTAAAAACTATAAATATAAATTTGGAGAGGTCGGTAGAGGAGGGTTGTGTCAATTTGTCGGTGACAATGAGCTTTCATCAAATGTTTATTGGCCATTCCGGATTGGTTTCTTCTTCATCATTGATTTAAGGATAGTATTTAATTTGAAGAGAAAATCATTGAAATTGCAGAAAAGAGTATTGAAAATGCAGAAAAGTTTATAGCGGTTTAGTGGTTTGTCCTAGACTCCCAAACCTTATATCCAATTGATAGATGATATATCTCGTAAAGACGCGTCGAATGGTATATAATTTGTCGTGTTTGATCAAAAATTAAGGGTTTTAAAGTTTAAACCACTTAATTCATCATATAGGGTTTGATCTAAAACCAATTAAACCATGACAAATTATAAACAATTGATGCGTCTTGATCAGCTCTATCTAATGGTATTGGTTTGCGAATTTTGGACAAACCATTAAACCATTATAATCTTTTCTGCTTTTCAATAATCTTTTCTGCAATTTCAATGCTTTTTTTCTGCAAATTAAATAATTCTCTTGATTTAATTAGTGTTAAGACCAAACTAATTGCAAAGAGAATTTTTAATCGGCGGGTTCAATAATCGTGTTTTTGGCTTTTGGGTAATGCGAATTTAATATCAAGAGAAAATGTATTTTGTAGAAAGTGTTATCCTTTGACCAAAATGATGGATTTTTTTGCAAAACTTTATAACTTTTAATGTGATTCCAGATCACATAAAAAATAAACCTTTTATTACATTGCATAAATAAAGAGCTCATTGAAATGCATTAAATGGCAAATAGACAGTTGTCGGGGTTTTTATCAGAATTTAAATCAAAATCTTTTCCCGACAATATTTAAGCAAATTGATCTTTGTGAGATTATATCGCCATTCCTTTAAGTTTTAATATGCCCGTTTTATGGAAATAATTTTAATTCCGCCTTTTTTATGGAAATAATTTTAATTCCGCCTGTTTTATGGAAATTGCCTCTTTTATGGAAAATATTAATTAAGATTGCATGTGGATTTCTCAATTTTTTCTGGGTAAAGTTGGCAGTTTATTATAAATTTTATAATAAAAAAATAAGCCGGCAGATTAATTCTCAAAATCTTGGAAATCATAGAGAGCAAGCAATTTATGAAAAAATAATTGGGGAATGGGGACCCCAATTCATAACACAAAATGGGAATAAATAAAAATGATGATCGCGAATTTGGCTGCCCGTGTTTGGAAAAAAATGTTTATTTTTGAAGTGAATAGATGGAATTTAAAAGGGCAATATCGATATCGATTGGATGTGAGTGAGGGAAGTCGAAGAAGGAATGGCGAACAAAGAATAAATTGAAAGTGAAAAGAAGGATGATTTTTTGAGGGGGAGGCGAGGGTCATTCGCCTTATGAGAAGGTAAAAATAAAAAGATAACAACAGCAGCAGAGATAGATGAAAGGAATGGACAATGGGCAGACAATCGGAGCTTAAAAATGTAAAATATATTCAGCGAGCGATTTACCAATTGTGAGCAAATGTGACTTTACCTTTCCTTTACTCTTCACCAATTGCCTAAGGCCATAAGGAAATAGAAAAAACCAAAATTTTAATTAAATTTTGAAGGATGAATTAATTTGTTGATATTTTGTAAATTATTTGAAGGATGAATTAATTTGTTGATATTTTGTAAATTAGAATTTTTAATATTCATTTCCTTTCAAATATATTATTAAAATTTTACATAAAAAGTTTTATATTGTATAAAAAATGCCATATTATAATTAGTCAACAACTGATTTATTCAATCTATAGACTAGGCGGACTTGAATAAATGTCCTCCTGCTGGCGGTTCAATTGTCCGTTCAATATTTTTGATGATTTTATTTTATAATTCATTTTAAAATTAGATTTAAACAATTTTAACTATGTTTTTATTATCTCAGATAAATAGAAGAATAATACCAAAAGAGTAAATTTAAAAGTTTAAATATCACCAAGTTGGCCTAGACGAACGAACTTTTTGTTGTAAAAATTCCAAAATTGGCGTCAAAAAAGATCAAAATTTTCAATTTCATAATTGAATTGAACTTTTTAGTTCTATTGATCTAAATATTATTCATCTACCTATTTTTATGAAAAAGGCAAGTTTTGAAAGTAATTTTTAAGGGGGAAAATAAATTTATATTTTTCATTCATAAATTTTATGTCCTATCACCATAGGTCATATATTTAATATCCCATAAATATTTTTTAAATATCAACAAAAAATAAATAAAGGGAGACACCCTCTCTGATTGGACCCCGGAGGATTATTAAATGAAGTTGAAAAAAATTCACTCAATAAATCTTAAAAAATTAATTAAATTTGCTCACGAACAAAGTGTAGCCTTAATTTATAGCTTCCCGGATTTATTATTTTTATGAAAAATTAAATTTTAAAAATACTATCAATATTTTATAATTTTATTTTTTCAACTTTCAAACAAAATTCTTATTAAAAATCTCTTTAAATTATTATAATTTGGTGGATATTAATTAAATTACAATATTTCCTTGATTAAATTTAAATAAAAATTATTTTTATTTATCCAAGCACATGACAAACATTAATTTTTTGAAATCATTTAAAAATAATTTATAATAATTTTTAGCGAGTATATCCGCATGAATTCAATGTGTCATTTTTGCGACAATTGGATTTGTCAATTGTGGAGAAAAATTTTCAACAAATTTGGAACAATGTCAAGGAAAAATCGGTTTCTAATTTTTTTAAATTAAAATTAATTTATAACCCAAGTTGGACACAAAATTGCCAACAAAACGACCATATTTTGATGCCATCAATCAATACCATGAGGAAATATTTGATTATTTAAAATATCAAGGCTTGCAGAATATTAAAATTTGCCTAGCATATAGTCTATGCAAATTGCCAAAAGTAGAATAAGCTTACCTTATAACGGAAAATAAATATTCAAAGCCATTAATTAGCGAAGACAGATCGATGCGATTATTTGTCCGAAATGAAGCGTATTTTTATGAGAGGAAGATGGCTGCGTTTAATTTTATTTTTATCGAATATTATAATTTACCGAAAATATTCATATTTATTTAAATTAAAAAATTATAAATATTCTTTATATCTCTTTTGGGTGTTTATTTTATAGGTTGGACTTATTACAAATTTGCTTTTTATTTTTAATTTTAATAGGTATGAGAATAAACCATTTTGCATATTTATAGAGCTCATCGAGACGCGTTGTTTGATGTATAATTTGTAACGGTTTGTCCAAAATTCAAAGTGCTATACCGTTTAAATCCTATTTAGGTTTTTGGTTTATAACTCTTTTAGTTTTGAACCAAACCCAGATAAACTATATGTCAATCGACGCGTCTCGATGAAATCTACAAATTTGCATAATAGTTTAATTGTCTAGGATCAAATACAAAAAGGTTATCATTAAAAAACTGATCTTTCGGCAAAATAATGTGATTTTTCGGCAAAAGAATGTAAATTTTTCGGCAAAAAAATTGGCACCCTTTTCTAATCCCTCAAATTTCTTTTGTATATTTTTAACAATTTCCCAAATCATATGAAAATTTTTCCTGTATTTGCATAATTTGGTCCATAAAAATAATGTTTTTCACGCCTGTTTTGGCCCATTTAATTCCTCATGTTTTTCAATAATTACAAATGTTTTGCAATAAATTTAATTCCGCCTGTTTTGGGCCATGGTGACAAATTTGAAAAGAAATAATGATGGATTTTGCAAAAAATGAATATAATATTATTTTTATTTCTTTCTTTTTATCATAAATTTATATAATTGAATAAATATAAATAACTAATAGCATCTCTTAATTGATTCGTTTGGCGAAATTTTTGGACCCGAAATTTAACAAAAATTTTTCTACCCATTATCAACTAAAAATTCAATTTGATTAAAGATTCGATTATTTATTATTAATGAATTTATTTCAAAATCAAATGAATTTTTAAATTAGGGTAGACAATGAAAATGTTTTATTTGAAAAATAAAAGGAATGAATGGAAATTTAATTCAAAATTTAGGCCATTCTTTTGCCTAATTCTCACTTCATTTGTTATTTTTCGTTGTCGTATTCATTTTTGGTTCTTCTGCAATTGGTGATATTTCAGTTGGTTTAATCATTTCTGGCGGATCAATGATTGTTATGTCACCATTAATCTGGAAATGTAATAATTAAATAACTAATTAATTTTTAAAATTTTTTCATTTCAACTTTAAAGAAATAATTTCGATACGTCCCTATTTTTTTAATCAATTTGGAAATGCGATATACAATTGGATTTCTATAATTTGGCTTTACAAATTTTATAGAAGCCAGATCCAAAACAATTTATGCAATGAGTCTAATAGGAAAAAAAAAATTTTAAAGGAAAGTCATTTATTTCATTATAGTTGTTATTTTTTATTTTTATTACCAAAAAAAAATCAATAATAAAAATAACACAGACCACGAAAGCCCAGGCCTTCAGCAAATTTGTATCCGGAGTCATAAATTTTATTGGCTTATATTTGTCAATTTGAATGGTTGCAGAATCTTTATCGTTAAATGTGATTTCCAAAGTGTGCACATTTTCTTCCTCAAAAATCTTCGGATTCAACATTTTAAGACCTCTGCCCGATTCATCTTGGAAAATTTGAAGACATTCTAATTCCTGAAAATTTAGCTTGTATATAATTTTTTTATTCCATAAATTTATCATCCCGAAAATATTATAATTTATGAATACATATTTTATTGCTAAAAAGTACTAAATACAATGGAAATCTTGTCAAAATATTAAAATTTTCATTTATAAATATAAAAATGCTTCAAATATAATCATAAAATCAAAGCTACCTCTTTTAATAGCATTGGACTGATGCAAACTATTCCATTTTCTTCTTTTTTGTGGGCATGTATATGCATAAAGAGCTCATCATCATTATTAGTTGCATTTCTTGAAATGAATTAAATTTTATATGGTATATTTTATTACGATGTAATTGTTTTGCATTGCCTTATAAGAGTTATCGCTAATTTATAAATTGCAGATTTAATTTTTTTTTAAATCAAAATTCAGATTGATATTTTCTGTTAGAAATTTTAAGTTGAGATAAATATAAATCTAATATTCAAATTTAAATGGAAGAAAATCTTTCTTTTTCTTTCTTTACTCTACCAATATCATGCATTAACAGAATTAATGATTGATGATTGTAAATTTTATTTTTAAAAATAAAATATTTATTGATAAATTTATGGGAAATCTTTTTGCCCCCAAAATTTTATTTTTTATTAAAATAAATTTTATTGACCCTTTTTTGAGGCATATTCTTTGGCTATAATAAAAAATTTTAGGTGCCATATAAAATTAAGATTAAGTTATAATGACTAGGGTTTTATTTGTTTTAGAGATTTAAAAATATTGATTTGTCGAAAATTCAATGGTAAAAAACATATTTTGTAGGTAAATTAGTAATCAAAATTTATAAAATATTTAAAATAAAACTTATCAAATTCATTTTGAACCGAAGTTCCAAGTTTCGAAATACTCTCGAATGTTCCTTTTGCCACAAAAAATTCAAACAGCTCTGCATTCTTTAAAATTCGCCATTTCACTTTGAGCATGCTATTTTTTTCAAGTTCATTTTGATCGTTTTCCCTAATTTCGAATAAATATGGGAATTTAAAAGGTTTGTTGAAGAGAGCAATATTTCCGAGGATCTGTAAAACATATTATTAAATTTTTTTATTATAAAAATCATATTTAAACTATTGAATTTTAAAGATAAACATTTGTAGTAAGATTTAAATTTTAATTCCTTATAAATATGATTTCGTTTTTAAAAATTTCATGTAAAATAAATTTAGAATAATTTGCGTTTAAAATATTAATGATTCAAAATAATCTAAAATAGTAGGAATTAATTTAATGAGTGAGTTCAGAAATGGACATGGTGAAACAATATTCCTACGGATTTTAATAATTTTTACTGAACTAACAACATGAAAATTGCTCTAAATTTTATTAGAGACAATGAATTAATTGATAATGTTACTTCAATTTCCTGGACATAATTCCAATTTTTAGTAAGTGTGATATCCATAAGATGCGCTCCATTTCGATAAATTTTGTAATTGTAATCCTTGTTCTCTTTAGCACTGATAAAAATTTTGAGCCAAAATGGATTTTCGGTGGCATTAATAGTTGCATTTTTTATTGCAGTAGAATTTCTAATCATTTTAGAACGATCCGTTTCTTTAAAACTCTCAAAGGTTTCTGCATAAATTGTAGAATTGGTCATGATTTTAAGTCGCAAAGATGTTTTGTCCGCTACTTCATCACCTAAAAATATTTAATAGTTTCAATTATATTCAGAATTCAAATAAAAATTTCTTATATTATATTAAGTCAAAAATTGGTATGTAAAAATAATCAGCTGAATATCCTATTTGGATTTGGATAAAATATAGAACATTATCCTATTAAAATTTTTTTTATTTTAAATTTATACCTATTAAAAATTCAATATTTTAATTTACCACCCGCACCCGCACTCTAAAAACTCGTCTTTTTTTCTCAGAATATTTCCGAGAATTTTTTTTATCCTTTAATATATGATGGCGGAGCAATAAGAATAAATTCAAGAATATGTTCGAAATTATATGGATTCTGGGAATTTTTCCCAGAATAGATAAAATTCTCAAAAATATTTTTGATTTTTATTCTTGTCCTTATCCTCGGTTTAAACATAAAAATATTTGTCAAAAATAAATCTGGGAAAATAACGAATTTTGAGAAAAAATGCCAAAATATTTTCAATTTTCGCAAATATTTTTTGTACAAATTCTCAACAAATTTCCGAGAATTTGAATGAGTCCAATAATAGTCCAAAATGTCTAATGCTAAAATTCTTCGATCCCGCGCACCCGGGAGTCCCAGGATCTAGAGAATCCCAAGATCCCACGCACCCGGGAGTCCCAGGATCTAGAGAATCCCAAGATCCCACGCACTCGGGAGTCCCAGGATCCCGGGAATCCTGGGATCCCGCGCACCCGGGAGTCCCAGGATCTCGAGAATCCCAAGATCCCGCGCACTCGGGAGTCCCAGGATCTCGCGCCAGTCTAATCCCAAACGGCTAATACGCCGGAAGCATACCCCATGAGGGGCAGAAGCTATGTCTCCCCTATAAATCTGGGTCCTATATGGGCTGAAAGGTAAAAAAATTTTATGAGAAGCACACAATAGGCGGAAATAAGCAGAGCCATCTATAATCGTCTAAATTAAATAGTACCCATTCTGTCATAAGAAATTCTCAAAATATTCCCGACAATTTTAAAATAATCACGAAAATATTCTCAACCTGTATTTTTTGCCAAAAATTTTCTCACAGTTGTTATATTTTCAAAAAATTTTTCGAATTTATTTTCGGAAAATTCTCAAAAAATATTTATAAATTAAAAAATTCTTAACTTCGTAATTTTATCACAATAAATTACATTTTAAAAAAATTTTCCAAAATATTAAAATTTTTAAAAAATTTTTCCAAAAGCTGAAACCTTTTCAAAAATATTTTCGAATTATATTCTCAGAAATATTCTCAAAATTTAACAAAGGATTCCCAGAATTTTTCTCACAATTTTTTGATATTCCCAAAAAAAATCTCGGAATCTTCTCATTTCCAAAAATATTCTCATTCTTTTTAAATTTCTCGATATATTTCCAGAATCAAACACAAGCTGATAAAGATTCTCTTATCAATTCTCGGAATTTTTATGAGAATTTTGTCAAAAATATTTCTGAGATGAAATGAAATTTTGGAAATAATTTTGAGAATTGGTAATATTTTCATAAAATCCTCAGAATTTATCCCATTCTCAACAAATTCCCAAATTTTTATACATTCTCTGCTATATTGTTGCATTTATTCTAAAAAAAATTCTTACTCATAGTGCGGGCAAAGAAGCAAAATGGGCAAAGCAAGTTGATTGTAATTTCGTTTACCCCCGTATCAGTGATTTGTTTGCCTAACCATAATAAATGAATATTCACATATTCATCATCATATATTTGAACTTTCTCCTTATAAGTTTTTTCGGAATATTTATTCACAAAATTTAGATGATTTCCGCTTAGGCTCACTGGATGTTCCAATTCGCCTTTAATCTAAATAAATAAATAAATATAAATTTCTTCATTAATTTATAGAATTAAAATTCCCTTACTTGCATATGGTCTGAAAGACAAATTTGATCATTTTTTGAAATATTTAGAATTTGAATTTCTTTCTGATTCAAATACATGTGCACAATTGTGTTTTCCTGTTGATCAGTCAAATTTTTTTGCTTCTCACAAAAAATAATAAGTTCAAAAATTGATGAAGACAAACAAAATGGTTCAGGAATTAGTCCATTTTCTTCTGACCTAAAAATGTAAATTTCAAATAAATTAGAGAATATTTGATTAGATAAAGCAAAAATTTGAGAAAATTATCAAATATAGGCAGAAATTGTAAAGACAAATTTTTTACTTAAAAAATGGAAAAAATGACTACCAGAATTTTGCGAATTAGCCTATATCTCAGAAATTTTCAAAATAATTTGATAGAAAATTATGATCAAAAAAAAATTGGCTTCGATGTTTAAATATTTTCTATTTCATTAGAAATTAATTTTTGGAGTGCAATTCAATTCCTTTCTTAAATAATTCATTTCTTATTATTTATTAATATAAAAATTCACTTGAAAAAATGATTTAGTGCATAAAATAAGGGTGTTTGCTTATTATTATTAATAATTACAATAGCTAGATTAGCAAAATGTTGATTCTACTAAAAATTTATTATTTTTTGCATTAAAAAATAATTATTTTAAGCACTCCTAAATTGAATTTATATTTTTTTTTGATTTAGCGATTACTGGCTTAAATATATCAACTACCATTCGATATTGAGGCAGTCATTTTCAATACAATTTACAATTGCTGATGAGCAACTTTTCTTTTCAATATTGAATACAAAAGAATTATTCTGTTGATCTGTTGAGTTAACAAGCAAAATTTCAATCTTTGTTTGATGGGTTTTCTGGTCCATTGCAAATTTCGATGTTATGATGACCAATCTGTTTTGGTTAATTGGATCAAATTCATTCCGCTGATGGCTAAGATCAATCTTTCGGACCACCAAAATGGGCGATTTTCCAAACAATTCAACAAAAGACTGAAATAATTTTTGTATAAATTTATAAAAAAATTAAATATTTTAAATTTTTATTTTGGTGTGTCAATAAAATCTTATTATTAAAGACAAAATAAAAAATATTTTAATATATGGAAAATCATTGTTTGGCTTTGAATATTTTACAGTTTAATCATTTTTTCCAAAAATGCCTTATAATGGAAATGAAAACATATATGTATAGATTTGATTAAAATTATCTATAAAATCATGATTTTTATCCAAAAATTTTCATGTCTAAAAATCGCTCTTTTTGAACACAAATATAATTTGATCATGAAGTGATGAAAGATTGGTACTAGTTTCGATTTAGAAGTTTATTTTATACAATGGACACGGCTATAATAATTTGTCCATGAATTATCCTCAAAAATGCGATCTTTTTGATATGTGATGAAATTTATGTGTAAATTTTTTAAAAATATAGTACATACCGTTTTCCTGACCATATCAACGGTAAATTCAATGCCATTATCTTTGTGATCAATGACCAATTCAAGGTTGCCAGTGAACTTAAAAAATTGATAATTTAAAATATTATAAATTTATTTAACAATTAAAATCAAATGGCAATGAAAATTATTTCTATAATATCTATCTAGTATCGACCTTTATGAAATTTTCCGGTGAATATGGAATAATGCCAACTGGAAAAGTTCGCTGATTGCAATTCAATGAAATTTCCATCTCTCCTTTGTGAATTTTCATCCAAAACCAAAATTTTTTGCCAGGTTCAAATGCAACTGGTTTCCCTTCATCATAGTTGCAAGATTGAGCCATGTTTTCTGACTTCAAATTAAAAGAAAAATATTAAATAAAAAATTTTTAAAAATTTTCACCAAAAAGCTGATCACATTGCATTCCTTAATATTTTTTCCATCGAATGCGACAAAAATCTCCATCACCTTTTGGCCAACTACAAAAGAAGTCATAAATAATAAATCCATTCAAATTCAAGTTAATAATTTTAAAAATTCTTTTAGAGTAAGTGAAAATTTTAATGTCACAATATTTATATATGATCTTATTTTTAGTCATATTCCTCTAACTTGTAAAGATATATTGGCATATAATATGGTCTATTTTACCGTCTATGCTCTTTTAATTCCCCATTCTCCAATAATTCCACACATTTTGAAAAGATTGAAAAATAATTCCCCTTGGGGAGTTAAAAAAGCATTTACGGTATATTAAATGTGGGCTTTTATGAAAAATGCTTATATACGGAAAATGTAATGTAAATTCAGGCTTTAACCCCATAGTAAACGATTCTACTGGCCAAGTAGAATGTCTCTTATGCGGAATGAGTTTTGGGGAATTTGGGAAAGGATTTGGGAATGGGAAATGCCGATTGAAATGGCCAAGGGGAAATAAGTGCGTCCACTCAATAGTTGATGAAATGCCCCAGCCCTTCCCCAAACCCATTCTCCCCAAAAGATGGTCGAGAATAAGATATTTATTTATTCATTAATTCCGCATGAAAAAGGCAGTGGATGGAAAAAGCGATGCTGGGAGTCAAATCCAAGAATGGTGGTAGAATGGCGAGAATAAAGGGGATAAAGTTGGATTAAATAAGCCGGGGCGATTCAACATAAAAGGGGAAGTGGGAATGGTCGGGATTGAGATTGAAAGGAGAAGTCCAAAGTAGGGGAGGATGAGTAGAGGGGAAATGAGGATGGGAAGGATGAATGGAAAATGAGTGGGCAAAGGTTGAAAGGGGGAATTGATTGGGCCACTAGAGCTAACCAAACCCTGGAATCATCACACGCCCCACCTGAGGCAAAACTGGTCCCTCAGTTTCAATTTTGAGTTTTTGTGTGTTTTTGTGTGTTTGCCCCTGACTATGACTTTGTCAAAGTCCTTTTTATGGTTATTCGGCCAAAATTTTGGATCAACTCACCCAGGTCTATTTTGTGGTTTAAAGTCCTAAACCCTGTGGATTTGGATTGGTTGCCTGGCTCTGTGTTGCCTCTGGGTTTTCGCGGTCCCTTCGTCTGCCCCCAACTACCGATCCGTGACACGAATAGGCTTTGAGATCACCTATTCTATCCTCCATGTGAAGGAGTGCCGTAGGATTGGCCCCGTGGCACGAATAGACTTTGAGATCCTCTATTCTTTCCTCCTTGCGAAGGAGTGCCGTAGGGTTGTGCAGCCCCCCGTTTCCGCTAGTCCCGGTTGAGACTGTGGTGAACCAATGTTGGGCTACCATCTAATCCTTGGGGAAAGGTTTTAAACCATCAAACTTAGCCTGGATGAAAATAAATGAAAAAGATTAACCTTTTTTGTGGGCAAAGATCTTGGCTACTTTTTTTTTGTGTGATCAATGCTTCAGGAAGAGAGTTGGTGCTTCTGGGGAGGCTAGCTGTGTGAACCCAATAAATTGTACCTTTCTATCCTTATACCTAGTAATGGATTGAAAAGAGATTTGTGAATGTGATGAATTTGAAGAGAGAAATTACAAAAATATTAGAAAATTTGAAAATTGACAAAATATTAAATAACAGAAATAAATTTTGAATAAATTAAAAGAATGTCTGAGAGAGAAAAAAAATTATTTAAAGAATTGTGGTTGTGTGAATTGTGAATGTGATTGTCCTGGTAAATTGTATTCTTGCACATTGAGTTGCCGTTTGCCGAGCACACATTGATTGTCCCATTGTTCATTTGGAGGCACATTGAATGGATTGAAGATCATTTATCTTGGAAAAGAAAATTGTGAAAGAATTTGAAAAAAAAGGAACGCAAATTGGTTTGAATGACGAATGTTGATTATTTTGAGGCTTGGCTGTCCATTTGGAGCACATTGAGCACATTTGATCCATAATGATGCCATTGGATGGGTTGAAGACCAATTAACTTGAAAAAGAAAAATTTAGAGAATGAATATAATAATAAAATGCAAAGTGGTTTTTGATGTCGGTACTGAACTGCCACGGAACTGGGAAGAGTGATCGGAGGAGGGCAATACTGGATCTAAAATAAGAATGCCAGTTGTTCCTCCAACATTAAACCGTCCATTGGTACAGTTGTGCCGTAAAATTAAAGTGAGATGAATTGAATTCGGTAAATTTTGGGTTTTGTTGTTCAGAATTATTTTGAAGGCATTGTCGCTTTTGATTTGGAGTCGGCTCTGCCATTTTTTTGTGGTACCTGAAATTTTGAAATCTGGGAATTAGAAAAATTTAATTAATTTAATTATTTTTCGTTCATTTTATTTGACTTAATTCTCCTAAAATTTTGTGTTATTGTTCAGTTTTTTCGTTTTTGCATTTCATCCAGTAATTGTTTTGTGATCAGTGTGGCCAATTCTTGAATGTCAATCGAATTTGCTTGGTGATCCTGGCTGGATGATTGATGATCAGATTCTTGCCAATTTCTAGGTTTGGAATAGCATTCATAAATTGTGTGTCCCTGCTTTCGACAGAAGGTGCAATAAAAGTCTTCCGAAGTGAGTTCGAAGGTACTCTCATCACTGTTAATTTGTTCCTCATCGTTTTGGCTGCTTTGCATTGCGAATAATTGGGGTTCCTTTTTGCGTTGGGCCAGCATTGCTTCCACTTCCATAGACTTGGTCCTTGCGGTTTCAAAATCGCTTTGCGTTCCGGTCAATTTTACCAAAAATGCCACATTTTGGTCCATTTTTTCCATGAAAAGTTCGCAAAGCCTCTCGCGTCGTGCCGGAAAAGTCATGTGCGAGTATGCTTGGTCAACTAGGCTGCGCAATCTTTCGGAGAAATCGGCTATTGTTTCGCCATCTTCTTGTTTTATGGCTGCAATGGTAGTTCGCGCAACTTCCCGCTTTTGTGGAGAGTCTATTTTCGCAGTGAGAAATTTGAGTGCATTGGCCAAGGTCGATTTTTGCTCATCAGTAAGTTCGTCAAATAATTGTCTTGGATGTCCATCTAAAGCCAGCTTCAACCGCGCCACTTTTTCAGCTTCATTCATTTTGTTGCCAAATGCGTCGATGAAATCCTGAAATCTTTGTGACCAAACTGCAAAAGATTTGTGTGAATTGCTGGAATAGGTATCGATGCTGTGATTGAAATTCATTTTCAAGCCTGTAATTTTACTTTTTAATATAAATTAGAAATTAGGTTGAATAAAACTAGCGTCCTAATTAGGTACGCTTCGTTCGCTTTATTAAAAATTTAATATTTGGTTTAAAAAAATTTTGAAATTTTATTTTTGGAAATTTAAACCCACCTTTCCACTTGTTCGCTTTCTGTCCCAAGATGACTGCACAATTTGTGGTCGTTTCCAATGGGTCCTCTGGTCACTTTTGATGGCCCAAGGCAATTGTTTTTGTCCCACACTGTCCAATTGTGCCCAATGGATAGTTTACAGCCAGCCACCAACTTGCAAATGTCCTTTGATTGTTCTGAAAATATTCAAATTAAATAATGTAATGGTAGTTTTGGGATCCGTAGAAGATGTGGCCAATTGGTTTACCTCTCTGAATTGGGCCTTGGATTGTAGAAATTGGCCAAAAATTAATGTTAAAAACTTTTGCTTTTCTAAAAAAAATGAAAATTAAACATCGAAAAATATTTGAAAAGAAAAAGGCGAAAATGGATATGATTGAAAATGTAAAGTGAATGGCGGAGCATAAATCTTTTGAGTCCATTAATGTTTGAGGTTGATTGTCTTATGTCTTTTCCATCTTTTTACAAAATGTTTGAAAATTGTGAAATTCTTTTGAAACGGAAGGAAAAATGCCGGAAGAATCGCTTAAATCGTGAGAATCTTTTTCCATTTTCCCATTTGTTTATTCCCATTAGGTTGTTTGAGAATCCTAGCTTTTCCGGAGGAGCAGAATGCCTGAGAATGGACCTCTTGATCGGATGGTCCCTTCTCAATCCTTTACAATTTCCGCTCCTTTACGGAAAAGTGGGAGTGGAGACAAAAAGGGAATTGGATGATTGGTTAAGACCGATGAGAAAATGTAAAAGCTCCGGAATTGGCCTAATGGAAGGAAAATGTAAGAAAAGGCTTGCTTTTTTTTTACTTTGGAATGTGGACTTTGCTTTCTAGCCTTTGATGAAAAATGTCAAAATTGTACAATTTTTGGTTAATTTTTGAGGACGGGAAATTGGGGCAAGGTAAGGCTGAATTGACCAGTCCTTTCTTACTTTTTGGATAGAGTGAAAATTAATTGTTTTAATATTATTTTTGAGGTGTGGGATGGGTTGGGAAAATAATTTTATTTGGAAAAATATCTCCTTTTAAGGGTAGATTTATTCCTTTTGGAGTCAAATTAAGATTAAAGAATTAGTTGATTTTTGTTGTTGAAGTATTAATTTAATTTTGTGGAATGTTTTGCCCTTATTAGGGTCAATTTACTCCTTTTATTTGGTGAAATTTGGTATAAAAACCAGGTAAAATATGCGCCAAAGAAATGCACGGCATATGAAGGAAATGCGCTAGAGATGGGCATATGGTAAGAAATGCACGGCATGTAGGAAGAAATGCGCCAGAATGGGCATATGGTAAGGAAATGCGCGGCATATGATAAAGAAATGGGCCGAAAATAGGCATAAAAGAGGGCTTTGCGCCGGGAAATTGCATGCGAGAGGGCTTTGCGCCGATAAAAATGCATGCTAAATAAAAGTGCGCCAAATGAGAGTGAATGCCAAAAGAGAATGCGCCAAAAAAAATGCATGCGAAAGAGAGAAATGCGCAAGAAAATGCATGCTAAATGAAAGAGCGCCAAAATAAAAGAAAGATTGGTCGGCCGACCGAAGAAAGATGAGCACAAATGAATGAGGCACAAAAATTAATAGAAAAGGGCGCAAATAAATTGAGGCGCAAAGAAGATGTGGCAAAAATGAAGGGCGCAAAGAAAGGCGCAAAAATGAGCGCGATATGGAAAATGGCGCAAATGAAAATCGCGAAAATAAAAATGGCCAAAGGGAAGACTCCATTCGGTGCTACCAGTAAACGATTCTACTGGCCAAGTAGAATGTCTCTTATGCGGAATGAGTTTTGGGGAATTTGGGAAAGGATTTGGGAATGGGAAATGCCGATTGAAATGGCCAAGGGGAAATAAGTGCGTCCACTCAATAGTTGATGAAATGCCCCAGCCCTTCCCCAAACCCATTCTCCCCAAAAGATGGTCGAGAATAAGATATTTATTTATTCATTAATTCCGCATGAAAAAGGCAGTGGATGGAAAAAGCGATGCTGGGAGTCAAATCCAAGAATGGTGGTAGAATGGCGAGAATAAAGGGGATAAAGTTGGATTAAATAAGCCGGGGCGATTCAACATAAAAGGGGAAGTGGGAATGGTCGGGATTGAGATTGAAAGGAGAAGTCCAAAGTAGGGGAGGATGAGTAGAGGGGAAATGAGGATGGGAAGGATGAATGGAAAATGAGTGGGCAAAGGTTGAAAGGGGGAATTGATTGGGCCACTAGAGCTAACCAAACCCTGGAATCATCACACCATTATTTCATATTAAAATGCTTTTTTTACTTATGTAATATAAAGCATATTAAATTTAATAAAATTTATTTCATTTAATTTTATAGCACTTACGTTTTTCCGTTAATTGTTCAATTCCATGATATAATAAAATGGAAAAATTTGCCGCATTTTCAGGCACCCAACCGCTCAGAAAAAATTCGATATTGGGCAGTGGATTTGGCAACTTTTCAACATGTTCATGGCCCACCATATCGTTCACTTTGATCAAATCTTTAGAATCTGGTTTTGGCTCAACATAAATGCCTTCTTCATGCATATTTTCCAATGAGGCACGAATGATGTCATCGGCATTTGGCATTAAATACTAAACAATTCAATAACAATGAGTAAATTGAGGAATATTAAAATATTATTTATAGAAAATATTTGGAATTATTTGGATAAATATTTGAAGAAGGAAATATAAATTTGAATGAAAAATTTAGATTATTTAAATGCTAATAATAATAATAATAATCATGTTTAATAAATTCAATTTTCAATATGAGACTATTAAGAAAAAAAAAATTTACTAAATTAAATCGCCTCAAAATGCCTATTTTATGAAATGAAAATTTTAAATATTCTCTTGTATTAATAAAAATGATGTTTTTAATCGGCTGCATTATAATGTAAATGTAGTTTTTTACTTTATCAATTTTTGCAAATTTAATAAATTTGTGAAAATGTTTGTGAAATGACACTTCGGGCTTTATTATTTTTATTTGCAAATTAAATATTTTGAATTAATTTAAAAATTTTCCGAACCAACCATTGCATTAATGAATTTTTTCCGATACTCGGAATGAGGTGCCAAATTTGCATCATTTTTCTTACAAGTTATAGTTTTGATCGTTTTTGGTTCACCCTTTGTGAGGAAGAGAAGCTCCAGTTGCTCATCCGTTCCCAGAAGATCAATTCCCAACATCCTGAAGGGAAATTAAATTAAATTAATTTATTAAATAATGTAAAATTCGCCATAAATGTTGTGCCATGTCCAACGGCATTCCCTGATCCATATTTGCAAAATAACTTTTCTTAGCATTCGAATTATTTGCATTCACTACCATTCCTTTTGTTGCTAAAGTTAAAGGAAATGAAATATTATTTATTAAATATCTAAAATGTAGGAGCTTATAGCCATAAAAATATGCCAAACTTGTAATTAAGGAGAATGTTTATATATAAGCTGGTGACACAAGCATGAAAAGACAGTTGTTATCCCCAAACAAAGACACTTTATAAGATCCGATTTATTCACCATTTGTTCTCTTTTTTAATCGCCGTCGGCGAATAGCCGATAGAACGGAGTGACTCGAACCTATTGAATAAAGAATATTGCCTCCCAAAATCTGTCCTCTTTCACTGGATTTTATATACTTTCTAGCCTCAAAAATGCTAATTTCAATATGGAAAGTTGATTAAAATCCATTTCCTTAATTTTCTATGTATTATTAATTTCGAATCCATTTGAATAAAGTATCATTCCTTCTATAGGTCTATTTATAAATAGGATCAGCTAGGGATAGGAAAAAAAGTTATATAAAATCGCAAAAAAGTTAGTTAAAAAAGTGATATAAAAATGCAAAAAAGTGATATAAAAAGGCGAAAATTTCCAAAAAAGTTACATAAATTTGAAAAAAAGTGTCAAAAATTTTTCAGAAAAAATATTTTTAAGAAAAAAAAACTCAAAAATTTTGACTAAAATGAAATAAAAGTGAAAATTTTTGATGAAAAATAGTCAAATGAGAAAAATTTTAGACAAAATTGGTTTAATGGAAAAAAATTTTTGAAAAAAGTCCTCAAGAAGGAAAATTTTGATAGAATTTTCAGAAAAGTTCTCAAAAGGCTGAAAAAGTGATAAAAATTTTCAAAAAATGGCATAAAAAGGCCAAAAAAGTGATATAAAAGTTAAAAAGTTATATAAATCGCAAAAAAGTGATCAAAAGTTAAAAAAGTGATCAAAAAGTACAATATTTTGGGCTCAAATCAAGTTATAAATGTTTTTTATTTGGTTTATAAGCATATTTAAAGCACCGCATGAAAAAGTTATTTAACTTCAATTCCTATCCCTAAGGATCACAATGCTTTAAGGATTAACTTACGATCTTTTTCGGGCAAATCACTTATTGAGCCTTGGATAATATAGGTTAACATGGCATTGGCATTATTCCCAAAATTGATATAAAATCGTCCAGCGTCATAATCGTTATCCAAATCCGGCACATCGAAACTTGAAATATTTAATATTAATATTTGATTATGTATGGATAAGAAAAAAATTTAAAAAAGGACTAATAAAACATTGTCGGATTAATATTTAGAAAATAAAATAAAATTTATTTACTTTTACCAAATAGAATTATAATATTTTCCATTTTTGTGTTCATTAAAAAAAGAGTGATTCAGAAAATTGGATTACTAGGATTTAGTAAATTATAGTTTTGGTTACAAATTTGGGATTAAATATGAATATAAACTTTAATCAAACTCAAAACCTAACTTATAGATATGAATAGAATGAAAATTTATGAAAAGTTTTACGAAAATTATATAATGGAATTTAAATGAAGTAATTTTAAAAACAAACCTCTTTCCAATTCCATTCTTCCCAAATGGCATTTCAATAATGAATTTGTCCTTTCCACGTTTCACTGAAAATCCATGAATGGTACGATTGCCCATCACTCTTTTGCAGCCCGCATTTTCACTACATTTTGCCATTAATTCCGAACAATTTTTCGATATCTTCAATATCAGTGTGAAAATTTGAGTGGTAAAAACGATTCGCTCTTTTTATTATGATTTTCAAATACATAAAATTATATAAAATTTACTTATCATTTAATACGATATGATCAATTTATTTAGGAAATGCCAATTTAAGTTTGGTTTTCATTTAAAATTATTAAACTGATTTAATACCCAAAAAATTTCAATTGCAATAATTAGAAACTGATAAAATTATTTTAAAGAATCTTTAAAAGAAAATCAACCGATAACCTATCATCGGTTAAGACGAAATTCAATATCGATTAAAAAATTAACATCAGTTTGAAATTAATGTAAATATAAATAAGGAAATTTTGCAAATACCACTATCATATATTTGTATTGTTTTTTAGCTTTTTCAAATTTTTTATTTTCTTTTTTTATTATAAGATTAATGAATCGGATGAATTTTCGATTTCGATACCGGATTTATTGCTAAAAAATTCTTTAAAATTCAATTATTTGAATGAACTTTATACGAGAATGAATGATTTTGTGGAATTTTTTGATAGCCATGGGATTATATACAAAAGGAAAATGTTTCCTTTGGAAACTCTCGCTTGCTCTCATCAGCAGAGAAATTAAAATTATTAGAAATATCTCTGATTGTTTTTTCAATGATTTTGGTCGAATATTCCAATTTTAGAGATTTATCTGGATTTTTAATTTTTTTTAGAAAAAAATCGATTATATTCCCTACTTCTACCCAAAATCATTGGCCCAATTTCAAATTTTGATTGGGTCAAATTTAAATTAAATTTTTACAATAACTATTAATCAAGAGAAGCGAATCCTTTTCTTCTCAAAAAAATTAAATTTATAAAATAAAATTTCTGTCCTCGTGATCTGGATCATTTCGAGCCCAAATTTCGCGTTGAGGACCAAATGGCACTTTTCCCTCATCAGCAATATCCTCATCCGGAAAGGCATCTAGATCCAATGTGCTTGGGTAGCAGATCAAAATACTTGGAAATTTTTAGAATTATTTTCTATCAATTTTAAAATAATTTTTATTAAAAGCAAATTCAGTTTATAGTTTTCTATGGTCATAGCTCAATAAAGAATTTCCAAATTTAGAATGCTAAAATAGTCTATAAAATTATCTAAAATTGGCCTTTCCAATTTTTTTTTAAATTTTAATAATTTCTAATAAACTGATTTTCTCAAAAATTAGAGCATTACTCGTAAAGATATTTGACATATAAAAATTGAATTTTATAAAATTTTTTATTATATAGGGTATTTTTAACTTTCCAATGGTCTATCTAGAGATTGGCCATTGTCTAACAGCTATAGGCCAAAAATACCCTGTTTGTGTATGGGATTAAGCATTCCCTATTATCCATTAATTATTTAAATCTTTAATGAGCGTTTCACTTAATTCTAGACTAGATTATAGATTTTCATTTTATGGAAATTTGAGAGAGAAGAATAAGATTAAAATTATTTTTACAATTTCTTTTTTAACTGATAAATTTTCGATTACCAACTTTTCGCCCCAATGACCAGTTTTTGGATACTGGTATTTATCCCCTAACCACCACAATCATTTTAAAATTCCCGTATATATGTTACATCGAATCTTGGGAATTGACGATTCCGCGGAATCGGCGTTGACAAATTTCGGGAATCTCGATTTATAGGCGTTGTATAGACTCGAGAGTAGGCTCATTCGACTCGCCATGGTCGATTTATTTTATGGAATTTAAATTTCAGACCGATTTAGGGGCTATGGTTAGGGTAGGGGCGGCATGGGTACTAGGGTTAGGGCTATGGCTAGGGGTTAGTTATTTCTGAAACTGAATTTTCATAACGTAAATCGACCATGACGAGTCGAATGAGACTACTCTCGAGTCTGAACGACGCCTAGAAATCGAGATTCCCGAAATTCGTCAACTTCGATTCCGTTGAATCGTCAATGCCCCATAATCGTTGTAATATATATATTTTAAATTTACTTTGCATCCTCCGTATCCTTGCATTTATCCGTTGAACAATACACATGCAGGCGATATGAACCAATTGGATCATCACGGAGCTTTTCTGGTCGTGGCATGCATTGATCATGGATGATGTAGTCCACTGGGGTCCAATGCATCCATGCACCCAAATTGCCCGTCCCAATGCCCTTCTCGACGAGCAATTGCCTTTATTTAAAAAGTTTGCGAAATGGTAAAAATTATTCCCACTGTTTATTGTAGCCTTCATCAAGGCACAAAAGGACGGCAAAAAATGCCAATTGAAAAAGCAAATTGAGCGGAGGAAATTTGATAGCCATTTCCACCACTCTCAAAAGACCATAAAAATGGTCAAAAAACCTGGAAAAAATGATTATATATATTTTTGGAAATTTGGAAAAAATCGTAATAAATAAAAAAATGATTTCATATAAAGAAAATAAAATGAATATAAATAAATGTGTGAAAAATAATTTAAAGGTAAAAAATTTTCATCCAATCAGCAGCCGATGATGTGGAATATTGAGGGAGATATGGACTATTTGGATGCGGACTATGGAATAGATTCATCATTTTCATAATTTTTTCCCATACAAATATTTTAAAAATGATTCATTTTTAATTTATTAATGAATTTAACAGACATAACAAATTGTACGATTTTATTATTGCTTTTTTTTTGGTTTTAAAAATAATTATATAATTTAATTCTCCAAATCCTAATTCGTCGGATAATATTTATCTGAAAATTATTCCATTTCAAATTATAAAGAAATTAATTTATTTTAGAACTTAAGAAAAATTCTAAAAACTAAGGACAAATTCTTCTTTGAAATTTGAGAAAAAAATTTACTTAAACAATTTTATCAAATAAAAAATTTTATAAAAATATTACGGAATTTTCTTCTATATATAATTAAATCAACATGATTTAGTAATTTTTTTAAATTAAATTAGTATAAAGCAGCTGATAATACCTATATTTGAAAATAAACATCCAAATGTGCCATTCCAACTTCGTCAAATTCCATCTTTTTATCATTGTTTTCTTCTGCTTTCTTTCCAATTTGGATTTGTCCGGAAGTGTAGATGATAATATTGGAACCGAAAAATGGGTGTCTGGCTATTTGAACGAGGAAGACCAAAAGGAATTTCCCAATTCAAAATATTTCTACGGCAAAGATGGCACATGCGGGGTAAATAATCAAATAAATGCGAAACAATTTTATAAATTTTAAAGTGTAACATTAAAAGGAATTTTGAATGATTCAATACTTTTAAAAATTCAATTCATTTAAAAGTATTTTTCCAGTATAAAAATGCTGAAAGCCAATATGAGAAACCGGTCATTGGCTTCAATGAACAATTCTCTCGCAATTACAGATGTCTCAAGGATTTTCATCATGAACATTTTGTAAGAGAAAAATTTATTTTTAATTGAAAATTATTTTAATAAATTTGCCTTTCAGGGCCCAATTTGTGGCAATCCCTATTATGCCTATGTGAAACATTGTGCCATGGTATTTAATATTTCTTTTAAATAAAGACATTTGGGGATTTTTTCTTATTTCCGCCATAAAGATTTAATTCCTGAAAAATTTTTCGATCTTCACTATAATTTTAATGCTGCTAAAGATCTAGAAATTTGCCGTTATCCTATTTGGAAGATATTTAATTTTATCTTTATTCCTGTTCCTAAACATTAGCGTTGTGTCGGTAATAAACCCGGAATTTATAAAATACGGTTTTTTGGTTTTTATAAAAATGTCGATTTTCGGTTTCACTCTCCTATTTTCGGTTTCAAAAAGCAGTAATAAACCTGGAATTTGTAAAATACGGTTTTTGGTTTTTATAAAAATATAGATTTTCGGTTTCATTCTCCTATTTTTGGTTTTAAAGAGCAAAAATTCAATTTTGATTTTAAATCACATCGATTTTCTGAAATCGAAAATGACTTTGGATTTGGATGACCCTATTAAACATATTTAATTTCCCTGTCTTTTTTTCTTATATTTGTCATTATTATCTTTCTTTAAATATTTCCTCATTTTTAAATTAATTCCTCAATTAATCATAAATTCATTTTTAAGGTCTACTTTTTTGGAAACAAAAAGCCCGAGCAGAGCGATGTGCTGGGAGACCGTAAAGGTTCATATTCAAATTCAAATTAATCTATTTTCACTAAATTTTTTATCCACCATAGACAAAGCAATGGCCCTCATCGATGGATGTGCCATTTGTGAAGACAATGAAAAAGACCCAAAGGATTTGACATTGGAATTGAGTGTGAAATTCACTTGGCCAGAAGGATCATTGTTCACTGGGTGCAAGGAGATGGAAGTGGAATCGGGGTAAGATAAAAATATTTTGCAAAAAATATTAAATTTTCAATCAAGACCACACAAAAATTACATTGTGATAAAAATTAAAATCAATTAATTAATTGATAAAATCAAAAAAAAAAAACATGGTATTTCAATACTGAATTATATACCAATCGATGCGCCTCGATGAGATCTACAAATTAGTATAAGGTTTGTGGGGTCTAAAACCAGTTTCTGATTTATTAGAAGCTAAAAACTTTATATTTGTACCATTTGTGGAATCGCCCATATTTGCACCATTGTGGAATCGACCTAGCATCTTTTTAAACGATTGATAAGGAAGTAACAAATTCGTGAAGATTGAGTTATTTTCTCGCAGAACTATGACCAAAAGAACGGAAAAGGCTTTTAAAAACGCCAATTATCGAAATATTCTATTTATATTTTATTATATCATAGAATTATTATCATTATTATTTATAATTTTAAAAATTGAAAAAATTCTGATTTGGAATTTCATTTCTTAATAAAATTAATAAAAAAAAATTAAATTGAGCACAAAATTTTTATTCTATAAATAAATATTTTTTAAAAATTTATTTCATTATTCTAGACAGTTGCCCAAAATTGATTCAATTTTTCGTGCAAAAAAGAATGCTCAAAGCTACAATAGCAATAAAATTTATGGTGCAACATTTCTTTTGCCTGCCGAATTTCAACAGCGCATTTGCCGCGGAATGTTCAGGTGGATGATTTTTAAAAAATCCATTAAACAAATTTGCATACTGTGTACTGACCAATTTACAATCATTAAATCTATATAAAATTTTATATTATTTGGTTATGCCCTTCCTTCTCTACAATATTTTAATATACTAAAAATGAATAATTAAAAATTGGCCAAAAAATTATTCAATTTTTTTTTGCTAAATTTTATTGCTCAAATCTTTTTAAAAATCCATTAATTCTTTCTCATATCAACTTCTTAAAAAATGCTAAATAATGATGTGAATTAACTAATTTGTAAAACTAATGGTAGCATTCAATTAAAAATTGATTTGATATGGAAATTTGCATTTCATTATTGAATTATTTTACTTATTTAGTGCGGATGAAATGCACACTGCCTACAAAAACATCAAATTAATCGTCAACCATAAGTAAGTTTATTTTTGTTAAT
The DNA here is from genome assembly GCA_030063045.1 of Pratylenchus scribneri. Taxonomy (NCBI): domain Eukaryota; kingdom Metazoa; phylum Nematoda; class Chromadorea; order Rhabditida; family Pratylenchidae; genus Pratylenchus; species Pratylenchus scribneri. Next base: position 4,076 of record JAQSEB010000108.1, on the reverse strand, counting down.
AAATAAAATGATTCTTTTTAATAGTTGTGGCTCCGGTGGTTCATTCACTGTGGATTTGCCTGAATTGATTCCGGAAAAATTCAAAAATGTAAGAAAAAAATAAAAATAAATAATTATAAAATTTTTAGATAGTTTATTTATTTTGCTAAAAATAATGGTTACTATTTTTTACCACCAAAATTTCTCAAAATGCGACCAAAAATTCTTTTTTACCATCAAAACAGTTTTTGACTTTTATTAAATCAGAAACGGTTTTAGACTCCACAATCCTTATACGGAAAATAGGGTTTAAACGGTTTAACATTTTAATTTTCGACCAAACCATGACAAATTATATACCATTCGATGCGTCTGGATGAGTCTACAAAATAGTATAAGGATTGTGGGGTCTAAAACCGATTTCTGATTTAATAAAGTCAAAAACTGTTTTGGTGGTAAAAAAAAGCATTTTTAGTGACATTTAGAGAAATTTTGGTGGTAAATAAAATTTTTTTCCAAAAATAATTTCAATTAATAAATTTTGTAATAAATTTTCCAATTAATTATTACAAAATCATCCTAATAAAAATTAAGCACATTGCGGAAATGCGTGGATTGCGCTTGAATTTGATGAAAAATGAGGCCAAATTGCTCGATATTTCCACAAAGAGTTATGAGCCCGAAATTATTTGGAATAATTGGTTCTCATTTGAGGCAGAAGAACATCAAGAAGATTCGGCTGAGACAATTGGAAATGCCTGATTTTGAGATTTGAGAGTGGAAAATTATGAAAGATGAATGAAAAACATTAATATTAATTTCCATAATCAAAAATGACAAATTCATTATCATGAGCAATAAAATCTGATGAATTGATTGAAAAAATTATTAATAATTCTAAATCTGCATTTTGGAGCAGAATTCGAGAAAGATTAAACAATTAATATTATTAACAGCATTATTTCAAGTTCTCTATATAGCGACCATCATGCCATGTTGGGGTATTTTTTTATTTAAAAACAGATTTAAATAGTTCCGTTTGTAATACATCGGTACTTATCCAGTTTGGGTCCCCTTTTTGGGTCACCCTGGAAAAAGTGAAGGGTCCCCCCTTTGGGTGTTTGGGATTTGGGTGGTGTCAGGTTTTGGGTTTAGGATACACGTGAGATGATTTTTAGCCCATCCCCATCCTATCCCTAACCTTTTCCAGAATGGCCCCAATCCGAAACCTGCTGACCCATAGGGGGGACCCTCCGCTTTTGAAAAGGGGACCCAAACTGCTGGATAAGCTCACACTTTGGCCATAACGCTCGAATAATAGCATAGTTTTTCATTTATAAAAAATGCAATAGGCAAACATAATCGATTCTATTTAATCGTAATAAAATTGAGTACAATCAAAATTGATATTTTTTTACTAAATCAATAAATCTTCAACAATCTTTCATCAGGCAATTAATCATTCATTTTGGTGTGAAATAACCATCAAGATTTCCTTGGCCCGGAGGCAATGAACTTGTAGACCGTGGCGATACTTGTGGATTGGATCGTTGTGATGGGGAATGAATTGATGATTGGGCGGAAAGTTTTGAACGTGACGAAGAATGGTTTGATCCGGATCCGGATGATGATGATGAATTGCGCCTTTTGGAAATATCGGCAGTTGCAGTTGGCTATAAAATTAGAAAAAATATTTTCTTTTTTTTTTACAAATTTAACCTTTTTAAAGTCAAAATCATCCTCAAACATTTCCTCGTTGTGTTTAAGCCGGAAAATGCCGAATGCGCGGAATAAGAGGCGACCACCAAGTATTGCAAAATTCGAACTGGTCCCATCTAAACACATGGCCTTTTTCTTGCCCAATTCGTCCTGTTCATTTGTGAGATCGGTTGGGTCTAAATTTTCACAAATTATTAATTAATGGATGGTATTTAATTTGGAGTAAAAACATTGAATTTGCAGAAAATATTGAAATTGCAGAAAAGTTTATATCGGTTTAGTGGTTAGTCCTAGACCACCAAACGATAGGTCTCGTCGAGACGCATCGATTGGTATATACTATTTTGTCGAGGTTTAATCAAAAATTAAGGGATTTAAGTAGAGTCCGGCGCCGAGCCGGGCCCGGCAAAATCCGGCGATTTTTGGGCAATTTTTTGAGCCCGGAAACCGGCACATTTTAAAAAAAGAACCGGGCCCGGAAGCCGGCCCGGCAATTTTTTCGTAATTTCCCGAAAACCGGCTATTTTTGCCGGGCCCGGGTAATTTTTTCTGAAAAAAAAACCCGGAACCGGGCCCGGAAATTTTGAAATTTTTGACTCTAGTTTTAAGCCATAAACCATCAATGGGGTCATGGTTCAAAACCAATTAAACCATGACAAATTATAGACCAATCTACGCGTCTTACGAGCTCTATCCAATAGTATATGGTTTGTGAATTTTGGACAAACCACTAAACCGGTATAAACTGTTCTGCATTTTCAATACTCTTTTCTGTAATTTCAATGTTTTTTTTCTGCATTTTAAATATTTCCCCTAATGGATTATTGGATTTAATATTTATATAATTGTACCTGAATCGCCCCCATCTAAAAACATGGACTGCTTTTTCTGATCCAATTCATCCTTTTTATTTGTTAGGTCGATCGGGCCTAAAATTTAACACACATTATTAATTAATTATTAGGTCATTAATTTTATATAAAACATATTTTATTAATACTATTTTTACATACCCAAAATTGTATTCCTCCAATATTCCTTTAATCCGCTATTCAATCTTTTTTCTTCATTTTTGTTTTCATGTTGAATATACTCGCGTAAAAATTTATTTTTGCCCATGCGAGCATGGATCATGCAAGCCTCTTGGAAAAGGGTTTGTTGTCTATCTATATGATCACAAAATGTGAGGATGATCACTCCATGGCCTGCTTCCCAAATTTGTCGTATTCGATATCGTTTAAAAGATGCGCCCTAAAAACATTTCATGGATTTAATATTTATATAGCTGTATCAGGGGTGCCATCTCCAAAAGTCAAAACCCCGGCATTCGGGTCTAAAAACCCGGCAAAACTCCGGCAAAAATTTTCAAAACCCCGGTAAAAACCCGGCATCTTTTAAAACGTGTTAAAATGCAATTTAGTAAAAGCTTGTAAAAATTTTCTACTTCAGATTTATATTTTTAATTGACTTTTTGAGCATATTTTTAATTGACTTTTTGAGCATGTGCGTTATGAAATAAAGATATCATAAGCTTTAAAAATCGGTCTGCCGTCAAAAAGTTTAGCCAGAAAAAGCCGCGAAGGAAGGAAAAAAATTAGCTAAAAATGGCCCTGATAGGTAGAAAAAGTAGCTAAAAAAGCCCTGATAGGGAGAAAAAATAGCTAAAAATGGGCCCTGATTGGAAGAAAAATTAGCTAAAAATGGCCGCGCAGCGAAAAATTAGACCCAAAAATGGCCGCGCAGCGAAAAATTAGACCCAAAGATGGCCGCGCAGCGAAAAATTAGACCCAAAAATGGCCGCGCAGCGAAAAATTAGACCAAAAAATGGCCGCGCAGCGAAAAATTAGACCCAAAAATGGCCGCGCAGCGAAAAATTAGACCAAAAAATGGCCGCGCAGCGAAAAATTAGACCCAAAGATGGCCGCGCAGCGAAAAATTAGACCCAAAAATGGCCGCGCAGCGAAAAATTAGACCCAAAAATGGCCGCGCAGCGAAAAATTAGACCCAAAAATGGCCGCGCAGCGAAAAATTAGACCCAAAAATGGCCGCGCAGCGAAAAATTAGACCCAAAGATGGCCGCGCAGCGAAAAATTAGACCCAAAAATGGCCGCGCAGCGAAAAATTAGACCAAAAAATGGCCGCGCAGCGAAAAATTAGACCCAAAAATGGCCGCGCAGCGAAAAATTAGACCAAAAAATGGCCGCGCAGCGAAAAATTAGACCCAAAAATGGCCGCGCAGCGAAAAATTAGACCATAACGCACATGCTCAAAAAGTCAATTAAAAATATGCTCAAAAAGTCAATTAAAAATATAAATCTGAAGTAGAAAATTTTTACAAGCTTTTACTAAATTGCATTTTAACACGTTTTAAAAGATGC